>OY783232.1:1110000-1547936 GCA_963678685.1 Patella ulyssiponensis | reverse complement strand
TTCCCCTCAGAACACACTGCATAGCGTACGTCCGTCTTCGTTGGCCCAGTCGGAGAAGGAAAATTTGACGTTAAGCGTCGTTTCATTTCATTTTTATGCTCTGAAGAAGTTTTTCCGGGCATATGCTCTATCTCAGAACGATGGAAATCAATAGGGTTCATCCTCTTATGCATCACACCATAATTGAAAATCAAAAGTGATAATCGACTTACAATCCTACTTTTGTTAACGCTGTAGTCTCCAGGGCGCTGACGATATTTCAGACAAAGGGTATTTGACTCCGGGAAAAAGGTTTGGGAACACTGAATCTCGATAGTGTTCGTTCTCCCTCTGATGACCCAATCCTTCACACCAAATAATAAAAAGAAATATATTGAATAGTGTTGCGTCTATCGCGTTTACAGGGTTTGCGGGGAAAGGGTGGAAATGTGAAGGTCACTATATGCTGAATATCGATAAGATCCGTTCTCTCACGAGTGGTCACTCTAATGTTTTAACAAAATCCTTAAAAATTATAACCTGTATCTCATTTACAAGTTTTTCTGAAACTTGGGATAAATGGAAACTCTGGAAAAGGAAGGTTGTGGAACGCTGAAAACGGGGTTTTAGGGAAAAGGGCAGGATTCATTCTCCCACGAGTGGTCATTCTAATGTTTTGAAAGAAGCCGTTAAAAGTCATAGCCTCTATAGTGTTTACAAGATTTTCTGAAACTCTGAATATATGGAAACCCGGAAAAAGGAAGATCACGGAAAGCTGAACGTATAAGTGACATATGTTAGAAGTGTTGGTTAGAAGTTAATTTTATTGAGTGACAAAAATACATGGGAATAGTCAACAGCCTATAGATAGTATAAACACAGATCTCAATAAATCTGATTAAAGTACAGATCTTTATTTCCTTTCGCTTTTTATACTTTTTTTTATAAGCAATAGCGCTCTTGACACGCTCTGAGACCATTTGTCATACCGAAGCAGTGCAGTAAGGATGCCACAGGTCTGATAGGGGTATTATTGAGATAGATATAGAGAAAACTCATCTTATCCAAGGTGGGGTTTCTGACCGAGAATTGACAGAATTGCAATTATTGTATGTCACTGTCCGGCCATTCCAGATTCAGATGTGGTGTTGGTAGAATCGTGATGTATTCAAATGTTTCAGACACCTTGGTTCCACTAGACCGGTCGAGGTAGTATCCTAGTAACTCGACGCATGCCTGGTCGACAAAAATCATCATGTTTACTCCAATGACATAAATATAGATAATCCTCGCTTTGTATGTCCATATCACACATTATCATTCGCCCTGAAGACACATATTCCTGAAGCAATGGCCCGAGAAATCCCTCTCTGGCCGTTGCTGGAATAGCGTCTGTTTCTTGAACTTATGCGGGAGTGTGTCTATTCTTTCCGTTCAATGAAAGCTATCACTTAAGTAAAACAACATGACAGTCCTTCGTTTAATCTGGGTCTTCCCTAAAACTTTGGACAGTGACTTACGGTATTAAATACGGTGAAAGTATGTTCGTTCCCAAACAGTATTGTTTACATTTCATTCGAATTGATAGCCTCGTTTGTCACGCAATTAGTTTTATTGCAGTATTCTGCTATGCACGGGTTAATTAGGCATAATAAAATCGTGAGTCATGACGTAACGTTATGTAAACATATTTGGTCCAATATTGGCACTCGTTTTAAATGTAAAGCTTTTGTAGGGCAGCTAGTGATTGGTTGGTAGACAGACTACTGACCAATCAAAATTTGAAACAACAATATCCACTCATAATAGCAGTGTGTAGTAGGATTACCTCTAATCAAACGCAACACTGCGCGGAGTATGTGAAGACACCGCAACGGTCGAAAGTACTCGGCGGAATGTGATAAATTTATCAGTTTTTATAAATCGTTAATAGTTAAAAATTGTGTTTTTTAAATAACACATAATATATAGATATAAATGAAACAGTGGCAATTAAAATACAGTTGCTGCTATGTTCTAAAATATCACCATGACAGATGTTAACTATTCGTGCTTCATATTGCACACATCGCGAATAAAGAATACGATTTGAATTCATCAATATCCGTGTAAGTAGTGTTCTAGTTTATTTCACAAATAAATTGGCGTGGAGAAGTACAAGAATTGTCGGACCAACAGAAACCACCCGAGTAGTGATTCAAACTTCCACACAACTGTTCATCAAACGGTCCATCTGGTCGACCTGGTTTCCAAAAACGAAATGTGAAATCATCACTGGTTCGCCCATCAATCACATCAAAACTTTTATCAATTTTAATGTTAAAAATACCAAAAAAATATCGGTCACCTGAAAAATATGGATAAATACAAACTTTCAATAGTATTATACATAAATAAGATACAAATGAGAGAGAGAGAGAAATGGGGCTTAATTTTCACTCGAAACAAACTAGGTCATTTCTGGACTAACATATGGTTTTAATTTTATTTCAATAATTCGCTTGTGCGTAGGTGTCTTTAGCAGAGGGAGGAAACCGGAGGACCTTAAGAAAACCCACGATCATGGAAGGCGACCCTACTCCTTGTGACGTACAACCTGGGAATCGAAACCACGCCAGCTGATTCAATGACCGACCTTATCATACAGTGCGCACGTGCTAACCATTTGGCTACCCCTCCCCCCTAATTACTAATGGAAACATAAATTTAGTGAATGTAATCAAATTTAAATAAGCAAATAACTACCATTTGGACACTTGAAAACCCGACGATCGTTTTGAGTTAAGGTTAAGTTAAGCCAACTATCATCTAAATACCTGAAAACCGGCGATTGTTTTGAGTTAAAATTAAGTTAAGCCAACTATCATCTGAATACCTGAAAACCGGCGATTGTTTTGAGTTAAGATTAAGTTAAGCCAACTATCATCTGAACAACTGAAAACCAACAGTTATTTTGAGTTAAGTTTAGGTTAAGCCAACTCTCATTTAAATGCTTGAAAACCGACGATTGGTTTGTGTCCTTGTTAGCGCTTTCTTCTAGTGAATCACACATTTCTACACAATGTTTTCTGTCTTGAAATCGAGTTCGGTTTTGGGTGACTGAATGGTTCCATCATGATGTGTTCATTGAGTCGTGGCGTGATTACGTGACAAGGACTATAGTCCCCGGTTTCCCCTGTTACTTCTAAGGACTCCGGCGCGCACGGAATTATTGAAATAAAATCAAACAATAGGTTAGTCCCGAGATGGCATTATATATATATATAGTTTGTGACGAGTGGACGTTATTAAAATTAAAATAAATAAAATTAAAATAACTTGATGTGTTTAGTTACCTGTGTTAAGATGCTGTATAACTGAATCTGACTTTTCTCGACTGTCAAAGATAATCAAGTCTCCACCATCTCCTTGACAAACACCTCTAGCATCGAAAAAGTCCTTTTCTATGTCATAAATCCGAAAACAATGTCCAGATTCCCAGGTATAGGTGTCGAGACATTCTACAAAAAAATAACAAAAAATGGCATAATTATTTTTTCTCGATTGAGTTAAATCTATCCTACTGTATTGGATGTTTTGCTTACAAGTTGTCGTTAATTGGGAGTCCAATTTTCTTCAACATATCCTTATGTATACTGCCATTTGGGTTCTAAACTTTATTGCCTGGGGTGCAGTGCTTGAAGCTGGACTGCTCAAGGAATTCCCAATCAACCGTAACTTGCTTTCTTTAAAGAATTAACGTGTGAGAGTTTTCTGACTTGTTCTTTCCCCACAGTTCCTAGTTTCAGATGCGAACTTAGTTTTCCCGTGGTTACGAGTGGCTTGGTATTATATTGCAGACTCGTCATCCTGAACTGCATCTGTTGACGAGTTTGAGTACTAACGGTGGAAAATCAAAGTGAAAACGTCCATTGGATATTTTCATCACCCCATCCATTACCAATGCAACGATGACCACTGTCTACGATGCGACACTATTATAGTCCCATTTTGTAAATCGCGTTACCGGTTCATACACTAAATAGATTCCGAAGTGTGCTTACAATGTGAGCAGGTATGACAAAATGCTTTGGCTTTTTGTTTAAATCATTCGTCTGTTGGGCCTGTGGCTGTATGCGGAAAGGTATAGAAGCCTATAACTACCATTCATAATTTCTACTTTTCGCCCCTTAAAAACACGAAAGTCGAAAAGTAAAAATTACGACAAAATGTGAACTCGAAAATAGGAAATTAAGTTCATTTTGGCTTGTGCTGTCGCCTCAAATTTTGTCGAAACTCTGACTTTTCAAACTTCGTGTTTTGAAGGGGCGAAAAGTATAAATTATGAATGGTATTTATAGTAGGGTAGGGTAAATACACTTTTTTCTTCACTACGAGTGTTTCTAGAGGCGAAATTCGAAGCTGAATCCGAATCCGTTGAAATTTTCGACCCAACTTAAGTCTTTTGGTCAGTACAGCCGCCATATTTGAAAATGGCGACCAAAATATGACTTTTTGGCCGTTAAACTCCTAAAATTATGTGAGATATGGCCTATAATATGTCTTTTCTATGATTTTCTGGGTTGCTGAGTACGATGTCATGTTCAAAATTGCAATTAAAAGCGTCATAGTGAAAATATAATCAAGTATCGGTATAAAAATCTGATATTTGTCTCGCATTTACGGCCACTGAAGCACAAAAGAAGCAGAGAAGTCTTGGCGAAAATCTGGGCAAGAATTTCATCACCAAATCTTTAAGGAAAAACAAAACCAGTATAATAATGCTATCGCCTATGCCAAAACCCAATTTTTAAAAGAGAAGATTAACAATGCTGCCGGTAGTAAAGTATTATTCTATATCAGCAAAAGTCTCACGAAGAATTCGTTTTCAGACGCTATGCCATCATGCTATATAACGCAAACCAACTCCCCGCTATCTTTGCCAGATATTTTACAGAGAAGATTGAGAAAATAAGACAGAGCTTTCAAATTGAAAACGATTTTATTGACCATAATGACCAGAAGGATGATTACATTTCTCGGCTTGAGGTAAAAAAGATATCCGCAGACTACCCCACGAAGTTAATCCAGAAAGCTCCAAAAAAATCATGTGAATTGGATGTACATGTATTACCTACATGGCTTTTTAAGAAAATTTCCTGTGCGAATACAACATATCTCCTTGGCCTTATCAATGGTACAATAAACAGCTCAGAATTTCCCGAACTATTTAAGACAGCTTATGTGAAACCATTCCTGAAAAAACCGAACCTTGACCAAGATATACTGAAAAATTACAGACCAGTTTCAAATCTATCTTTCATTTCTAAAGTTATTGAAAAAATCATTGCGGATCAACTAAAAGACCGCATGAATCAACATAATCTACTAGAAACATACCAGCCAGCTTAGAGAAATCTGCATAGTACAGAGACGGCCTTAACAAGGGTTCACAATGATATTCTCCGAGCAATGGACAAAAAACATGTTTTTCTATTCGTATTATTGGACTTATCAGCCGCATTCGACATCATAGATCGCCAACGACTCCTGCAGCGCTTAAAGCAAAGAATAAAGCTATCTGATTCGTCATTGGGGCTTATCCTTTCAACATGCAGATCGCAATTAGTGTGTGTTGGGGGTGCAAAATTACAACCAACAGTACTACAGTACGGGGTTCCCCAAGGATCAGTCCTCGGCCCAATTCTTTTCACAATTTACACGCTGCGATGTTATCAGGGAACGTGATGCAAATTTTCACCTCTTCGCTGATGATACCCAGTTGTATATCAGAGGCCCACCTTGCGACGTCCCAGAGAAAAAACACCAACTGGAAAACTGCATTGACAAAATCAGTGTGTGGATGCATGAAAATTACTTGAAACTTGTTCAGATAAAACAGAATTTCTTTCGATCTTTAGACCGAGCATACAAACCTCCACAGCAGATCCCAACAACAGTCAAATATCTATTGGAGAATGTGTAATTCCTGTGGTCGAATCAGCCAGAAATCTTGGTGTTATCTTCAATTCATCCATGAACTTTAATAAACAAATTTCCTCTGTAATCAAATCCTGTTTCCTTCGGCTGCACCAAATAAGTAAAATTCGAAAATATCTTGATGTGGATTCGACCAAAACTCTTGTCAATGCCTCCATAACTTCTCGCCTAGACTATTGTAACTTCCTACTTTACGGTCTCCTAATAACTTCATTAAATCGTCTTCAGAAGATTTAACACAGGCAAACCAAACTAAAACCAAACTTCATGATCATATTTCACCAATCCTTAGGGAACTTCATTGGCTACCCATGAGGAAACGTGTAGAATTTAAGATTTTACTGTTGACATACAAGTGTCTTCATGCCACAGCTCCAAACTATCTCCAGGACCTAATTCAAATAAAATCCCATCAGAGGACAACCAGGTCGTCAAATATACAACAATTTGATATTACAAGAACAAATCTCGTATCGTGTGGTGATAGGGCCTTCTCTTGAGCAGCACCAGTCCCGTAGAACAAGTTACCCCAACATGTGAAAGAAGAAGGAACTATTGCAGAATTCAAAAAGAAACTAAAGACTCATCTATTTATTTCAATATAACATTTCTTTTGACAGACAACTCCACGCCATTGAGCAGTCTACTGGATAATAGGCGTTATATAAATACATTACAATTATTATTATTATTATTATAATAACATACATCCAATTATATGACTTGGAGCTTACATTTGGAACGGAATTCTTCCTCTTCATTGTAGCTAACACATTTAAGTTCATGAACTATAGCATCGCTACGAGTTGTTTTCGCTTTGGTAGTTGATGCCAACGTATCATATTATCTCTGGAAGTAAGCATACACAAGCTGCTGATAAGCTAGAGCACATAAAAAATTACAACCTGGAAGAGAACATTCACAAATCATCTCCGATACTCAAAAATAACATTCATCGAACACTTCCATCACCGAAAATATGATGAAATAGCACAAAACAAACCAATTTTGGGCGTAAAGATGGACTAAAATCATTACTGATCCATACAATCATATTTTTTAACACGGCATCATACTCAGCGACCCAGAAAAACATATATTACACACCATATTTCGCATCATTTTAGTGTATAACAGCAAAAACGTCATATTTTGACCCCCATTTTGGAAAAATGCGATTGTACTGACCTCAGCACACACTTTAGGTCAAAAATCTCTTCAGATTTGGATTCAGTGTCGAATTTCGCCTTAAGAAACACTTGTAGTTTCAGTGTTTTGTAAAAAAAGTGTTGTATTTACCCTACCCTATTTATAGGCTTCCATAGAAAAATATAGAACCCCAGAAGGGAAAGTCGCGGAATGCGGAGTTTCGCTGGGTAAGTCCTTCAATGATCACAGTGCTTCATATCAAATTTGAAAAACCAATCCGTTAAAAACTGAAGGCAATATCGAGTTCACAAGGTTTTGAAACAAACTTAATGAAAATTAACAAAAACCCAAACTTGAACATAGCTCTTATACTTATGCGTAAAAACCAGGGCCTCATTCGGATAAATTATATTTGATTCAAGGTCATAAGAAATATTGCATAGAATAGGACTCTAGGGCAACCACCGCCGGGGCCGCTTACTCTTCCGGACACCTGTTACCAATGTTTGTCGTGTATTTTCTACACGGTGAACAGTCCATTTGCTGATTACACTATTTTGCCTATAACGTTTTTTAGGAGCTCGAATTTTGTCTAATGGTTTGGATTGTTCGTACTTGGTTTTATTTTATTCATTTTATTCAGAAAAAAATCACAGATAGAGCGCTCCATAATCACCGCCGGGACTGTCAGCCAAGTAGTAGTCCAGCTCTGAACGTATGTGTGGGGTTGAGAAGGCCTAGTGGTCTAGAGTGCCGCGCTTCGACCTCTACCTGGCCGGTCACTTCTGGGTTGCAGCTGTGGTTTCGAGCCCTGGTGTGAGCGTATGTGGCATGGAGATAGAGGCGCCTTCTCAAATTCGTGGGTTTCCTCCGGGCACTCCGGTTTCCTCCTACTGCTAAAGACCCCTACGCGCAAGCGAATTATTGAAATAAAATGAAACCATATGTTAGTCCCAAAATGACCTAGTTTGTGTCGAGTGAACGTTGAACCCCATCTCTCTCTCTCTCTCTCTCTCTCTCTGAACGTAGGTCTCATTATACTCGCCGTTAAATAGCGACCGTTAAATAATCATACGGCTACCACTACCAGTTTTAAAGTAAGAATTAAATTAACTTACCTCTAGATGGTGAAACGTAGTAGGTCGTATTTGAAATCTGCGTCGAAGACGTTACGCTATAAACGTTTCCATGTAGATAGCACATCTTCGTGTTGAAATCATAGAAAAACGACATACAATTCAAATTTTCGAAACATTTTTGGGCGCATTGGGATTTATAACAATTGACCGTTTCAAATGCTGTATTAGGATTAGCCATTAAATCATCCATGCTTGGTAATCTATACCAGTTTATATCCTTGCAGTCAACAAACCAAATAACAAATATAATTTGTAAATACAGCAACCCGTTCTTCATATTAGCAGGAATGGTCTGGCTCGCACTCTCACGCCACTTAAGACTAATATCCGACGATTGGGCATCTAGGTGATTGTGGATATTGATGTACCCTCACGGTCAATATTAATTACTTTTTTATCAATACTATCACGTTGTTAGAATCCGCAGAAATAAAGTCGGTGCGAACAATGGTAGAATAAAACTTTTCCTTAAGAGAAAATATTCTTATAAGATCATCGATTAATTAGAAAACAGCAAGAGTCATTTTTTTTATTGTCAGATTATGTTTGATTGCCCTACCACCTCAATTGAAAAAATCGCTTATCATGATCAGAAAGGAAATGGGACGAAATAAAATGCGGTTAATCGTCCTTCTGTTCTGCTTCTACTGGGCCAGTGAAGACGGGCATACGCCATACAGTGCGCTATGAGGGACATTTTGCTCGAACAGCGATGCTTTGACCTACTCTTATCTCTCATTCCAGCTACCAAGGGATCGTTTACGGACACGCCAATGTGTACACTAGACCGCGGTTTTTGGTGATTCGCCAACGACTAGACAGCTGGCATTGTCAGGCCCTCCGTCCTGCACCACTGACAAAGGGAACCCACGTCGAAATATCCCGACAAACTTTCTCGGTCAACATCGAGAGTGAACCAACGACCTCCAGGCTAGCGGGCCAGCGTCGTGCCCACTTGGCTCCCTATAATGGTCAGGTTATATTTAATAAGTTGCATCCATTAATGCACTTAAATGATATATTGCAATCGTTAATAATTCAATGGCCAAAAAATTTCATCTCGATTTTCCGGCGTGGTTTCCCCTTGTCAGTGATGCAGAACGGAGGGCCTGAGAAGTACAGCTGTCTAGTCGTTCGGGTGGGACGAAAACCCGAGGTCCCGTGTACACATTGGCGTCCACGTAAAAGATCTCTTGGCAGTTGGAATTCGATATAAAGGTAGGCCGTAGCGCCGCTGCCCGATCAAAATTTCCCTGATTGTACACTGTATGGCGTATGTCCGTCTTCTATTAGCCCAGGTTAGGAGCAGAAGAGTAGGACGTTAAACTCCTTTCATTTCATTTCATTTGTTAATGATAATTCAAACCCCAACCGGTCACTTTAAGTGAAAACTCGGTTGCGTGCTGTTTATTTGAACTCGATCAATTGATTTACGCGCCTAGATTATGGAGACTATTTCATACGAAACATTATAGAAAGAACACGAGCGCACCAAGTCAACTGAACTTTTAGCAACCTTCAAAAGGAGAAGAAAAACCCTACTTGTATTCTGTTCTTGCCAAAAGGTAATCATGGGAGATGAAATATAATTGAAGCGAAATGGGGTTTAACGTGCTGGTGTTCGGCTCTAACTAGTCTAATTAAAAAAACGGACATTTTACCCCGAGACCGGCGCTACAACCTATTCTACGTAGAACTCCAACTTATAACGAATCTGTTCCTACATGCCAATATGTACACGGGAACGACAACGGTTTGTCCCCTACCAGGCCTGTCGAACAAGGGACCTTCAGGTTTGCGCACCAGAATCTTACATTTTATTCCGTGGCAAGGAGTAGGGTCGACTGTCCAACGTCGTGGGTTTTCTCCGGGTCCTCTGGTTTCCCCCCTACTGCTAAAGACCCCTACATGCAAGCGGATTATTGAAATTATATTAAACCACATGTCAGTCCCGAAATGGCCTGGTTTGTGTCGACTGGACGTTAAACCCCATTACTCTCTCTCTCTCTCTCTCTCTCTCTCTTCTCCTATTACATCTGATCCACAGAGGCCCTCGTCGTTAGAGATATAAATATAGTGAACCAAAACATGTCACTCCTACCAGTACATGTACTAAAACAGCATGTTACAAATTAAATCGAACGTAATTATCTGAACTTTTTGTCCCAACCAACAATCTATAGTTTACTACAGCTCAGACTTTTCAACATTATGTTATTATATTTGGACTTTATTAATGATTAGATGTATTGGGAACGGTTATTGATAAGCAATACCAAGGTTCTGTTGTGTAACCACTTGGGAAATCGTTATTAGGAGTTGAAATCATATCAAAAGTATGTTCCTCTTTATTAACATTGCACTGCTTTTTACAAACATGAAACGAGGAAACAGCGATACCTAATCGATCGTGTGTTTGGCACTAATTAATAGGGTAAAAAATACGAATTCGATTCAGAAAATGAAATAAAATTATGGTATTTATGTGTAACCAACGCCTTTGGGAATTTTGTACCTTTTGTGATACAATTGATCCACGCTCCGAACTTGCTTCCATTTGACAACACTTTTGAAACACTTTACTTTAAAGTTCTACTCTAATTACTCTCTACGACATACGCGAGATCCAATCTAAGGCATGCCGAAATTCAAAAAATTTGAATATAGTGTGTTAGATTCATTAAGAGGGGGGGATTGTGTTTGTAGGGAGTGAAGGGGCAGGGGACAATTTCCACACGACACAAACAAGGTCATTTAGGGAATAATTTGCTTGTACGTCTACAGCATATCCACGAGACAGGCTGATAATGCTTTTCACCATTTCTAGGTTAATATGAGTTAACTATAGCTAAAATAACAGTATCATATATCGATATATTCAAAACACTTGCAATGATTACACGTCACAGTCGGGAAAATAAATATCTAACGTCCTACTGTTCTGTTCCGACAGGGCTAATGAAGACGGGTATACGCAATACTCTTGCTATTATTATTATAATTTATTATGCATGTATATAGCTTCAGTTCCACAGTACTGTGCTCCAGTGCGCTTTAAAATATAGGTATAAAAGCAACTATACTAATATAAATATAAATACAAAACAGGATATAGGTAAGGTACAGCATTCAATAGGAGAGGCACGTACATGTAAAATTCGTAAAACATCAACATATAGACAAATGTGTAGAATAAATAGATTTATTAAAATAAAAGTAAGATACTTAGTAAAACACAGGAATATATGATTAAAATATGTCAGCTATAAGTTATATTGTAACATAGTTTGGGTTTATATACAATAAAATTATTCAAATCCTTCGATAAAACATGCGTTTTGAGACGTGGTTTAAATGTAGACAAGAGAGAGAGAGTGGGGGGAGAGAGAGAGGGAGAGAGAGAGAGAGAGAGGGGAGGGGGAAGAGAGAAAGAGAGAGAGAGAGATAGTAACGGTGCTATAATCAGACATTCTTTTAAATCGGATAATAATTGTGACCTCCAGAGGGACCACAAGCGAAAAAAGGGCGATTTTTCGTATTCTGATATGCCAATCAGATTGCTGATATGTGCTAGTATTGAAAAGAAACAAGATCTTTGGGATATAAACATGCATTTCAAGTTTCATCAAAATCGGTTCCAATTTGTTACCTCTACAGTGTTCACAAGCTAAAAACGTGATTTTTCGTACAATCAGGGGCCATAAGCCATGAATTTACAGTCCGATACATCTCAATATCGACAGGAACCGAGATCTTGGGTGGTAAACCTATATTTCAAGTTTCATTGAAATCGAACAAAAATGATAAAAATTGTGACCTGTAGACTGTTCACAAACAATTGTGGACGAATGGACAGACTGTGGCGACGACTACATACGTTCATATGAAAATGTGGGCGTATAAAAAGGGACCATTGCACAAATTAATGAAAGTAAAAACAACATTCTCCATTATTTTTAACCACAATTGATTCTATGCAATATTCTATTTTACTTCACAAATGATAATGCGTTTAAAATTACAGTCACTATCAGTCCAGTAGTAGCCATTTGAATTGTGATTGAAACTACCACATAACGGTATATCAAATGGACCATCCGGACGATTGGGTTTCCAGAATCTAAACGTGAAATCGGCACTTGTTCTTCCATCTACCAGATCAAAACTTTTATCACTTAGTATGTTAAACATGCCAAACACATATCTTTTATCTGAAAAAAAATAGGAAAAAATCGACCATTAATGATTATTGAAAAAAATCGACTATAAATAATAAAAATATCGACCTTTAACAATTGAAAATAAAAATCAACAATTAACTGATAAAAAAAATAATATATCACTTATTAATGATCAATTATGATTAAATTGATAATTTCAAAATTCAGATCCTGACCTTTCCATGCACATGTCCAATGATTATAGATAAACTATCCATAAATGCATAAACTATCCCTAACTAATACATAAAGTCTAAACTATCCATAATTAAAATGCAAACTGTAAACTATCACAATTAAAACATAAACTATAAACTATCCATAATTAAAATACAAACTGTAAACTATTCATAATTAAAACATAAACTATCAATAATTAAGACTTTAAACTATAAACTATCCATAATCAAAACACAAACTAGAAACTATCCACAATCAAACCATAAACTATAAACTATCCATAATTAAAATACAAACTAAAAACTATCCACAATCAAAACATAAACTCTAAACTATCCATAATTAAGACCTTAAACTATAAACTATCCACAATTAAAACATAAGCTATAAACTATCCATAATTAAAATACAATCTGTAAACTATTCATAATTAAAACATAAACTATAAACTATCCATAAGACCTTAAACTATAAACTATCCATAATTAAAATACAAACTAGAAACTATCCACAATTAAAACAAAAACTATAAACTCTTCATAATTAATACATAAACTATAAACTATCCATAAGACCTTAAACTATAAACTATCCATAATTAAAATACAAACTGTTCATAATTAAAACACTTAATACACATTCTTCGTCACCATTTGACTTCACAAAGATAATCATATGACTTGAATAGTTCATATACTATACTCGTTTTATGCATAAAATCTACGTATCGTAATGTCTATAATCTATGTTAGTGACGCGAGCTATGTCATAGAAACAAAAATTTCTTAACTTTTATGAAAACCCGATACTCTGACCACTATGACAATAATCGCGTGTGATGAATCTTGTCAGTGATGCAGGGCGGGAGGGCAGCTGTCTAGTCGTTCGGATGGGACGAAACACCGAGGTCCCGTTTACATTGGCGTGCACGTAAAGATCCCTTGGCAGTTGGAATTCGATCTAAGAGTAGAACGTAGCGGCGCTGTCCGGGCAGAATTTCCCTCATAGTACACTGTATGGTGTATGTCCGTCTTCATTAGCCCAGGTTAGGGGCAGAACAGTAAGACGTTAAACTCCATTTCATTTCTAAACCAAATACAATACGCATGATGTATATAAATTGTTGTTGAAAATAGGAGTAGAGGACGAGAACTGGGGTTTAACGTCAACTCGACCCAAACTAGGTCATTTCGGGACTAACATATTATCTAATTTTATTTCAATAATTAGCTTGTGCGTAGGGGTCTTTATCAATGAGAGGAATGCGTTGAGCCCAGAGAAAATCCACAAGACTGGAAAGGCGACCATGTCACGTACAACCGGGAATCGAAACCAGTTGATTCAATGACAGGAGTAAGCACCACTTACTTGGATTGAGATGTTGTATGATGATATCCGTCTTTTCTTGACTATCAAAAATAACCAAGTCTCCACCATCCGCCTGACAAACTTTTCTAGCATCGTAAAAGTTTGTTTCTGTCCAATAAATCCGAAAACAGAAACCGGATTCCAGTCTGTAGGTATTCGGACAAGCTGAAAAAAAATAGTCATAAATGAAGAAAAGGGTACATCATTCAATAATTTTAGAGTGAAAAAACACAAAGTTAAAAAAATCAGTAATTCTACAATGAGAACAAAGTCCAACCTCGTGGGTTTTCTCCGGGTCCTCTGGTTTTCCCCAACTGCTAAAAACCTTTACGCGCAGGCGAATTATTGAAATATAATTAAAACATATGTTAGGCCGAAATGACCTAGTTTATGTTGAGTGGACGATACCCCCCCCCCTCTCTCTCTCTGAATGAGACAAAATTGTACGGATGGAAAATATAAGATATTACATACCGGAATATTGACATAATTTTGAAATAATTTCACAGTTGACTAAAAAAATTAACATACCTCTGGATGGAGAAACGTAATAGGTCGTGTTTGAAATCTGAGTCGGAGACGTTTCATTGTAAACGTATCTATGTAGATAGCACATCTTCATGTTGAAATCATAGAAAAACGACATACAATTCAAATTTTCGAAACATTTTTTTGCACATTCAATTTTACGACAGGTGACTGTTTCAAATTCTGCATTCGGATTAGCCATTTTATTATCCATGCTTGATAATCTGTACCAGGTAATGTGTTTACAGTCAACAAACCAGATTAGAAATACAGTTTGTGAAAACCAAAGACCTTTCGTCATCTTACTAGAGATTCGTGTGTCTACAGGAGACGGATACCAAGTCCCCGTGAGAGAAAAATTACACTATATATGTTGTAAGTTTTAAGCGTTATTATTAAGGCAATCAATAATTGTGGTGCATACATATTTATATCTATACATATATATCAGGTCTAGTAATACTGGCTAACAGCACGCGTGTGTGTGCGTGTTTGTGTGTACCTGAGAGAGAGAGAGAGAGAGAGAGAGGGGGGGAAGGGGGAGAGAAAGAGAGATGGAGAGAGAAGGAGAGAGAGAGTTTAATATACAGCTATATAGTCCAGCAATCCAAATTGCTGACCAAAGATGGAAAGTATACATAACATCCTCTAAGTCCATTAAACGCGTCTGTCCATTCCATTCTAAATTGCATTGTGACATGGGGTATCTGTCTATAATCCCATTTGAATTGGTCTCAACCGCGTTTATGATCAGAAACTGATTTAAAGACAACAACCAAGTTTAGTCCCCCCCCCCCAATAATTCAACATGCGTATTATTATCATATTGCATATCTCATTTGTTTTTATATGACGGGGGGGGGGTATAGTGGTTTAGCGCATGAGCGTGAAATTAAAACGTCTGTCATTTTGATTACCGGTTGAACGTGACGAGGAGTAGGGTCGCCTGTCGTGACCCGTGGGTGGCTTTCTCAGGGTCCGCCGGTTTATTGAAGTACTATATATGTCCCGAAATTACCCAGTGTGTGTCGAGAGGATGTTACAGCCTCTCTCTCTCTCTCTCTCTCTCTCTCTCACTCTCTCTCTCTCTCTCCCCTTTATATGCAATATAAAGTTAATACATACAGCCAATGATAACTTATTCCAAATAACATGTCATTTTAACCTAATGTTGTAATAAAATCCAAATGTATATATTTATATTTATATGTATAATATAGTGTGATATATGAGGAGATTGGGATGATAGCATTGTAAACGTTATACAATTCCTTTTTCAATCTTCCATCAAGCGTTATACAATTGTTTTTATATCTCCTATCATAACAGTGTAAATAAATGTAATATTATATGTCATATTTTGAGTCAAACAGCAAATTGGGTGCACAACGAACGTGACCCGACCAGGTGCATGCGGTCATAATAAATTACGTACTAGAGATGTACATATCATAGCAAGCGAAACAGTTGACGTGTTCATATTATTGGTATGTATTTTGTTGAACGGATTTTACAGGAGATAATTCATTCAGATAAAAGCGGCTGAACGGATTGTACAGGAGATACTTCATTCAGATAAAAGCGGCTGAACGGATTGCACAAGGGATACTACATTGCAAACAGATAAAAGTGGTTGAACGGATTTTACAAAGGATACTTCATTGCAAACAGGGGTCGTATGAGCGACTTTTGACCCTATGATGCCAGCCATTGATTAACCAATAAGCGTTGACGTTTCTAGCGGTTTTCCACAGTTCCTGGCATCGCACGCTTTCAAAAGCTTGCCGTAACCGACAACTGTTCCTCATCCTAGTGTAGTAAAAACAAGTCAAACGAAATATTTTGAACTATACAAATCGAAGCGAAATAGGATCTGTGTTTTAATCAACCTAGTTCAACCCTTGTTCACTGCGAATAATTCATACAGATCAAAGCGACATGTCTGAAGAAACGAAAACTGTAATTGCGTTAGAAGAATTCAGCTGAAATTTGTCGGGTTGATTCCCGGAAGTTTCGTTTGACAATAAATTGAAAATAGGTGATAGCTGTGAATTTGTCAGGTCGGTTCCAGGTAGATCGAAAGATTAAAATTTCACCTGACGATGAATTGAAGAACCAGGCTGCTTCCTTTTCTGACAGGATTCCACATTTAGTTAGTGAATTCCGATTGGTATTTAATATAATTTTTGGAGTGAATTTGCACGGCCAAGCAGTCGATTCGGATTCAGATGACCGGTATCAATCCCGTTCTTTATTGAATTAGTGAATTCGGTTGCAAGCCAAACAGTAAGAGCTAGGTTGAAGCCGGAAAACCCTCCAAGCTCTCATAGACGATATCATTCCTCCACACAAGTCTCGCTATCCAGCATTCGAGCAGCAAGGGAAGGTTGAGACGACACCACAAACGGACATAATTTTATTATTTGGGATAACATTTGCAGCAGATTGATAGATAGACACAATGGGTGATTCATTGATGGAGATGTTAATTAACGAAGATGGCGATTCCTTGCAATCAGATGATATTGGACAGGTGGAATTTTATTCTATAAAATACAATGTAGATATTTTTATTTTTAAAATACATTTATTCGTCATTAGTATAAGCTACCTATAGTTTATTTATTAATTTTTAGTTTTAGCGTTTTCTAAACTTTTATCCCGATTATCGTCCTTATTATTGTTTTAAAAAAACCCAACAAATTGACGTTCTAACTCATGAGGTCAAGACCGATCGCATGAGGGTTTATCTTATGGGATTTTTTTTATTTTGAATGTGAATTCTGTGTCCTTAGAGGCCGTGGACTGTACACCGGAGACTAGCCCCCCCCCCATCCCCGATCAGGGGCGGATTGAGAACGGGAACCGGCTCGGGCTCCCGTGTCGGAGTGGCCCCTTTACTGACCGATGAGCCCGGACGGCTGGGGGGACCGGGAGCCCTCCCCCTGGACATTTTTGAAAAATGAACCGCAAATATGCGATTTGGTGGCATATCTGATTATAATCTCTGTCAAATAATATATTTCATAAATCGATTAACTTAAGCCAAAACCTCGACCTGCAAGTAATTTACAACCATCAACCTGTGAAATTATCATATGGTCATATTATTAATTAACGTATTATCATTGCATCGTCAAGAGTGAAGAGAATTTAACTGGTTGAAAAATGGGATTAGTTGAGAAAATTTTGACCATTTGATTAACGAGTTAGGAATATTGAATCAGCAGGAATATTTTCATTGAAAAATGTCCCATTTTTGTTACCGGGAGCGCTAGTTGATTCCTCCTGTGATGGAAGGCCACGAGACACATTGGTACAGAGTGACGAAAATGAAAATGATAAAAGCTGTTTTTTGAATTTTGGATTCTGGCGTATCCTCACAAACAGGGCCATTAATAATTAGTGAATTTGCGGGAGACATTGTCTGGTGAATCAGATGAACTTTTCGGTTGAAATTAGGAATCCCCATTGCAGGATTCCGAATTCTGACCCACACCCTGTACGCCCGGCCCCGAAAGTCTATTATACCAGCCCATTCCGGACTCCAGTGATGGCGTGGAGGCCCGTTAAAGCCACCGGCCACATACAATATGATCATCATGGATCCATGGTCAGTCCAATACCCCCGTATCCCATATAGGTCTAATGTTCAGCAAAAAAAAAAATTTTTTTTAGACGAATTGGACAAAATTATTTTGTTCACTTTTTGTCCGACCGGCCCTTCAAGCGATAGTCGACCGGCCCTTCGGGCGATCGACCAATCGCCCATTCCGCCCCTGCCCCCGATTCCCTTTACATGATTTGATATCTATTGTTTAATTCTTCTGACTTTCACGCAGCTGTCAGTCTAAAAAACAGTCATACAAAGCCTAGCGAAAGAGTCAAACCATTTTACCTAGCGAAAGAGTCAAACCATTTTGCCTTTGGACGTGAAAAAAAGTAAAGCCCACTTCATTTTGTCTGCTTACGTTTCGGGTATAGACTAGGTGTCGTCTTGAAATGTTCAAAAAACCGATAAAAAAGATGTTATCTCTTCTGTTCTTTCCCAATTGACAACCATGTCCAATTTCAGACACAAGTTAGGCTGCAACCTCCGGATTACAAGATATTAGCCTTCGTTGCTTGTTTCTTCAATCCCGTATTTGGTATGGTAGCCTGGCTGACCAATAAACGAGCAAAGATTCTATTAATAAATGGTCGTTATTCAGACGCCAATACTTGTTACCTTGTATCCTTTACGTCCAGTTTATTTGGGATTTATATAACAGGTAAGATTATTGGCTAGCGATTGTTGGATAGATTCCATTACATCTACTTCGATTGGTCAGTTTATTTGGGATTTATTTAACAGGTAAGATGATTGGCTAGTATAAACGTAACATTGTTGGACAGATTCCATTACAGCTACTTCGATCGGATTACATTATAGTGAATATTATAAATGTTGTTTTTTTTAGGTTTGGTTGTGTTTCTGCTCTTGGTACCTACGATGATTCCCGCTCATGACGCCAGTACCTGAAAATATACAACCGGTACTGTTCCGCTTCACCATTCGTTGTATCCGTAAATCTTTCCCTGGGAATCAAAGAAAAATTGTTTATAAACGCAAGATATTGCTTTAAAATTTGTATCAATAATCAACAGTGTACGATATGTACAAAAATGGCTCCGTTCATTCTTTTCTGGAGTTTAACGTCCACTTCCACCAAGGGTGATATCGTAGACAATAATATAATATAAAATGGCGATATCTGTATGCCTTTCAACAAAAAGGTGGCCAGGAGCGGATCCAAAGAGGGATTTGGTGGGACACCCCTACCCCCATCCACCCTCGCAAAGCTAGATAAAAAAAAGTAAAACAACACCTTTTCTGAGAAATCTGTAACGGTTGTGTGCTTTATCCTTTATTATCAGATGGCGGGATGGGATAGACATTCAAAGCGCGAGATAACGATATACAAATATGTGATATCCCTAGTCAACATAGTTGATAACCTGAAAGATCTTGGGGTTTATCTTGATTCTGAACTCAGCATGGAAAAACAAGTGAATCAAATTTGCAAGACGTGCTTCTTTCATTTGAGGTCCATACGTCGAATTCGCAATTTGATTACAAAAGATGCAGCACATGCGCTGGTTCGATCTTTAATTTTATCCAGACTCGACTACTGCAATAGCCTTCTATTTGGCATAAACAACAGTCTTATACACAAATTACAACCTGTAAAAAAATACCGCGGCTAGAATTGTCTGCCTATCTAGTAGAAATTGCCATATCACACCACTGTTAAAGGGTTTACATTGGCTTCCAGTGGAAAGCAGAACTAAGTTCAAAATTCTGTGCATAGCTTACAAATGCCAGAGAGGTGAAGCACCAGAATATTTGACCTCAATGCTAATTGATTATGTCCCCCCAAAAAATCTTCGGTCCCAACATGAGCTACGTCTGGTGGTACCCAACTATAGACTTAAGACATTTGGTCGTAGATGCTTCTCATACACTGTACCAAACCTATGGAATTCCTTACCCTTGACCTTAAAGAATTCTCAATCCCTTAGTTGTTTTAAGAAGCAATTAAAGACTCATCTTTTTTCGACTGCTTATTAGTTATTAACATCTTGTGATAAGTGGAGAGCTAAATGCGCCTTGAGCATTAACTTTAATGGATCTGTGCGCTATATAAGAACTCACTATTATTATTATTATTATTATTAGTAATGCTTTGCATCAATGGAATTGAATCACAATGTAATCCTATTAAATCATTATTGACGTCAAACGCGGTGTTGGATTTCTCTCTTTAAAAAGTTCAATGTGAATGTATGCCTACCTAATTTAGTGACGATGATGGCATAATACACTGTATATTGTCAACTGTCAATGCAAAAATTCCTGGATCCGCCCTTGGTGGTATGGTGGTATGAAAATCGATTCGAGACATTCTATTGTGTACTTTTCAATTCTAAATATTCATTAGTTTGAATTGTAAATACTCGTTACCTTGTATTGTTGATAATCATTATTTGGTAATGTATTGTAAATACTTATTTTTTGGAAGGTGTTTTCTAAAGAAGCAAGTCAGGCCTGATGGGGATGGCGCGCATGACTACCAAAAGATATAGTGGCACATTCGTGTGTGTGGTGGTTCTTTTGCACTTCGATGATCACGGTGGTTAAGTGGGTAAGACTGGCTCGCTAGTCCGGAGGTCGGGTGTTCGATCCCTGCATTGCCGAGAAATCCAGACATTGATTTCAAAAGCCAGAGATACTACTCATCCGGCGAACTAAAAAATTTCTCACGAAATAGAAAATTACAAAGCCGATTTAAATGTGCAAATCAGGCCTGCAATTCAATCAGGATAGGCTACAAGTTTACAAATATTTCTGTTGTTGTTGTAATTTATAATTCACATGACTTTGTAATAATACACCGTTATTTATACATGTAATATAATAGCACAATAGCCATCAGTAAATACGCCAGGCTTTAGTAAACAAGTTGTAGGCCTAAACTGTTTTCTCTCTAGGCTAATTCGCCATGTTGTGATTTGTAATCCATGTCGCGGAGACAGTCGTAGCTTTTAAGACAAAAATAATAATATTTTTATATTTACCGGAATAAACAGTAATTATCACTTATAGCTTAAAATGTGAAAGTAGAAAATGAATAAACAGAGAATGCACGAACCTTTGCTATTTCTCTCGTTTTCTATTATCTCGCGACAGTCAATTCTTATTATCGATTGCTAGTTTTGAGCAGATATCGTCTCACAGTCTCGTGTAACAACTTTTTGTCTTCAAAGGGGGTCTCTAAGCGTGTACTTTGTTGAATTTTGTTCAGTCTTAATATTGTAAGGGAAGCAACTCCTTACAACACATTAAATAATTCAGATTGAAAAACGTGAAAATCTGTTATGTTCACGGTGGGGGGGGGGCAAAATACTTTAAGATTATTCGACGTGGTTTCAATTTCCCGCTTGTGCGTGTCTCTTAACGACATCTAAGCGCCTGCAATACGTTGAATCAACATTTTTAAATGCGTTTTTTTTTCTATGCTTAGGTGAAATATTCGAATCCAACTTCCCATTTGAATTGCGTCACTCCAGCTATATAAATATTTTATCGAACACCTGAAATATAAATTAGTACTTAACATATTCAATTAAATGATCTTTAACATATACATTGTACATAAATAGATACATAATACAAGGGAATCACGGTGGCTAAGTGGGAAAGGCGGTGGCTCGATAGCCTGGAGGTCGGGTGTTCTATCCCTGCATTGGCCGAGAAAGTTAATCTCGATTTTCTGGCGTGGTTTCCCCTTGTCAGTGATGCAGAATGAGGGCCTGACAAGGACAGTTGCCTAGTCGTTCGGATGGGACGAAAAACCGAGGTCCCGTGTACACATTGGCGTGCACGTAAAAGATCCCTTGACAGTTGGAATTCGATATAAGAGTAGGCCGTAGTGCCGCTGCCCGGGCAAAATTTCCCTCATAGCACACTGTATGGCGTATGTCCGTCTTCCATTAGCCCAGGTCAGGTGCAGAAGAGTACTACGTTAAACCCCACATCATTTCATTTCACGTAATACTTTAAGGGGCACGTGATTGAACACTTTAAGGGGCACTATGGAAGAGGGCTGACTATTCTCGCTTCCATAGTTAAAAACTAGATGATGTAAACAGAATATGCTGACAATTTCAGACAAATTGATCCACTCTGAACCGAGATAATCGCGACCGAATTTTAGGCCCAGCCTGGCCTAGCCTCGATCGTCATTGCTAAAGTCGGTACGGTTAAAACATTTATCCATTTTCGGATTCAATCATCAATGAGCGTTGAGCAGCAGATCGGATTCCAATCCGACACATGAGAAGGCATCGAGGGTTAATGAAGGCCCTTTCGTGTTAATAAATGCCTATTTAATAGTTTATGTAACATTTCAGACGTAAAGAAAGACCTACAATGGACAGATTCAGCTCTTCCATAATGTATGTTTAACTTGGTTAAATTCTAACTATTTTAAAATTAAAATCGAGTCCCTATAGTTGCCGATAACTTGACGCATAACTCGATATACACGAGAAGGGTGGAGTGGGCTAGTATTAATCGTCTTTATTGAAAGTCTTAAATCATTTTCAAAAACTGTCAGGATATTTAATAATACCCGAAACGTTTATGGTTTGTTTGTTTAAATTGATAAGTAGATTTATAATTTATGTTTTATTTCAATGGCCCCTGTCTGCTACGAAAGACTGTTACTGACACATAGAATTTATATTTTTATATTTTAAAACATCTGATTAAAACACAGATTCTATTTCGTTTCGTTTTTTATAGTTCAAAATTTCGTTTTACTTATCATTACTACATTGGATTTGGAAGAATTGTTATCATTGACGTATCCTGGGTAATGTGTGGGATTAGCCAATTAAACGGTCCGTTACGGTGAGTTCTTGGTCTTTTGATGCACGGAACTGTGGGTAAACCACTAGAAACGTCAACGCTGTATGATTAATCAATGTCTGACGTCATAGGGTCAAAAGCCGCTCGTTTGACCCCTGACGTGAACTCCCACTATATCTTCATGAAGCGTAGGCCATCGAAAGTATAAAAACGAAACGAAATATAGATCTCTATTTTAACCAGACTGGTTGGCAATTAAAGGAGTACAATTAGTATCCATAGCAATACCAATTACCTGTTGTATAAGTCTTCTAACTTCCACACAAACATTTTTAACAGTATGACATACTGTACACAGAGTTCCATCCACTTCATACTTCGAGAATATATCTCTCTCCAAAATGGCCGCCATATCCAAGAATTAGTATACTATTTTGTCATGCGGTTCTACGTCTTTTCAGATCTGTCACACACACACAGACTAAATAAACTTTTACAAAATTCTTAAATGGAAGCACAATAAATACTTTACAAATTTCTTAAATGGAAGCACAATAAATACTTTTAAAATGTCTGGAGATATATTTAGTGCTGTCGATTTAGGACCTAAGATGTCGGACAACTTACTTAGTGTCTATTCTCAAGCGGGGCTAACAAGACAGACAGCCTCAGATTAGTATGACAGTATTAATGGTATTGGCGGTCACTGTGAATAAGTGAGTAACGGGTGTTGGCTCATTAACCAAGCGTTCCCAGATTCTATTCCCGGGATTTGTCAGTCTGGTAGACCCTTTGGTAGTAGAACAGGGCTAAAGGTTTGGCAAGGAACTTACTCTATAGTGTCTGCGTGCCCATATTAAAAGACCTAGCACAACTACTAATAGGCAGTGCAGCATGAAAACGTCGAACTACACCGGCTACCCAAAATGTCAAGATAAGTTGAACATCACTTCATAACAACACACAAGCAATTCACAAAATGTCACAATGAAACAAATTTCAAGACGAATACAGTACAGTCAACTATATGATGAGTGGTGTCAGATGTTTTTTAAAATATGATATGTAATGCAAGGGTATTATGTCCCAATGATTATAACAGTAACGGGTTTTCATAATTCCCCGATAACAACCATATTAATTATATTGAATTGCAATGCGACCCGGGGTTTAATATGCAAATATTTAAGAGGTCTACTTCATATCAAATGCCTTGCTGGCAAAGGTACAACTGTGAAAAAAATTCGAAATTTTTTTAACATTGATCCATGAGTAGTTTCGAAAACGCATATAAAGAAATAAAGCCTACCATTTGTCATTCTCAAAAAACGTTTATTTTGTGTTTTCTTTATTCGTTACTTTGACATGCATCCGTAAAAAGTATTTGTTATTACGTGCTGCATTTTCACGGATTAAAATCGACCTTAGTTAAACGGTGCACCTTTAAGACGGGGAGCAATAACAGTTTATTGGGTTTGCTTTATAGACTGTAGATTTGCAAATGACGCTTGTTTCGATGTATAATCTAAGAGTTACGCCAACTACCTCCAAATTAGGACAATTTGGCTTGGATATCTTAACTACTTTTGTACAATTGACTAATCCTACTTCCTGTCCTTACGCAACTTGGATACGTTACCCGACAGGAAATGTGCCGAAGGATTGTGGTGAAAATGGTATTGAGGTGGTTTGTTATAATTGTTTCATCAGACATTGCTGTTGTTGGTCTTAATTCAACAGATCAAGCACAATCTGAGACGATGACAATCAACTGCACCATTCGTCCGGTGGATGTAAGTGTTCGGGATGAGGTGGTTAGATTGCTGGAGACCGGTGTCAAGATGATCGAATATGATCTCAAATTCAAAGGTTACTATGACGAGATGCTTAACAGAAAAGGTGGCATGAGTTTTAGGTTGAGTCATTGGGTAAGGACGATGAATAGTCAAGCTCGAAGTCTGCTGATGTTGAATGAAAATTATGAACTGCTCTCTCTTGGTGCTATGAGGATAGGAGTAGAGACATTGGAAGTGGCTATGTATGACGAACCAGACGGCTGCATTGGTGCTTTATCAGTACAGGACACCACGGCTCTAATACGTGAAACACTTCTATATGATTTCAAAGAAATTGACCGAACACAGACCAAGCCAACCAAAGCTCTCGGAACTGCGGAACACGTCTGCAACATGTATGTTCGCGATGATGATGGTTATGCTGCCTTTGTGTATAACTGCTGTCATTACGACCCAGATGGAGTATTAATATGTAAAGATATCGTACGAGGAGTTTGGATGAATGTTTTGCTTATATTTACAGTCTTTATAAAAATTTTGATAGTTTTGTTCAGTCCTCTGTTGATTCCAGAAAAAATATATCTTAAGAAATTCACAGCGACTGAGTATCACTACTACACGAAAGGCCAAGAAAAGAAAACAATTAGAGTTGCCGTCACCAGATTTCCCGAATCTTTTGATTGTGCTAATAAAGTGGTCAAAATAGATAGAATCCATGGCATGGAATACTTCAAGACAATGCTAAATACCATGAAATTGGACAAAATCTACGAAATTGAATTAAACGATTTACGACTGTCTGTTAGTCAACATCGTTTGTTGCGTGAAAATTGCGTGCCGGTTGGCGTTTTCCGCTATTTATATAACAATTTCTGTCGCTGTAAAATAAGGTTCACAGAAACCCTTAAACCATGCTGTGACCAAAGTATATGTGGTAATCTTAATCCTGGATTTGGAATGGTGCCTTGGCATAAATGCCTCAGAACTTTCATGAAATTAATTCTAATAGTATTATTGGCCATGCCATGGATCTTGCGAATCTGGGTCTACACCAGCTTTGAACATGATACAATAACCCAGAGAAAGGAAGTGGCCAACACCATGGGATTACAAACACCTTTTGAAAGAAGTTTTGCTCTTCACCTGACACCGTTTCATGAAATATTTTTGGTTTGTTACATTATCTTATCAGCAGATTCTCTGGTTTATGGATCTCTGACGAAAGCCTTCCAAGAAAAATTTAAAATGGTATTAAGAGACTGTTTCAGAGATATGAAAGAGAAATCGAAACTAGGAGTTTGTAGCTGGGCGATGAACTTGGCTTTAGTTCCTTTCGATACTTTAGGGATTCTTGGGTTTCTGCTGGTGGTGCCTTTTTGGATTATCCTCTCCCCTCTGTTCAGTGTGGTGTTCATCTTCTACTTCATCCCAACCATCAACCTAACGATACGACTACTGATACAGCTGTTCATCTTCTTGTGTCCAGACTCCTTCACTATAAGATGCAAGATCTTAAAAGCCAGATCTGAACCAATGAAAGAAAAACTAAGGCTAAACAAACTTAGCGAACAAGAAGATTTTCGGCAGAAGGGAGATTTGTCTAAGACGGACATTTTTCTACAGTTCGTTGTGATTTTAGGTGTTATCATATCATTTTGGTCTTTGACATTTCTGGCCATGGAGTGTATATCGTTTTTCGTGGAAGTTTTCGTGTACACTTTGATTGGAATTATTATCAATGCTGATGTGACTGTTCGATATATTTCTGTCATATTCCTGCTAGTTTTATACGTTCGTGATTGTTTTGGTAAAGTCTATAAGAAATATCTGAACTTTTACAAAGTTATTACCAATCACATCTTAGAGCTTGAAAAAGATATAATTACAGATACGGCACAAGCTGATGCCATGTACCAGGAGAATACCGTGTTTCGTGTGGAGTGCGAGAATAATTCAAAACCTGATATTTATCTTATGGTAAGAGATGGAATCATCAAATGGCAGACCTCAGGATTCCTTGTCTTTCTGGATCAGGAAGACACGCCTTATTTCTCAGAAAAATTCTTCTTCGAAGCTATTGAGATGAAATACCATGGATGCCCTGGACCACTGTATAGAAATATTTTTGGTACCTTTTTGGAGTTTTTCAACCTGATTTTATTTTTGTCGTTTTTTATCATTGTAGTAATGGCCTTTGGTGACGTATATAACATTTCCTCCACAAATCAAATGTTGGCAACCGTTGCTGGTGGATTAATGCCCGTTATATTTCGCCATGTTTTCGCTGGTAAGGGCACAGACCCAACCTTGAATACGGACAGTGTCCAGTTTCAAGCAGAGTTTAACGCGGCTTTAAGAAGATTCCAACAATCGTGGCCAGTGTATGACATAGTACCAATAAAATATCGAGAACTTCATTCAAGATATTCCATGGTCGTCGATCCAAATAAAGAAGAATTCATGAACGCCAATGACCAATCCCGAGACGCTACTGATAACAATAATGGCGTGACAGAACGGATGTTGATGACATCGTCTACCCATAATTCATTAGATAAAAACGATATCAAGGTGGATTTAGTTGTAGATGTGTCAAACTTTAGCGAGAGATACCGAGCTAAATTAGTTGCTAATGCTTCTGCTGGATCTATGTCTATGTTGCAAGAAATTTAGTGAGGTCAAAGTACTGATAAATGGACATGAACCAACATATATACAATATTAGTTATTCCTATAAGCAAGCAATGTTTGGCTGAGTCTTGAACAATGTATTGAAGTATACAATAACTTGTTTTGTAGCAGAAAACAGGCCCACCGTCCCAACATACTTCTGTGAATTGTGTAAATACAAAATCGTCCAACTTGTAATGTAAAATGAATATTAACTAATATACTAAAAGGGAGGTAACTCCACAAGTCCTGGTAACAAGAGAGGGAGAGAGACGTGGGGAACACAATCCTGGTAACAGGAATGACAGTAGAGCCACTTATGTCAATATTAGATTCTTGCTATAAGTGTTTTCGTAATATTCGGCGACGTCTAATATTTAAATTACATCAACATATAGCCACATACATTTGGAATGGTGGCTTGGATAAAAGCCCCAGAACCTTCACGTTGATGATTCTAATATGTTTATTGACCGTGATATTGATCCTGAAAATATGGATCTACACCAGCTTTGAACATGGGACTATAACGTTTTAAACAGAAGTAGCGACGGAATTGGTATTCTTAACCGGACTCTATTTTCTTAAGATTTCTTTGACTCAAACACAAAACAAACAACATCACAAAATTCAAATAGCAACGCCAGGAATAAAGACATTTGAAATATAATAATGGTAATTAAGTTGATAATTATCAAAAGTAGGGCTTATAACCAATAAACCACTTTAGCCCGTTGGGGGGAGGGGGAATGGATGTACGTTGTGTCACAAGGTCTGTTATTGAGTCAATGGCGTGGTTTCGATTCACTGGTTGTACAGGTCGCCTATCCAATCTCGTGGGTTTCTTCCTCCTGCTAAATATGACCTCGTGTGTGTTGAGTGGACGTTACGTCTCTCTCTCTCTCTCTCTCTCTCTCTCTCTCTCTCTCTCTCTCTCTCTCTCTCTCTCTCTCTCTCTTATGTTTAGTCTGTTATAGTTAAAAGTCTTTGACGAAATGTATTAATGTCGCTACATTAATATTTATTTTTTTATGGTTGATAACATCCTTTTGATCAAAACTAACTCGTTCACCCTGAACAGCCGTTGTTCACCAAACGTTGGCTGCAAACAACAAACTTATTGTTGAAGGTCATTAATGTACACATTAAAGAGAGTTGGTTTCAACACTCATCCTTGTTAAACTCCCATTGAGTGGAAATCTGTCGTTTGACTCCCATCGGGTGTATAACTCGTATCGGGTGTAAATCTGTCTTTTGGCTCGGAGGGGGCGGGGATAGTATCTATACTCATGTATTTGAAAATAATACATTGTTCCAATACTCTGATCACACATCAAGTAGATTTACTTTCCGATTTAATAAAGCAGGTATTTGCAGGTCTACCTGGGCCATATCAATTCAATATTATTGTGACATAAAATACGAATAGAGGTAGATAATAGTACTTTGTTGGTAATAAGTCAAGCCCCAATGGATTTCTATTTAATACTGTAGTTGATATACATAGTTCACAATATGCATGCTGTGTCAACTTAGCCTGTCACGCTGTTATTATATTATTACCTAGCCAGGAAATATTAATATCGGTTATATATGCAATAAAGAACCGACGGATATAGTAATGAATACAATAGATATTGTTAGCTGTATTCTTAGTAACTCAAATAACCGAGAATTGAAGTAGTTTCGATTTTATAGAAAAGTAAATCTATCCCGTCTCGTCTTTATGTGGAAAGTGGGTTTCAAAAACGACTTATTTGTTGTTGGACAGATAGTTTGTATGGGCATATAGTTTATATATTACATAACGAACAAATATGTCGCCGGTGAGACTAGACGGTTCGGTGAAATTTACATTTTATTGGTTTTCTTTATGTACATTGACAAGACCCTTGCAACGATAGTTTTATATTCATATAATAAACCTTAAACACGCAGGGTTTTAACCACCTGAAATGAAATAAGGGTTGAGCTTCCTTGGCTTGTGAAGATGGGCATACGCCATACAGTGTGCTATGAGGGGAATTTCTGCCCGGGCAGCGGCGCTACAGCCTACGCCAATGTGTACACGGTCCCTCGATTTTTCATCCCATTCGAACAACTAGACTGGCCCTCCGTTTAACCATCCGAGAAACTCAGTATTCTGATACGGTAGATACAAATGTATCTTGTATTTTTTGGCACATAAACATTTTCCGTAACAGCGCCAAAAAGTTTAACTCAAAGAGCAGAAATCATAAAGAATGTAACAGTTATAGGGGATGGATGGACCTCGAGGGTCGAGAATTTGGGACCCCTATACAAATGCGAATCCTGGCGAACTTCTAAAAAACAATATTATCAAGTTAACTACTTTATGTTTAAACTTGTAGGTAATAGAGACTACATTTTACACTTTGTTTAGATTTAAGGTGTTTTGTTGAAAGCTTCAATGAACATCGTAAAACTTGAATAAAACATTCAGTTTAATGTTGGGTACACAGTTTTAAAGTTTTATGTTTCGTTTGTATCAAATAAATCAAATCGGTTGATGTGTTGTGGTAGATTTTAATGTACTGTATCCACCCACCGTTTCAAAGATTAATCATATTGTATTGCGCATCCAGCAGCGACGCTATACATTTTAATTTTTACTGTCCTATCGACCTACTTGACATTATATAAAGGTCTAGTAGTTAAAGGTACAACTATTAAGAGAGTTGGACGACATGTATCATCGCTTAGTAGCACATGATCGCAACTCGCTTTATACAAACTGGTACGGCAACATAAAATATTATAAAGCATTTTAACTTTACAAATATCCATAACGTTTTATAAGGTGATCACGAAATGCTTATTTCATAAGCCCGCCCGTTGTTTGTCTTCCAGTGTTTTACACTTTCGACTTTGTTTGAAATAAAATGAGATTAAAGTCCTATTTAGGTCTGCTAACCAGCCAAATGAAGACCGGCATACTCTATGAAATGTGTTCTGGGGTAAATTTTGCCCAGGCAGCAGGTAATGCAGACTGGAATACTCGATGCAATGTGTTATGAGGTAAATTTTGCCATACCACCCGACCGATCCGTTGTGTGAACTTCAACCCAATTTTGTATATTATTCTGGGTTTATCCGACTCTTTGGGATGGGACTTGGTAAAACATTTATGTCTTCACCGCGTAATGATTTATTAACCAAACCAGTTAGATGTGGTAGATGTTTTGTATGCACACCTTAAAGTGGGAACTGTAGACATCTTCAAAGTAAACTTGTCCTCAATGGATTCCAACCAGATATGTTGCTTGCTTAACTGTGCTTAAATTTAGACATTTTCATACTCTTTCGACTTCTTCGACTTCGTCGCTCGAAGTGCTAAACAGAATTCAAATTCAACTAATCCCAACTCTGGCTTATCGAGCCGCGGTGCGATGTTGTGAGCAAATCGGGGTGACTTGTGCAGTTGTTTTTCAGAAAAGTTTGTAGAATGTAAAAAGTTTTTTCATGCATCAAAAAGATATTTACCATAAGATTAAAAAGTTATCATTTGATAATTCTGTTTTTCTACACCTTGGGTTTTAGCGGAGAAAAACAGGTCGCTTTCAAGCGTAACGCGCTATTCAATTTTAACAGATTCCAATACAACGCTCTGTAAAAATACACCTTTAAGACGAGCAGCCATCCAGAAAGGTGTAGGCTATACTATGATTTATTTAATGGCCTTGTATAGAACGCGCTTCTTGGATTTTTGTAATGCATTAACGATAAGATCTACGTGTGTACAGTCTTGTGTATAGCAGTGGTAACCTGAATGTGTTTGTGTATTATTAGTGATTATCGCTAACTGATTTTAAATCAAAATGTAGACACGACGGTTCCTGTACCTGTGGGTAATATATATTCTCTAGAAATTACTCTAAAAGGCACAAGGAAATTTAAACAGTCTGATGAGTAACAGCGATATCGTAATATTGAATAACATTTTAATACCGTACTCATTTAACGATTCCAAGCTTTTACTCAATAGTTTGACACTGAATAAGATTATTCAACGAGTCATAGCATATTTAATTTAAAAAATATAAAGACTGTTTTACGGTGTCGTGTATAGGTGTACGTTATATGACACGGTTTATACCTTAACTTAAATGTGCATACAATGTAGTTTAGTGTATGCTGTATTTGCAAGACTTTTATAGCGAACAATTGACTCAGAGACGTTAGTGTATTTAGTCTAGCTAAACTAGGTGTGCATTTGCTGGTAAGACATAGCTTACCAGTTTTATTCTCGTAGATCAATTCACGATTTAAAATGCACCGAAGGATTATCCTACAAATAGTGTGTGGGTTGCTCGTTACATGTGCTTCATCGGCAACTAGTACTAACCCAAATACCAACGATTCAGCTCCAACTTCGCCTTACGTCCTCGACTGTGCCATTCGTCCGGTGGATATAAGTGTTCGGGATGAGGTGGTTAGATTACTGGAGACCGGCGTCAAGATGATCGAATATGATCTCAAATTCAAAGGTTACTATGACGAGATGCTTAACAGAAAAGGTGGCTCGAATTTTAAGTGGAGTCATTGGGTGAGGACGATGAACAGTCAAGCTCGAAGTCTGCTGATGTTGAATGAAAATTATGAACTGTTGTCTCTTGGTGCTATGAGGATAGGGGTAGAGCCATTGGAAGTAGCTATGTATGACGAACCAGACGGTTGCATCGGTGCTTTATCGGTACAAGATACAACGGCTTTAATACGAGAAACACTTCTGTATGATTTCAAAGAAATCGACCGAACACAGCCCAAGCCAACCAAAGCTCTCGGAACTGCGGAACACGTCTGCAACATGAATGTTCGTGATGATGATGGTTATGCTGCCTTTGTGTATAACTGCTGTCATTACGATCCCGATGGAGTATTAATATGTAAGGACATTGTACGAGGAGTTTGGATGAACATTCTTATGATATTTACAATTGTTATCAAAGTTATGATCATCCTCTACAGCCCGTTGTTAGTCCCGGGGACACTATACCGCAAGAAATTCACAGCGGCTGAGTATCACTACCACGTAAAAGAGAAGAAAAAACTTAAAGTTGTCGCCACCAGATTCCCCGAAGCTTACGAAAGTCGTAATAAAAATGTTAAACTTGGTAGAGTCCAAGGCATGGAATACTTCAAGACGATGCTGAATACCATGAAATTGGACAAAATTTACGAGGTGGAATTGAATGACTGCCGACTCTCTGTTAGCCAACATCGTCTCATACGTGAAAATTGCGTGCCGGTTGGTGTTTTTCGTTATTTGTACAATAATTTTTGTCGCTGTAAAATTAGGTTCACAGACACCCTTAAACCATGCTGTGACAAAAGTATATGCGGTAACCTTAATCCTGGATTTGGAATGGTGCCTTGGCATAAATGCCTCAGAACTTTCATGAAATTAATCCAAATAGTTTTATTGGCCGTGCCGTGGATCCTGCGAATCGTGGTTTACACCAATTTTGAACATGATTCTATAACGTATAAACGAGAAGTGGCCAAGAACATGGGACTCAAACCTCCGTTTGAAGGCAGCTTTACTCTTCACTTGACACCGTTTCATGGAATCTTTTTGGTCTGTTACATTGTCTTAGCACTCGATTCCCTGGTTTATGGAGTGGTAACCGAAGCTGTTCAAGAAAAATTTAAAATGGTATTAAGAGACTGCTTAAGAGATATGAAAGAGAAATCGAAACTAGGAGTTTGTAGCTGGGCGATGAACTTGGCTTTAGTTCCTTTCGATACTTTAGGGATTCTTGGGTTTCTGCTGGTGGTGCCTTTTTGGATTATCCTCTCCCCTCTGTTCAGTGTGGTGTTCATCTTCTACTTCATCCCAACCATCAACTTAACGATACGACTACTGATACAGCTGTTCATCTTCCTGTGTCCAGACTCCTTCACTATGAGATTCAAGATCATGAAAGCAAAATCTCAGCCAATGAACGAAAAACTGAGATTAAACAAGCTCGGTCAAGCAGAGAATTTTCGAAAGAAGGAAGGTCTTTCTAAGGTGGATATTGTTGTGCAATTCTTTGCTATCATTGTTGTTATTATATCTTTTTGGTCCTTGACGCTACTGGCCATGGAGTGTATATCGTTTTTCGTGGAAGTTGCCGTGTACACATTAATTGGAATTATTATTAATGCTGGCGTGACTGTCCGATATATTTCTGTTATATTCTTATTAACCTTCTACGTCCGGGATACTTTTGGGAAATTGTATAAGAAGTATCTAAACTTTTACAAAGTTATTACCAGTCACATCTTGGAGCACGAAAAGGATAAAATTACAGATACAGCTCAAGCTGATGCCATGTGCCAGGAGAATACCGTGTTTCGTGTGGAGTGTGAGAATAATTCAAAACCTGATATTTATCTTATGGTAAGAGATGGAATCATCAAGTGGCAGACCTCAGGATTCCTTGTTTTTCTGGATCAGGAAGACACGCCTTATTTCTCAGAAAAATTCTTCTTCGAAGCTATTGAAATGAAATACCATGGTTGCCCTGGACCACTGTACAGGAACGTTTTTCGTACTTTTGTCGAGTTTTCCAAAATAATTTTGTTTCTTGCGTTTTTCATCGTTGTTATCATGGCGTTTGGTGACGTATACAATATTTCTTCAACAAATCAAATGTTGGCAACCGTTGCCGGTGGATTGATGCCGATTGTGTTTCGCCACGTTTTCGCCAATAAAGGTACAGATCCCAACTTTAATGCGAACAGTGTTCAGTTCCAAGCTGAGTTTAACGCCGCTTTAAGAAGATTCCAGCAATCGTGGCCAGTGTATGACATAGAGCCAATAAGATATCGAGAACTTCATTCAAGATATTCCATGGCCGTCGATCCAAATAAGGAAGAATTCGTGGACGCAAATGACCAATCCCGAGATACTACTGATAACAATAATGACGTAACAGAACGGATGTTGATGACGTCTTCTACCCATTCATTAGATAAAAACGACAACGAGGTAGATTTAGTTGTAGATGTTTCAAACTTTAGCGATAGATACCGAGCTAAATTCGCTACAAAGGCCCACAACGGATCCTTGTCTATGTTAGCTGAATCTTATCGGGATCCCGAGGCTCAGAAAATGATTAGAAGTAATGTGTATGAAGTATAAACCTAGATTAGACATTACTTTCATCTTAGTACCGGTACTGCGCAGGTTTGGTGTACCTTAACGCATGTTCCACCTCATGTTCCTGCAGCAACGACCGCGAGTTTTACAGGATCTAAACGTTTGCTTTGCAATTCCCGAACTAATAGCTACATTATCTCCCTTTACTACACACACGTGAACAGTTGCGTCCAATCAGGTTGTGACACAAACACACTCAAATCAGAGGTTGTGAGACAAACACACTCATATCAAACATGGCGACCTCCATGGAAACTTTGACAGTAAACGGACCTTGAAATTCGCGACTCGATTATCACATGCAGACATTCTAGCTGGAAAGTGCAAGACTTGGTATTCGAGGAAGCTGATAGACTCTCAAACTGGGTCGGTACCCAATCGAAATTAGAGCCGAAATATGAGGAATATTACGTGAAAGGGTTGATAAGATCACGGAGTTAGAGCGAGGTCCTGTCTCATTAGTTTGTCGACTTCTACTAGCCAAACTATAATAGTCCGCTTCATTTGGATTTAATCTTTCTGTATCACGCGTAAGGACCTAATTAAATCGCGATGTTCAATATTGCTTCTTTTTATATTATATTCGCTGTTGACACTTGTATTTTTATATAAACATATTTAGAACTTTGGTTAGTCGCTAATCCAGCTATGGGCGTGTTGACGTTTTGAAGAAGAGGGAATCCAGTATGTGGGAGGGAACAGTTCAAATTGTTCAGTACATGTAGATGAAATTATATATAGTTTTCAGGTTTGAATTTGTTCAAAGAATAAATAAATAAATAAATAAATGAAAAGTGCTTTTTCATGGATTCAGACGAATTTTATTTTATTGGTTAATTTGAAATTAAAAATCTCGGACATATTATATTGTCGTTTCTGTTCTTTCTATTTTATGATTTCCCCAATCTGAAGTTAAACACCATTTTTAGCCTGTTAATAACCAAAGTGAAACATCATAAGGCGTTTTTACTGACCACTAGCCAAAGTGATTTGCATTCAATCACATTTTCATCTGTAACGTCCATCTAATTCAAATTGGTTACACTAATCAACGAATTTATCGACACCGATTTCCGAAGCGATTACATCAAATCGTCAAATCACTTCCACAAAAATTGCTTACAGCTAATCGGAGCATTTAACTAACTCGCCAAAGTACTTTGAAATCGACTATATTGTCATACGACAATCAATTTGGCAAGTCGATAAAAAAGTCTATAATATAGTGCACTGGATGTATTCAAACAAGTATCACGTAGCACGAGGCAATAGTCAATTATTACTTTTTGAAGAACTCGGCACATGTATTTGTGCGCATTAGTCTAGTATTATGTTTTTGGTTGTTGTATTTGTACATTATGTACATGGCTTATTTGCATCATCCTGTTCGTCTGTTAATTTTGAACAATATCCGGAGATAATTTCCTCCAAATTCTTAACAAATTAGTGCACGGGTTCTCGACTGGAATACAAGCCTAAGCTACGCACCACACCCCCACACCCCTCCACAGTGCCCCCACCCCCGCCTCCCGTGACATTAAAGCGGGGCAAAGCTGCAGCTTCATTTTGAACCAAATAATGATTTGTACTGCCTAATCTTTTAAATGCTGCACATGTACATACATAAACAAACACTGACACTAGTCAGAATGTTAATCGCTATTTGAGTAATTAAATTACCTTTTCAATGTGGTAAAAGACAATATGGCCAAAAATAAGACTCTTTTCGGATGTGATATGCATTACGAACCTTGGTTTACAAATTTAATTAGCGAATTCAGTCTACCTGTACGGTACTTTGTGGCGGCTCAGGGTCGCCTCCATTTCCTTTTACTTCGCCAAAAATAAAATCCACGCGATTATTCTGCTTAATTAGGACCAAAAACTGTGGGTCCTATTAAGTATTTTACGCATTTATCGAAAATAGTTGAAAGACGACATAATTCCTTTACATCATACTCATAGACATAAACGAATGGTTTTTGAGCTTGGTCATAGACCGAAAAGATCTACTCAGCCAAATTAAAAACTTGACACTCGGGATTTTTGGGACTAGATTTTTAATATTTGGTTTAAGGCAACTATTTTAGTGTTATGTTGTGCACAGACGACCTTGACATCAACAGAAAGCAAGAATACGTCTCGCCGAAAGTCCTTGACATTGATAACGTTCGTGATGTCACAGTACCCCCCAAAATGAAATTCACAGACTTGGAGAACAATCGGAATAAAGTGTTTAGTAACGGTTGTGGCCTCCTGTAGCGTCTCATACCGCCACACAACGTCTTCTCATGGATCTCAGAACATTAGTAAACACTACCCGAGGAAGACGTCGCCACTGCTCAGCAAGAGCATGTTGAAGGTCCTGCAACGTCAGTGGTGGATTCACTTGCTGACGAACACGTCGACCCAGTTCGTCCCAGATGTGTTCAATAGGATTAAGGTCGGGGCTAAGCGACGGCCAATCCAGGACTTGGACACGGGTATTTCTTAAAAAATTCTGGGTAGCAATTGCCGTATGGGGTCGAGCATTGTCTTGTTGAAACGTTAGTCCAGGCCCATGTCTCTGCATAAACGGAAGAAGAACAGGTTGCAAAATCTGATCCCTGTACTGGACAGCATTTAAGTTCCCTTGGACAACAACAAGAGGAGAACGTCCATGTGCACAAAAACAACCATAAACCATGACGCTGCCGCCAACAAATCGGTCAACTTCTCTGACGCATACTTGAGCGTAACGTTCACCTCGTCTGCGGTACACTCGGGCCCTGCCATCGGCAAATCTCAAAGTGAATCGAGATTCGTCACTAAAGACAACCGAATTCCACTGTCTTTGAGTAGATCTTATGTGTCTTTTGGCCCACACACGTCGGTTACAGCAATGAAGAGGTGTCAATATTGGTCCATTATAGGACCTCCGAGCTCGAAGACCAGCAGCCTTCAAGCGATTTCGAACAGTTTGTGCAGTTACCCGTCCATCAAACATCCCTCTACTTGTGGAGGTTGCAGTGACAAATCTGTTTCTAAGATGACGTAATCGTATTGCTTGATCTTCCTGGAGTGACGTCACACGTGGCGCTCCCGCCCTTGGGCGGTCGGCAATTGTTCTAGTTTGAAGCACTCTCATTCTAAGATTAATTATTGTCTGGCGTGAACAATTAAAGGCTCTTGCAACAGTGACCACAGACTGACCAGCATAGAGCCTACCACTAGCACGTAGACGTTCTACATTTGAAAGGCGCGGCATTTTCTAACAAAGATGAAAATAACAATTTTAATTTGTTTTTCCAATCAAGTTACGTGTGCGTGTTCAGTTTAAGCAAACTTGCATCGATTGACCTCACGAGTTTGTGTTTGCATGTGTTTTTCAGGTTTTTCATCTTTATATGCTTTATATGATCCACGTGACTTTACAATTTTATGAAATTAAAGGCTTCTTACTACTAACTATCGTTAGAAACACTTTAAAATTTATTTGACTTACCAGAAAAATAATTTGTTGAAATTCATCAGTGTCAAGTTTTTAATTTGGCTGAGTATATTTTCCTTAACGAGTTGACTTTACTCCATGCAGACATCGAGACAAAACTGATGTGGCCTGACCCGATACCCTTATGTTTTTCAGTCTGTTCGGCAGACAGCTCACAAGAATGTACAACTTTGGGTCCAAAGGAATGCAATACCCAAAATCCGCCAAATCTCAAAATAGTATTATTAACAAAATTTCTAATGCTGTAAGGGTTTATGAAGTCGGGGCAGCGCCAACAAATCCCATGGTTCGATGGCCTACACTACATGAAGATCTGACAAGTTGTAGTGGAAGGTCGCTTCAGGGGTCATAGGCGAGGCTTTTGACCCTACGACGCATACATTTTAACCAATCAACGTTGGATGTTTCAAGTGGATTACCCACAATCCTGTGTTCCTCACGCCAAAAGCTTGCCGTAACAGAGTGTTTCATTGGCTAATCCCTCACATCATCCAGAACGCGGGTTATATGACAACTCTTCTCGATGTCCTTCGTAGTGTAGTCAATTAAAACGAAATTTGAACTATAACAAACGAAACGAAATAGGATCTGTGTTCTAATCAGACGGTATACAACTTAATGTGTCGCTCTCGGCCATTATGGGGGGTTGGGATGGCCTAGTGGTCTAGAGTGCCGCGCTTCGGCCTCTAGCTGGCCGGTCACCTCTGGCTTGCGACTGTGGTTTCAATCCTTGGTGTGAGCGTATGTGGCATGGAGATAGGGGCGCCTTCTCAACCTCGTGGGTTTCCTCCGGGCACTCCGGTTTCCTCCCACGGCTAAAGACCCCTACGCGCAAGCGAATTATTGAAATAAAATCGAAACCATATGTTAGTCCCAAAATGACCTAGTTTGTGTCGAGTGGACGTTAAACCCCATTTCTCTCTCTTTCTGGGCCATTATACCACACTTAATACTATACTTCTTCATACACCAAATGTGGGTATATATACATAAACCCTATACTGTATAGAAAAACTCTTCGTGCTTATATAATCAGAATAAGATACGTTGGCAGGCGAAGAAAAATACGCTCAAAGTCAATCGAATTTTAACTGGGCCACTACTGGCCGACAGACGGGGTCCACGACAATATGGGCTTATGAAAATGCATCTTCAATAGAAAGCTTGATCTCGCCTTAACTACATACATCTTATCAAGCCCTTCACGTAATACCCTGTATATTTCGCCACTAAGTTCGATTGTCACAAGCCCAGCTTGGGAACCTATCCGATTCATCGGTCGTCGTGAAAACTAAGTCTTGTGCTTTATAGCTAAAATGCCTACATGTGACAATCGAGTTGCAAAGTTCAAAGATAGATCAATGTCACGGTTGCTGTTTTCCCAAGAGTTTCTCAATTGTAAAAGCCCTGTTTGTTTATAGTGGGTTTGGTGCCACGAACTCCGATTGGATAACGCTAATTAGTCACTTGTAAAAACAACTAGCGCAAAGTTCGGGGAATTGCTGAGTATTCAAGCAACGGAGAGATGTTGTTTTACTCGCGAACGTTGCTTAAGGAACATGATGAAAATGGGGAACGGTGTTCTAATTTTTGGACAGGAACTGGTCGCTAACCGTTACTCATCTTGTTCTTGGGGTGGTGCTCGTCGAAAATGCAAAGGCTCCGACCTACATGAACATTGGCTTGCTTGTTCATTGAACAATTCTGCATGATTTAGTGACTTAGATTTTTGAATTTTATCCAAGAAAAAGGTCAGTTCCTTGTCCATAGTACGGCTAATGAAGTGTTCCATGAAAGAAAATTTTAGCCGGTCAACAGCGATTCCACCTGCACTTCAAATTTTAACATCCTTGGCGAACACTGGGATAAAACCCAGGCGCCGATTTGTGAGTCAGGGTCACATAAACTGAGCCATGGTAGATCACTTCACTTAAACTGGGCGAACACTGGGATAAAGAATAGGTTTGCGAGTCCAGGCCATATAAACTGAGCCATTGTGGTTTCCATTATACATGTATAAACAATACATACAGCAGTCCAGGCCGACTTAGCATCATTAAAGCCCCAAATAACACTCTTGTTGTAACTGAATAGTATGTCCCAATCTTCATTCTGGTCAACAAATCGTATTATTTTACAATATTCCAATTAATTGATGATATAAATTCCATCTTAACACACCTATTTTAAAAAATTGGAAAAATTCAACCAATTGATTTAAAAAGTCTAACGTAAACCTTTCCAAATGTGACTTGGATTTTGAAATATTTTCGAACCCTCTGGACAAGTAAAAAAGATTGTAATGGATAATTTACCAGGTAGGGCACTTAAACATCTAGTGCTTAGAATAAGGGTATTATTTATTTTCTGGAGCTTCCAAGCCAGCCAGAATGTTATTGTCCCTTTAATATGAAATAGGGTTTAACATCCTACTTGTCTGCTTCGACTGGGATAATAAAGACGTGATAACAATATGACCACACCATTAAAGAAAATAATATTTGTTGTAGAATTATGAGAACTTTATTAAACATCAGAGAAATGTACATATAATGTGTTAAACAGTTTCTTGAATTATAAATCTTTAAATCCCATCTTCTAGCTAGTATATATAATACTTCATAGAATAAGTTGGCAGAGAAAACTGTACATATAGCAATATATATCTATAATTTGGGTGACTTTGTACAATCTTTATTCGTCTTTTTCACAAACACAAGTAGGGGCAAACAACAACAACAAAAAAAATCTATAAAGCAAAGTGACAAGAAATGTTGTATTAATTACATTTACATATATTTACAACAAATATATTTATAAATAGAGACCCTTACTTTAATAACAAAATCTTGAAATATTATACATAAAGCAACCCAAAACTCAAAAGAAAAAAAACAAAATAATAACAAGTTTCGAATTCACAAATTTACATCCGTTATCCTACATCCTAGACTATTAACTCTTTGTGATGGGATTGAGTGTTTTTCCATTATATTGGTGATAGTGACTATTCCGATTATCTTGGGGTGATGTATAACTGTCAAGGATGTATTATGCAAGAGCTAAATCTGCCTATTGCTGGTCTAGTTTCTGGTTTAAGATGATATTTAAATTATAATTTAGACATTCGTTCACATGACATGCCTACAATCATAAGCTTAATCATAACAAGCCTATAATCCTAAGTTATATCATGGCAAGCCTATAATCATAACCTAAATCATGATAAGTCTATAATCAACACCCTTGACCATTGTATGGCCGAGAATGGATTAAATGTTAAAATAGAGACTTCGCTTATTATGTAGTAATGGTTCTTGGAGACTGCTTACTCTATTTCTTATCAAACCTTCAAACATTTTAAACTTTGCTCAGAATAAAGTAATTTGACTGAAATTTTCCATATATACATTTTTCATTATCTATCTAAATCTTACAAAATGCATCTTTAATAATTACCACTAATAAGTATCAAATTCACAATTTGACACCCTTTATCCTCGGATATTTAGTTATATTTTTCTATTATAGTGGGGTAATATATATCAACTTTGAGATAACTATTGATGTTCAAATCGTTATCTTAATAAATATTAACAAATATTACAAACAAATCTTTTAATTAAACAAAAATAACACAAATTCTAAGTCAAATACAACTACGGAATCACTCTCTTAATATTTACAAAAACACCAACACAACAAACTCTCACCAAGGATCACCTCGACAAGTCATCAAAAATATTTACATTCAACTTTTACATGCTTTTGTTTAAAACAGAGGAGGTTCAATCATTTTAATATTTCATCTTCCGTGTGGCCTGACTGACAAACCAACAGATATTTAACAAGGTTTAATATTCATCTTTTTCAAATGCAAACTATTATTGAATATTTTGACGAAGTCAGTGTCGTCCCCCAGCCAATGTTCACACTTTGTTTATTTGTAATAATAATAAATCTAAATAAATTCAAATAAAGATTATCACGAAACGAAACTGATCATTATATTAATGTGAATCTTTATAGTCTGATCAATTTTTTTTGTGTGTGTAAAATCTGGTTTCTTTTGGGCAACCCCTTGAAGCATTTATAACATTTCAAGCGCACATATTTATTTATATATATAAAGTATCAAAGCAAAGCAGCAGTAAATATGAAATGAGGCCCTGTAATAAATAGGTTTATATGTTTTATAAAACACAGTCATATTATTCACATATTCATCTTGTGTTCAGAATATAATTCCCTAACATCAGTTTTTTTTAACTATAAGCAAAATAAATGAAATCGACTCTCCCAATGTTGAAGAAGTTTATAGACATTTGTAAATAAGCACTCAAAATAAATAAATAATAGCTATGGAGTACATAAATGTTTTTTTGAATAATCATATCACATTATTTTTTTGCTGTTTTAGTTTTTAGGCAAGACCGAATCCTTCTGAACATTCCATAACAGCTAATAACAACATATGACGTAATTTATCATACGTTTCATACGCTGGCAGATCTAACTGATTAAAACTGTAAAAAAAGAAAAATATCATTTTATAATATATAACTAGAATCAATACAGTACATTGTGAAAATAATTCCTCGGGCGAGGGGATCTTCGGCCGAGGGAAGTAACCGGAGGACCTGGAGAAAACCCATGAGATTGGACAGGGGGACCATAGTCTTGGTCATGTACAAGCTAGAAATCAAAACCATGACACTTGACAGAGAGAGAGAAATGGGGTTCAACGTCCACTCGACACACTCATTTTGGGACTAACATATGGTTTTTAATTTTATTTCAATAATTCGCTTGCGCGTATGGGTCTTTAGCAGTGGGAGGAAACCGGAGTGCCCGGAGGAAACCCACGAGGTTGAGAAGGCGCCCCTCTCTCCATGCCACAAACGCTCACACCAGGGCTCGAAACCACAACCGCAAGCCAGAGATGACCGGCCAGCTAGAGGTCGAAGCGCGGCACTCGAGACCACTAGGCCATCCCAACCCCCAAGAGAGAGAGAGAGAAATGGGGTTAGGTGTGCGATTATCAGTCTTGAGAGAGAGAGAGAGAGAGAGAGAGAAATGGGGTTTAATGTCCCTTCAAATTCCAATTGTCAATGTATCTTTTACTTGCATGTCAATGTGTACACAGGGCCTTGGTTTATTGTACCATTCGAACAACTAGACAGCTGTCCTTGTCAGACCCTCCTGTCCTGCATCCCTGACAAGAGTGAACCACGCTGGAGAATGTTGATAAACTACCCTAGAATACTCACCATGTATGTGCTGTTGGCAATCTATCTGTAGATCTATCATCACGATGGATCTGGAATTTTTGGATTCCATTCATACCTTCCAAGAAAGCAAAACCCTGTAATGGAACTTTTGATGTTCCAGTGACAAATTGTAAAAAGTTGGCACGCTCAGCTTGATCGAAAGACCTTAATGCTCTCCAGAACCACTGAATCTGAAAATAAAAATGATGAGAAATTGTAACAAGGCAATTTGAACAAAAGAGCCTAAAATATCTTACCAAACCAGTAACTTTAAGCATTTGCAAAAAGAAAGTAATAAAATCTTACAGATTCTGTAAATAACTTTAAAGACAAAGACCTGTAAAAGCCTTGGTGAATAAAATTAAAATACGCTTTGGAGTGGAGAAGGACAGATATCCAATATTTAAATATATCTTATTACGAATTTGATTTGACCCTTTAGCAAGAGAGAAACCGAGGACCCAATGAAAATTCACGAGGTTGGACAGGCGACCCTACTCACCACATATGGTTCTATTTCATTTCAATAGTTAATTTGAGCCTAGGTGTCTGTCGCAGTTTGTAGCAGTTTGAGGTAGCTGGGGGACCCAGACAAAACTCATGAGATTGAACGGGTGACTCTACCCCTTGTCATGTACAAACGAAGAAACACCAGGTGCCAAAAGATAAATGAATTTTACCTGTAGAGATGTTGCCTGGTATTTATGATATTCTGAATTAGATTTTAAATCATCTATATCAATAGTAGGTAGACCCGATATCAATAATTCTATCTCTTGTTCGGTAAATATAGACACCAGTTTCTTTGGTATTATATCATAAAATCCTTCCAAGAAAGCATTCAGTTGTTTTCGGATATCTGCAGTCATTCTCATCTGACAGACTAGTTTCACATATTCTCGCTTATTTTCATCGGTTACGGGAATATTTCTACCATTTGGTTTTAAATCACGAGATTCTGTCACGCCAAATTCCTGAATCTAAAATTCAAACAGAAATAATAAAATTACATAATTTCAACTTAAGATGATTGTATTTGTTTACAATGAAAGACACGATGCGTAAACAGGAAAAGTGAATTTCATCTGTATCGGATTCTTTTACGTGCACGCCAAGGTGTATTCAGAACATTAGCTTTTTTTCACCCCATTTGAATGACGCACCACTGACAAGAGGAACCCAAGCCTGAAAAGTTTCAAAATTGGTAGACAATGCTTCTTAAGAAACTTGCCAGTAGAGATAGTTCTGATGGAAAGAGAAGTGAAACATGAGTGTAATAGATTAATGGGATATATTTAGAGAATTCTTACCTCAGTATTAAATGTTAACTCATATCCGAGATCATGAACGCTATTGTCTATCAAGAACACTAACCCTTGATAAAACGAATAATCTTCACTCTCCATATCTGTATATCTACAAATACACAATCACAATTAACACAAACATGGCGATGATAAAAATAAATATCTAGTAAGTGGTTTGTTTTGCCATTACTGTTTTCTCGACTAAGACAGATTGAAATGATAATTATTTCCGGTAATAACTTTTTTATCAAATTATTCAGTTATACCCCTTTTATTTTGAGACTGGACATTTTTTTGTCAAAATAAATTAACCCCATCTCAATATAATCCTTTCCTCAATGAGAATTTTCAGTTACGCCCTGTTTTTAGATCAGTTCTTTTTTTGGGCGTCAAAATAAGGTAGCTTCATCTTAATATAGCTCCTTCCTTAATGTGTTACATCAGTATAGAAAATAATTTGTAATTAAACTTACTTGACAGCTAATCCTAATAGATGTTTATAGAATGATCTGGTAAAATAACATTCTAATAGTTTATTATCATACACAGCTTTAGCTATAATACGTCCAACAAATTTAAAATAGCTGAGATGATTAGAGTTACAGTGTGATGACGGGTTGATGGTATAGGTTACACGGTCACCAGGTGATGTACGGAATAAAGCATAATTAGGATTAAATATTTCTCTGGATATAATCAGGTACCATTCTCGTAATAAACCACCAGCATCCTGACCTTCTTCACCTGAAATAAACATAGTGGTTTACACACTCACAGTTACAAAATGAAATGAAGTTTAACATCTTAATGTTCTGCTCCAACTGGGCTAATGAAGACGGGAATACACCATACAGTGTGCCAATCTGTTTCACAGAGAAATACATACAAATTATCTGTCACAGATGACTGTCCTCAACACGTGCATTGACATCACGTGGCGACAATCATTGGCTCAAAGGCCCGTGCATTGTTTACATACCACATAACTGCTCCGGGCAAAATGATGCTTTTTAGTACTTTTAATCATTTTAATACCTATTTACACTAAATAGTTCGCTATGAGGGAAATTTTGCCCTGACAGTGGCACTACAACCTACTCTTATTTCAAATTTCAACTGTCAAGGGATCTTTTAAGTGCACACCAATGTGTACATAGGACCTCGGGTTTTACGTCCCTTACAAGGTGTGCAACGAATACGATAATACCATTTAGTCTGCTACAACTATAATGGTTATTTTTCAGCCCCGACTGATAGTGAATGTTCATATAAAGACTTTTGTACATGTCAGTCATTTTAATCTTAGAGAAAGCAAGTTCCTAGGATTTACTAAACATCAAATTACCTTCAAAGACAATATAGAATCTTTGTTTCCATTCTTCTGGTGTCCGACGGAATAATTCCCGGAAAGAATCTTCGAACACATGTTCTCTTCTCACGTGTACTGGTAAATCTTCTCGTCTTAAACCTTCATCATGTTGTTCTAGTTCTTGTCGGAAATATCTTCGTTTTACATCAAAATCCAGAATCCTCGTATGATCTACGAGTACCGAGAAAGGTCCTTCGGCTAACGGTGTTGTCGATTGTCGTAAAATCTGATTTAAAACTGTTCGGTGTGTTTCTGGTAAAGATAAAGAAACAAGACAATTTACAAATCATGAACAATTTACAAATCACAACAATTTACGAAACATGGACACCTTGAAATATTTTTCAATCAGATTTCCTACATATCGGGAAATTAGGACTTTGGTCATGTGCCACCACTTTTCACATAAATCCCAACTTAGACGATCTGAAACTGAACAAGCCAACTGATCAACGACGTAATACATCAACTCATAGCAAGATGATCATTTTTTCTATGGATATGACTCCTATATATAAGCTACTGGAATTCAACGACATAATGAATTTTACTAAACTATCATTTTTTCATGGCCCCCTTCTTTCGTGACCCCTTGGATTCCAGGTTGGGAAACAGACAAATAAGAATTTGAGGGGGGGAATATATCATTACCTGCAAATTTAAGGAATTTCTGTGTATCTGGAGGTAGATGAATAATAGATGAAACAGAAGCAACAGAATTTTCACGGGAGAGTAGAAGAGTGTCCTCTGCAGGAAGACCAGGAGAAGGTGATGGTGGTGCCATCTCTAGATTAAGATGAGCCATTTGATCCTCTCGTTTAGGTGCACTAGTATCTGTAGGTTTCAAATCTTTTTCACCTGAAAGTTTAAAACAAAGTACATAAACATTACAGAAATATCTTTGGTCTCGCCTACCGTTACCTTAGGATTCAGTGATGCGTAACAGAAAGGAAACAAAATTGGATTCAAAGTTGAAATTTTGAGGTAAATTTTGCCCAGACAGCAGCGCTAAGGCTTAATCTTTTTTTGATTTTCAGCTACCAAGGGTTCCTTATGTGCATGCCAATTCTTTTCAGGTCACAACTTATCTTGCTATGGCCAAGATTCTTACAGATCATGAGACACTGCCTGACCATTTAACATACGGTCCATGATAGAATATAAGATATATTTAATATACTGTCCTTGATAGAATATATGAGATATTTTACCAGCATGTACAATAAAGAAAGCTTCTACAGCAGGTTGTAGTATTAATACTGCATGTTGATCTGGTGTTTTAGCTAATTCTGTTAAACAATCTCCTAACATATGCCATAAATCTTCTAGTTGTAACTGTTCACTTAGACGTGGTAATACACACAGCTTCTCTTCTACTTTCTTCTCTTTACTCTTATCTTGAGATGGTCCTACAAAATACACAGATTCTTTGATAGAAAGTACAAGTGAACTGTACCACATGCACAAAAACTGATAAGACACGGAAATCCACAGACATTGTAATAAAAACAAAAATAAACAATAAAGTGAATGGATACAGGGGGCAGACGCAATCGTCCACTGCGTGTTGTACATTACTGTTATCAATCTACAAAAACAGAACGTGTCCAGTCTGAATTGATCAATACCAGTAAGTGAGATACAGACAGAGAAATCTTGATGGTGAATCCCAGCATTATTCAAAAGGTCCAGTCATTACTGTGGTATGATAAGTTATAACTCAAACACGAAATGACACAACTACAGAATTTTCAGGACTAATTTTATTTCATAAATTCGCTTGCAGGTAGGGTTCTTAAGCAGTGAGAGGAAACCGTAGAAAAAACATGGCATTTTCCGTCTAATACGAACGACTATATGTTGTCCCCTGCCAGGCCCTCTGTCCTACACCATTGACAAGGAATAACCACACCTTAAAATCCTGATAAACTTTCTGGGCCAGGATCAAATACAAGTTAGCGAGCCAACGTTTCGCTCACTGAACCACCACGGCTCTAAGTAACAAAGTATAAGTCTGCTATAACAATGACTGAGTATTCCAAGAGTATTCTCTTAAAGTTTTTATTTAGGCAACGTTTCAAACAGTATTCTCTTGCACAAGTTTATTGCTCTTTCCATTTACTAAATGCCTGTAAAAGATTAATTATAATATATGCAAGAAGTGTAAAGAGTCTATTTCCTACCTGCTTGATCAACATCCATCGGTGTTTCTGTATTTTGTTCTGCTGGCTGCGTAGCTGTAGTAGGAGTAGTAGTAGTATCAGTACTAGATGAATTAGTAGATATACTAGCCGATTGACTGGTTTGTAAACCAAATGCTTCCATACCACCATCATCCTGAGCTTCTAATGCAGCCATAGCTTCAGCCATACTTAATCTATCACGTGTACCTTGAAATAAACAATCAGTAAATACTTGTTAAATCAAACAAAATAAACTCACGTCAGCAATATCCTACGCTCTTGTATACCAAAATCCAAATCAATACTGTTTCCATGGAAACATAATCACTATTAAATCTGAGAAATGTCTAATTAGCAAAATATACAACCACAAATAGGTTGATGTATGCACAAAATTTCATATTTGGTCTTTTACCACCATAACTTGTAGTTATGAGGTCAAATACCAAAATCATATTTAATGAAGAAAACCAAACATGGAGGAGATAGAAAATAATCCATCAAAAGATGGGTGGAAAAATGGTTTCTTTTTGTTTGGGTGGTGGTGATCATTGCTACATAAATAATGTATAACCATTATCAGCTAAGAGAGAGAGAGAGAAATGGGCTTTAATGTCCACTCAACACAAACTAGGTCATTTCGGGACTAACATATGGTTTAATTTTAATAATTTAGCAGGAGGAAACCCAGAGGGCCCGTAGAAAACCCATTAAGTTGGACAGGCAACCCTACTCCTTGCCACATACAACCAGGGATTTTAAACCACGCCAGTTGACACAATGGCAGGTCATTTGATACAGCGCGTGCATGGTAACCATTCGGCAATCCAATTATCAGCTAAGAAGCTGTGGTTAATATAAATCAAAACGTTTAAACATACCTTGTTTTTGAGAATTTTTAGCAGCTATTCGAGCAGCTTCTCGAAGTTGTATTATAACCTTTAAAACACGTAGAAAGAATTGTTGACTCGATACTTTACTGGTTAACTGTGACATGGATGGAAGTTGTAATTCTCGTCCAGTCTTAAATTTAGCTGGTGCAGCCACTATGATATTGTTACTGGGTGCAAATCTAGAAAAAAAGAAAGAAAATCATATTCACTCACTAGATTTTACACTATACTGTTCCAGCTGATCTGAGTTTAACAACAAAACACATACTTACGGAAAACTGTGTATTTTAGGGGACGTTTCATAGAGTATTCTCTCAACGTTATCAAGCTAATGCCATTTAAAGATCATGATCTGAGTTTCTTTCAGAACATACATACATGAATTGCTAATAAACAGACCTTTGGGACATTAGAAGCTAAAATAAACCAAAATTGTTTAGTAATTAAACTGAAAACACACTCGGTACAATTCTATTACTGAGTGATGTTTCGACTTGTCTTCTCTAGTCATTATTATTGAGCAACATTTCAACATGGCTTCTCTAGTCTTTATCAAGATATAAGACTAGTCAAAACGTCGTGCAGTAATAAAGAATACTCAAGGTTATTTTATTAACTTGCCAGATGCCAAATCGTTTTGAATTTGGTGGAGATGTCATGTGACAGTATATATTAGTACTAAGACGAGTTTGTTAAATGTCACCGATTACCTGTAAACAATTCTTGTGGCTGGACATAGTAGAAAAAATATTTGATCAAATCGGTTCGGAAATCGATACATTAGGTGATTAGGGAAACCAATTCAAATTAGATGGACATTAAAAATAAAAATTTGCTAGAATGTAAATACAATCAGTGGTTGATAAAAAAGCCTTTGTATTCCATAGAATTGTGTCATGTGTTTAGATTGTGTTACTTACCTATCAACAAGAACACCTTTAGCAGGTTGACTAGACAATGGTTCAGCATCTCTATCTTCATCTGCTCCTTCATCTTTTAATTTACTATTCATATGTTGTAACTCAGATAATAAACTCCTGTAACCAATACAATATTCAAAAATAAAACAACATACCATCTAGCCTTTACAGGTAGTCTTTCCAATGGAGCTTAAATGTACTTCTTTTCTGTACCGACTGGGCGAATGAGAGAGAAAATGGGATTTAACATCCACTCAACACAAACTAGGTCATTTTGGGACTAAAATACTGTTCAATGGCTTACTTCGTTTGCATGTAAGGGTCTTTAGCAGTGGTAGGAAACCGGACCTGGAGAAAACCCACAAGGTTGGACAGACTACTCCTTGTCACGTACAAACGCAAAATCGAAACCACGTCAGTTGACTCAACGACAGGCTTTATGATAACCATTTGGCCATCTAAAGCACCGACTGGGCTAAAGAAGACGGAATATTATGAAATGAACTTACCAGATATGTGTACTGACTGTCATACCCAGCTCCCTAGCACCTTGTAATAGTAGCTGTAAAACAGAGTTACGTGTTGCTGGTGTTGCCCATGACAACTGTAATAATAGGTTCGTAGCATCTTCTAACCCTTCTTCAGAACAGGACTTGGATGTTAAAACCTGCAACAGAACATGGCAATGTAGTAATAATTAACTAATGTTAATCATATTTATGAACAAAATCACAAAGTTTTGCCTTATAATTAGGGCTGCAACGATTTGATGCGCATAACGATTCGTAGTCTACGATTCAATTAATATCATGATAGGAAATAAATTAAAAAATAGGCCTACTAATAAGCCACTTCAAGTAATAAGCCGCTACGGCCTACCCAAATATCAAATTCCAACTGCCAAAGGATCTTTTACGTGCACGCCAATGTGTACACGGGATCTCGAATTTTTATCCCATCTGAACTACTAGACGGCTGTCCTAGTTAGGCCATGGGTTTAAAGGTATGAATATTACCTGGACAGCTAATTGTAATTCTGTTTCTAATATTGGTACATCATCATCTTCTTTTATTCCTATATCTTTATCTTTACTACTTTCACCAGTTTCTACATTTATTAAAATAACCATTAATAATATATTCTCAAAATGGCACTTTAGTAATTGGCTACATTTCTTTGAAATGCAAAATGACCAAAAATTTGTTAAAATACACCTATTAATGCAATGTGGGTTCATACAAACTGACATAACCATTAATAATATATTCTCAAAATAACACTTTATCAATTAGCCACATTTCTTTGAAATGCAAAATGGCCAAAAAGTTGTTAAAATACTGTGGTATTGGGGTGTATAGGCCACAAGATGGCCTGGGTTGTTTATGACAAGCAGAAGGGCTAATCAAACACAGCCGTCTGTCATTTCACTCCATCCTAGAATCCATTTTGGATCATCAATGTGTCTCATTGCAAATCACGGTCGAGAGCATATAGTGTACAAGTTAGCGTGTACTGGTTTTAAAATTGTTTACCGAGTCTTAAATATTTGACATCCGGAGCCCATATTTTCACGGCAGGAAAAAATCATTCCTATTGATATGAATCTGGATAATATTGAGTTAGAGCTTTAAGCCCTTTAATAATGACAAACAAAGTGTAGTTCGTATTAAATTCAGTTATTGTATTTGCCTGAACTGTTACAATAGATAACTTTATTCCGATTGAAATAAGTTTCTAAAACAGAACCAATGTGATTATTCTTCAAGAAATATCCTTATCTTATCTTGCCAAATCATTTTAATTTTAATTTACACGAAAGTAGGAGGAAACAATTTTTTGATGATTCTCCACGCATTTTAACAATTGACTGGCAAGGGTTTGAAACTGAACATTAACACAGAAAATTCTGCTAAAAAAGCACAACTACACGATAGCATTCAACCAGGTATTAGAATAGTTGAACTAAAACCAACTTTTGTCAAATCTCACCTGTTTTTTTCTCAGTAGGTAAGGGAGCAGACACAGCTGGACCAGATGAACTGGCGGTTGTTGTTACAGTAGCTGAACTGGTTGCTATGGCAGTTGCTGCTGTAGAGACTGTTGTCATGGTAATGGCTCCACTAGACCTATTACGAGCAGATTCTGGAAGACCTATGGAAACTAAACCTAAGAGACGTAGCAATCGATCTGTCAATAACTGACTACGACGTATCACAGAATGAGATAGGAAAGCCATCAGCTGACCAATAGGAGATGTATTATAACTTGTACTAAGCACTTCTACTTCAGAACACGAGTTCGAATGAGTTCTTGGCATACCTTTACCCCGTTTACCACAAGCACTATCCAGGCGCACCAATAAGTCCCAAAAATCAGTCTCGGACTTGCTGTCGGATTTATCACCTTTTTCCGATCGCGACAATCTGGGACTAACAGCCCCACCACTACCACCTGATCCACCTTGTTTAGATTTAGATTCTGAGTCTTTTTCCTCATCACATTTTTGTAGTTCTTTCAATAGCGAATTATTAGCACTTGAAGATGGCAGGAAGTGTCCTGGGAATATTTTAGCAAGGGATATGAGAGTATCTAACACGTGCCGACAAACAACTGGCGCAGCTTGAGAATGTATAGAAACAAAAGCGTTAGAAGAATTGGTGTGTTTTTTACCAGTTCGTTGAATCTGAAAGACGTTTGCTCGACAACCGAGAGCAGCCTCCTGACTTATGTTCAACCATGAAATTTGATTCCTTTCACTACGACTGACGGAAGGAGAGTCAGTTTGCATGGCTGACAATTTTTTCAGTTTATTTTTTTCCGGCGTTTTACCTTTTTCGTCATTATCTATCTTACAATCACTAGTTTTTTGTAAGATGGAGAGAAGCGCTCGTATAACCCACGCCCTAGTTGGTCCATGATAGCACAAGTTTCTTAAAACACGATGTAATCGGTTCGTGTTCAGCTTCGGTTCATCCAAAAACAACAAAACTAATAAACAAGTCAGTGACTCGTGATCCAAAAGATGTCGTCCCTTCACTTTCATATTGTTGGCATTGGCGCTGTTTTGTTGTGACATCCTTCCCGATCCCCAGGCCCACTGATTACCACCTCTAGGTGCAGCTCTAATAGCATATCTCGTTCCTAAACGTCCAGCTAATCCTGAAACAAATAGGTTAGTGTTAAGTATTCAAAAAGCTTCTTCTTGTATAAACATAAATTAATTATCTTCTTTGATTGTTTCGCATTTTTGTATCATTTGCTTGATAAGGACAAGAGTATCCTCGTCGAAACGTCACTTAGTATCAAACTCAGTAATTGTGTATCCATAAAATTGTACCTTGTGTTAATAAATAAGGTAATTCAAACTCAATTTGTGCAAGAATTGAATATAGTGTTTTAATTTTTTTGGACAACTACAAAAAAAACAAATTATAAATGTTAATAGGAATAGGAATAACCAAATGCAATCAGGGCTGCCCTAAATTGGGTTGCAATGATGTAACCAACAATCAAGATTCGGCAATAGCCATATTTTAAAATAAATTTATGAACAAGAGTCCAAAAATTATGTTATTTTTCTTTTAAATAGTTTCCTGGCATGGATGTCAAATTTAATAAGCCAAACCCTTTACTTTCAACTTCAATAATTTCTTGAGATAAACCTGCTAATCATCATTTGAAGGATTTTAAATACTTGCAAACTGGCGTCGGAGCAGAACAGTTTGTAGCTTTGACAAGATATGTGCGTTGACTGTTTTTTTTATCGTAACCACGGTACTGGTATATTCCAAGGCTTAGCCTCACTTCCATATTTTTAAATTAAACACCAAACTGTTCCAATCTACGTAAAATCTTGAGTATCCCATGGCATTGAGAGATGATTATAGTCTTGTAGTGTTAATAAACATCTAGTTAATAATCTATATATGATTTAAGGTCCAGAGGAAGACCTGCAACAGCCAAATTTAGCTCTTCAATAACGTGTCTTTAATTAAATGTTTAATAAGCAATTTGAGAACATTGTAATAAGATTAGCTGTGAAAAACATCAGACATTGTCTGAATGAAACAACTGACGATAAGCAGAATTGAGTTTTAACAAAATAATAAACGGTCAAAATGTTTCAATATGTAAGAAATCCGGACTATAAGAATCATTGCAACCCTTGAGATAATTATTTCTAAACCTGTATGTCGTAATATAGCAGACAACGAAGCAGCACCCGCTTGTGCGAATAATCTCTCTTGCATCAATCTACGATGTCGTTCTTCCAATTCTCTTCTCAGTTCTTGCGCCTCGGCAGCCAGATCAGTTGGTAATACAGCTATCATACTTTCATCCATGTCTGATAAAACTTGTTGTCGTAGCTGAGAAGGTAAAGTAGCGAAGAATCCAGCTGGGTCAATAGGTGTATCTGGATTAGTTTGAGATTGTGTTTGAGCTGCTGCTCGAGCTTGTTCAGCTCTCTGTTGGGCCAAAACCTGAAGAATTAAATAAACAGAATATTACAACATATTCAGCATGAAGTTGAATTATTAGTAAGTGCAGGAGGACCGCACTACACAAAAAACTAAATTCTACAAGATAAACCTGCGGACAAGACAGAAAAGAGTCATTGCAAAAAATAAACAAATATCAAATCAAGTGAATGGATTCGGGGGCCAGCCTTATGTGTCCACTGCGCTGTACAGTCCCGGGCTTGTTATGGTACAGGCTTCACTAAAAATGATTAACAAAAAAAAAAAAATGTAACAGAAATAATAAGGGAAACGAAAAGGGTTTAACTTCTTTGTTCCACACCAACTGCACTGATGTAGACAAGGATAGGCTATGTAGTATGCTATGAGGGAAATTTTGCTGACTCGGCAGTTCTGTGGCCTAGAATCTATTATGTATCTTGATCATGCTGCCAATGGTACATACAGGGTTTCGGTTTTGCAACATCCGAATGACTTTCGGCATTTCATAAACCAGTCGACATAGAAATCTTGAGGCCATCAAGACACTTTATAGCCAAATTTAGTAAAAGTCAAGTCTGAATACTGCAACGATTAGATATTTTGACAGACAATTTAAGAAACATAAAGAGGTTAGACTGAGTTTAAACTTGCCTCTTCTTGTATTGCAGGAGGTAAAGCAGCTAAAAACTCTGGATTAACCTCCATGGTACCAGTACTTTCAGCAGCTTGGGCTTGTTGTTGTGCCCTTTGTTGTATTCTCTGCAGGCGTAGTTGTTCAGCTATCACTTCTTGACGGATATTTTCTGGTAGGGCTGCTAGGAAAGATGGATCGACTCCATCAGGAAGATTAGGATCAGAGCTAGATGTTCCAGAACTAGGAATGTTTGTAGTTGAATGGATAGTAGATGAAGGGATTGGTCTACCTGCTGTACCAGTTATAGAGGTCAAACTGAAATAATCAAAAACCTAATTACCATTCGACCACAATTGTCCTAAAAACTAAATTAATCCAGATCGCAACAAGTACAGTACTGGCCAAATTAATAGCAATTTTTCCAAGAAGGTTGCAGAATAGCTCACTAAAATTGAAATATGGATAAAATCATGCACCATGAATATATTGAACTGAATTTTCTTACACACAACCGTAATGACATCCTCTTCGTATTGCATGGTTGGCCGACGTTATTGATGACGTCATGACGTCGTAGCGGCTGATGACGTCATGATGTTCGTCATGTTGTTTTTTTGCTGTTTTGGGAATACAGTCATTAGGTAATTTCTCTAATACACGAATATCAGTTACGTTTTGGGGTCATTACTGGACAGGCATACCCAAAACACAAAGATTTAAATGGTCGTGCGTGACGTCATTACGACTGTGTGACGTCATCTCGCCGAAGCAAGTGTTCTTTGATAAAACGCTTCAAATTGATCGATTTCCATGTTTTTGGTGTCGATTTATATCTTTTCTGGGACACCGAATCGAACTACGGCTTTTAAAATGTTCAAAAATCGATGTAAATTTATTTTTTCAACGATAGTTGGTCTACAACGATGAGCACATGAGAGAACTGACTGTGATTTCAAAGCTTCATGCTTCCCGAAAATGACTAAAAATGATTTAGAATTTCATAGAAATTATATTTCATAAATATAGAAACTTATGTACATGTACAATTATTACAGAGTGCAATTCAACTAAGTACATCTTCCAGCAGGACTCTGCACTGTGTCATGGTGATGCAATATCATGTCATGGTTTCCACAGAATCGCATCCAACTATTGAAGTAGCATTACCACATTCGTCCTCTTCGCAGTGTGACACTTTGTCAGCGTATTGACTGTGCCCTACACTCTTCGCGGACAGAGTGCCAAGAAAAAATAACCGATATAAAACTCAAATTTTGAGTCAACATATTTTAACCTATATGGATAAAAAGCCAATTAAATTACCTTTCTAGTGATACAAGTTTCGTTTTGGTTTTTTATTGATAATGGACTCAAAACACAAGTTAAAAAGTACCCACGCTAATATTAGGTCACTCACAGTTAACCATTGTTTTTCCATTAGCGAATTAATTATTGTTCACGGCACGCCCGGGTTTTGGAGCGGTATCTCGCTGGGGATTCTCATAGCTCGGAAAGTTCTACCCGTACGTCATTGAAACTTTCCACGAATCACTAGGAGACCTCCCGCAAGGTTCCGCGGCTTCCCCGATGAAAATGGCGGGTTTAGTTTTTGAGATACAACTGTTTTAAAAGTTTGAAGCGAAAATTCTCTAAAATCCAATGTTGCGGGTTGAATTTTAAAACGCTGAGTACCTTTATGAAATATCGGAGATTATAGTGATATATGTGTCGTCGGTAAAAAAAGCTATTTTCATCGAAGAATAAGCCGCAGAAGTTTGGTTGCCAAGATGAATTCTTACGGCGAAAAATTCACGGGAGATTCCATTCATAGCAAAATGACGATCCCCTATGACGAGCATGGTTGAAGTCACGTGATTGACTTTGTCGAGTCTGATTGGACAAGCTCGCGTGCCATTTCAGCAATAGGGGGTGGAAGGTGGGTAAATCTTTCGACGGAAGCTATTTCACGTAGGATGTAAACAAAAAACTTATTATTTTGACATTAGTGGATTTGACTTGATAGTTGTCTTGAAATCGAAAAACAAACATATATGTTATGGTCTAACAAATTAGCTAATTTTATTTTTGATATTAATTGAATTAGTAAAATATATGTCTAACAAATTAGCTAATTTTATTTTTGATATTAATTGAATTAGTAAAATTATAATTTTTTACCAAACATTTCATCAATAATTAGATAAGATAGGCCTATCTATTAATATTATCATTTTGATTATGAAACTCAATAAAAATGGTTTAATTTTTAAATATTAATATAATTAATAAAATAGGTTGCCAGGCAACGAAACATACGCCCACACAGCAGCCAAATCGTCCGGGCAGTCAACAAGAGTTGTTGCATTTTAAGTAATCATCAGAAAATCATAATTCAAACTCACCCATAACTACGGTGTAACTGCGATATCAAACGTTTTTTTTAAATCAGATAATAATTGTGACCTCCAGAGGGACCACACGCTAAAAAGGGTGATTTTTCGTACAATCAGGGGCCATGATTCAGGAAGTTACGATCCGATATGGGCAAATATGCAATGGAATCAAGATCATTAGGTTATAAACATGTATTTCAATTTTAATCAAAATCGGTTCAAAATTGTGACCTCTATAAGGTCCACAACCTTGATATAACATATTTTCACACAATTCGCGTACAAACGGCGGCCATTTTGTCCGTCAATTTTGGTCCAATTTTCACGAAATTCGAACTCAACCTTCATAACCATGGAATGGTGATATAATCAAACGGTTTTTTGAATCGGATAACAATTTTGACCTCCAGAGGGACCACAAGCTAAAAAGGGCGATTTTTCGGACAATCAGGGGCCATAATTCAGGAAGTTACGATCCGATGGGCGCAAATATCGAAAGGAGCCAAGATCTTTGAGTTATAAACATACATGTCAAGTTTCATCAAAATCGGTTCAAGATTGTGACCTCTATAAGGTCTACAACCTTGATATAACATATTTTCACACCATTCGCGTACAAACGGCGGCCATTTTGTCCGTCAATTTTGGTCCGATTTTCACGAAATTCTAACTCAACCTTCATAACCATGGGACGGTGATATAATCAAACGGTTTTTTAAATCGGATAACAATTTTGACCTCCAGAGGGACCACAAGCTAAAAAGGGCGATTTTTCGGACAATCAGGGGCCATAATTCAGGAAGTTATGATCCGATTGGCGCAAATATCGAAAGGAACCAAGATCTTTGGGTTATAAACATGCATTTAAAGTTTTATCCAAATCGGTTCAAAATTGTGACCTCTACACTGTTCACAAGCTAAAAAGCGTGATTTTTCGTACAATCAGGGGCCATAACCCATGAAGTTGCGGTCCGATACATGCCAATATCGAAAGGAACCGAGATCTTAGGGTGATAAACCTATATTTTAAGTTTCATTGAAATCGGATAAAAATTGTGACCTGTAGACTGTTCACAAACAATTGTGGACGGACGGACGTCCGGACGGACGGACGGACGGACGGACGTCCGGACGGACGAACAGGGGCGACGACAATATACGTCCACATGAAAATGTGGGCGTATAAAAATTATGTAAAACTTTAATTATTTACCAATCATTTTACCAGTAATCAAGAAGGTTTATTAATATTATTTTGAATAAAGTGTAACTCAATTAAAATTGTTTTATTTTAGATATTAATATAATTAGTAAATATGGAAAACTGTAATTATTTATCAAACATTATTAATAATCTAGGCTTATTAATATTATTTTTATTAAAATGTAACTCAATTAAAATGAGTTAATTTAAGATTTAGGTTGTTAGTATAACTTCAGTTTCAATTCCGGACTTTTAGTTTTGTCACAAGTCTGTTGTACTCTTAGCCTTCTGATTCAACTTTTTGTTATTGAACAAAAACAATGTCTAAAAACAACTTCTTTATTTACTATGTTCTCTGATGGGTATTGGACATTTGGAAACTGTAATCCCCTCTTCAATACCTTTCAGATGATATATTACAACCCATATTTAGAGCACCGAATAAATTACGTCGGACTGTAACAGAATCTGGCATGTCGGCCATCTTGGATTCCAAAATGGCTGCCATTTTCCGTTGAGGTCAATAAGCAGATCAAACTTACTTTATGGAGTGCAGAATTAAGTACTTTTGACAGCCGTGTAGTGTCATTTGATGCTAACCTCAAAGTTGTAGTACATTTTAATGACAGTTTTAACAACAATCCAAGATGGCCACCGTTTCTCGGAACACGCGTGTTACAGAGCCAATTTGACGACAGAATTGAACTCGTCATCCATTTTTCATCTGGGTTTCAAAATTTCAACTAATTGCTTTCATTATTACCAGAGTTATTGTAGGATCTTTGAAATACTAATTTGGCCCCAAAATGCCATAATTCAAGGGCGTGTTTGGCCTATGGAGAAGTCCATTACTTTTTGTCACAAAAATACTGCCAATTTTGATGAGAAAAATGTTCATAAAACACTTATTTATAAACCGATTTTGAAAATTTAAAAAGTTTCTTCATGTTTAAAGCAGCCTGCATACAGTAAAACAGAGAAAAACACATTATCTGTTATTTGAAATTTTGATGTGGTAATGCTAATTGAAGTGGCCTGCCAACTCACCCCATCGAAAATTTATGGGAGATCCCCAAAGACGACATTCACATGGTACCAATCACCACAAAAGTGGATTTGATTGCCAGACTGATCAAGGTGTGGTGCCACTCTGAGACAATCGCGACTCAGTGCCAAAATTTGATCAGATCAATGCCAAGACGGGTCAAAGCTCTCCTGAAGGCCAAAGGAACGGACTAACGTTAGTAACGGATGAAATAAATTGACGCTGCATTAAATAATTCGTTGAATAGCCTCCTGTAATTGTACATGAAGTTTCTATATTTATGAGATATAATTTCAATAAAATTCTAAATCGTTTTAAGTCATTTTCGGTAAGCATGAAGCCTTGAAATCACAGTCTGTTCTCTCATGTGCTCATCGTTGTAGACCAACTATCGTTGAAAAAAAATAAATTGATGTCGATTTTTGAACGTTTTAAAAGTTGTAATTCGATTCGGTGTCCCAGAAAACACATAAATCGACACCAAAAACATGGAAATCGATCAATTTGAAGCGTTTTATCATACAACACCTGCTTCGGCGAGATGACGTCATTATGACGTCACACAGTCGTCATGACGTCACGCACGACTATTGAAATCATTATGTTTTGGGTATTCCTATCCAGTAATGTCCCCAAAACGTAACTGATGTTCTTGTATTAGAGAAATTTCCTAATGACTGTATTCCAAAAGCGGCAAAAAAACAACATGACGGACATCATTGACGTCATCAGCCGCTACGACGTCATGACGACATCAATAACGTCAAACAACCATGCAATATGAAGAGGATGTCATTACAGTTGTGTGTAACAAAATTCAGTTCAATATATTCACGGTGCATGATTTTATCCATATTTCAATTTTAGTGGGCTAATTCTGCAACGTTCTTAAAAAAATTGCTATTAATTTGGCCAGTACTGTATGTTGATAATAAACTAACCCTAACCCTAACAATTATTGTTTACAATCCATTAATATAGAACATTAGACGTTTAAATCCAAGCGTCCATGATTTAATTCTTTATTCGGATATCTGAAATCTCTTTCCTTAATCGGTCAAAGAAACCTGGATGATTACATTTTCAATATACATAAATTATATCAAATGTGTGACACGCCCCTACGAAACCAGGCGCTTGTTGCACAACTTCATTTCGTACATGGGCACAAAAACATAATCTATATGCCTTCTTGTTGCTATTAATGAGCAGTACTCAACTCCAGATGATACGACAAATATAGAGAGAATGATACAACAAATTTAGAAAGAATTACATTATGGACTATTCAAATATGCTGCCAGCTCAGTTTTATAAAAATGCCTGGTTTTATGGGAGCAGCTCACATATAAGTCCAGGGCCCGAGTTCACAAAGCACTCTCAGACTTATGTTGAGTATTTACTCAAAATTGTTTGCCCTATTTTAACTAAAATATTTCCCTTTATAAAACTATTGTTGTTTTAATGTATCAAATACATGAATAAGAAACTATGTGCCAAGTTTTGTGTTTCTGGATCAAAGATATTTCTCATAAACAGTGATTGAAAGTTGAGCAAATTCTCAACTTAAGTCTGAGAATGCTTTGTGAACTCGGGGCCAAGATTTCATTGAAGAAGATTAGTATAAATATGTAATTCAAATGTAGATAACTTACCCAAGTTGTTCAGTTGATGTAGAACTAGATGCTGCGGCAGTACTACTTGCTGTAAAAATAAAAACAAACAAGATGGATAAATATACATTTATAAACACAAAACAGTTTGATTGTTATCAAAAGGAACAAGTTAGCAGTGATACTGAATCTACAATAAGAAACAAACCAACAATGAGGCTACTGTTCCTCACCTCTATCCCAAAATAAATACATTCATTAATTTCTTGAACAGGCATATAGGTGACTATTTCAGACAGTTTTAACTTTCTCATTAACCCCCAACAATCCCCTCCCCCATTTTTTGAAAGAGTCAAATTGACTTAGTTATAGAAAAGTTTATATTTAATATCCTTACCCAATGCAGGAGAAGCCGAGTTATCTCCCAGTAAAGAATCTTCAGCATGAGAATTTGGTGGTGCATCATCATCAAATGACAACAGATAAGCTAAGTTGGTTTGATTTCCAGTTGGTGCCTCATTTCTGCTAATATAACATCATAAAACAATCATAATATAACATCATACCCATAAAACACCCTTCTCAATCAGATAAAGCTCCAGTATAGTATTTAAGCATTGAATATCATGCTCTTCTTGATGTCGATACTCACACCCTTTATAGTTGGGTTTAGTTTTTAGGGGCCTTATTGGAGATTAGATAAAGAGTTGCAGTATTCACTATATTTACAAAATAGATAACAATAGAATTTGGCAAACAAGTACGCCAAGTTTAATATTACCTTCTAGGAGCTGCTGGCATGATAACAGGAGGACCTTGTAACATTAAAGGTGTAACAAAGTTATCTATAGTTCTAGGTACTGTTGATTGTGTTGTATCACTAGAGACTGTGGTAGTCGTAGTAACTGGCGTCGTAAAGGTACCAGTTATACTCGATACAGCGGGAGTTTGAACAGACATCGTTACAGTTGTTGTTGGTATGGGTGAGGCTAAAACTTCTTCCACAACAACCGACGCTAATCTTTCTACTGCTGCTACTGCTTCACTTACACCTACAAATAAACAGAATTATACAGGTTCATGATGTTCGGTTTTTTGTCCCATCCAAACAACTATAGAGAGAGAAATTGGGTTTAACATCCACTCAACACAAACAAGGTCATTTCGGGACGAACATATGGTTTAAATTTATTTCAATAACTTGCTTTTAGCAGTGGGAGGAAACCCGAGGACCCGGTAAAAACCCACGAGGCGGAACAGGCAACCCTACTCCTTGTCACGAATAACTGGTGATTCGAAACCAAGCCAGTTGACTCAATGACAGGCTTTATGGTACAGCACGCACATGCTAACCATTCGGGTATCCAACCCCCTCTCCTAAACTACATGTAGGTCATTTCGGGAGTAACATATGGTTTCAATTTCATTTCAATAATTCGCTTGCGCGTAGGGTCTTTAGCAGTGGGAGAAAACCCACGAGGTTGGACCACAGGATACAATAGTAACTACTTACTGATCTGAGTACCAGTATTATCAACAGATGATACTGGTGGTCTTGGTGTTGATGTTATTGCTGGTGGATGTGTTACACCAGTTATTGTAGACACACCACCACCAGCTATATCTACAGTACTACCACTTGTTTCACCTCGACTAATAATAGTACTACTAGCCTGCAAATAATATAACATTATTATAACATAGGTTCAATGTCTTAATTTTCCGTATGGACAGGACTATATGGGAAATATAACCAGGCTTATTTTGATATACAACTGACAGGGGCTGCAAATTATGTACCATTGACTGTGATATCCTAGTTATTGAGCCAGCATCACACCCAGCAAACATACAGCTGTCTAACATCAATTCTAGCATCACACGTAAATAATCATACCTCAGATGCAGGTGCATTTACATCATTTTGTTTTTCCTGTTTTTCTTTCTCTTTTTTCGCGGCTTCCTCTTCAGCAGTTTTATGTCTAACTTCCCTTCTTTCTGATAGTTCATCATCTCTATGTTTAACCAGATTTTCTATAATACCAGGCTTCAATACTACAAATATAAAACAGACACAAATTTAACATAAAATAGGCACATCCAAACATAAATTATAACATCTATAGAGGGTATATGTATAGGCTTGTAATTGAATGGGGTTTAACGTCCTACTTTTCTGCAACGACAGAGCTAATGAAGACGGGCATACGCAATACAGTGTGCTATCAGGGTAAAGGAGAGGACACGCCATACAGTGGAGACAGAGAGAGGGAGAGAGAGAGATATGGGGTTCAACATCCACAGTTAAAAGGAACCTGTATTGTAAACGACATGAAGAATATGGAACGCCATTAGATATTTAATTTGGTTCCTAAATAAATTAAATAATAAAGAATGTTACCATTAACACAATCGTGAACACTATCTGCATCTAAAACTTTCGTTTCTTCTGTCCATCGTGTTAACGTTGAAGGTATACATGATAAAACACCTGTACCAGCTGCTCCACTTTCAGGATATGGATCCTACAAAGAGAAAGAGAAACGGGGTTTAACAACCACTCGACTAAAAACTAGGTCATTTTGGGACTAACATATGGTTTAATTTTATTTAAGTAACTTGCTTGTACATAGGGTCTTTAGGAGTGGATCCTACAAAGAACTTTCATATATACCATACATGGATTTCATGAAATAATTTGTCATCATCTATCAGCCTTTAACCAATACAACTATTTGAACCTGAATTTTACTTTAGAAATGTAAAAAGTTTTAAAATGTTCTTCATTTGTACCACAAACAATATTTTATGGTCAACCAATTCAGGAATTACAATTTCTATGGTCAACCAATGCAGGAATTGAGAAAACCATGCAAACATCGGGAAGGTAAGGGGTTGTCCCACTCTGTTCATATTCACAGACTTTGATCATGTCTCTGAGATTATTCTATAGCCAATCGACAAACACTTAATAATAATATAACTAAGAAGATATTTACCTGGAAGAGTTCATCAAAGATATCTTCTTCTGGTCTAGATATTATACATCTATCATCATTAGCTAGTACAACTCTAGTATGTGTTGGTCCACTAGATTGAGTTGTTAATGTATTCGTTAGTTGTAAAATATCAGCAGCTGTTGTAGGACCCAATAACCTACATTTATAAAGTGAAGGACGTTAGCGGAGAATATGACAGGAGTGAAGAGAAAGGGTTATGGAAGAGAAAGGGTTAGGGAAGAGAAATGGCATAATAGTGTTGAAAAACGCTATAGTAATTGGAGTTCACAATTATATTCTGAACTGAGGATACAAGTAAAGACTGACATTACAGCCTACTCTTCATTCCAGACAATGGTATTCACAAGATGTTTAATTTTGTCCATACCATCCAAAGGGTAGATACTTTTTCATTCCAAGACTACCCTCCTACACCACTCTCACAGGGAAACCAGACTTGTAAATCATGAGGCACTCACTATCTAACGGGAACAGGATTGAATCTGACCTACTGGTTCGTGATCCAATGCCCTATCTACTGCCTCTTTGTTGAACCCTACAAGAAATGACAGTAACCAAGAATATAAAATGTTTTACAAACCTTTGTAATATAACGGGAGGATTAGGTTGTCGTGTTGTCCCAGACGGTAGATTAACGTGTAATGTCTGGGTATTAGCGTTGAATCTATATGATCCTCTCTGTCTATTACCACGATGTACTCGAGCCACACTCATCATACTAGCAGCGTCTGCATTTCGAATTAACAGAGGATGAGCTGATGGAACATTACTTGGTGCTGGTGGTAAAGATGGAACTGTAATAAAATAATTGTAATCAATAAACTTCTACAAACTGGATACTTTATGCAGTCCCTACTGATCACTGACTAGTGTATTTTGGTGAGTAGCGTCAAAAGTTTTACAAAAAGTTATCGACAAAGAAAGATTTGTTATTGATATGCATATTCTACACATCATACCTAAATGATTTCTTACTTAGAATATGCATATCAATTACATATCTTTCCTTGTTGGTCACTTTTTGTAATACTTCTTACACAATTGACCAAAAAGGACAGCTTTTTCTACTTTTTACAATATATTTTTCGAATTTCTAATTGTAATATTTTATAAGATTTATAATATAGCTTAAAAGTAAAGATTATATATTCATATCATTGCCAGACTTATTACACCATAATTGAATTATAATTCTGAATGCATAGTGGTTTTACTCAGGCTTTGCATGTTTTCCAATACCCAGGGTTTTGCAGGTCTTCCCATAACCATTCAGTCAGTGGTATTACTTCGGTTTTGCGCTTTTCTCAATATCTTTATTCAAAAATAAACTGATTATGAGTATTATCTATAGTTAACCAACCTGCAGCTTCGTTACCATTATCAGCATCATGCATCAAAGATGGCAACTGATAGGTACGTAACTGTGTATTATCATTAAAGATAATATGTTGATTTCCATTTCCATTACCTAATCAAATAAATATTACTTAATTAAGGATACACCACGGAAGATTAGATAAACAGCTGGGATTTCTCATTATAATAGTTCAAATCAAGATAATGCAAAGGGAATTTGCTGACAATTTCAGTCAAATTGATCGATTCTGAACCAGGTTATTTCAGGACTAAGATATGGTTCATTTTAATAATTTTAGCAGTTGGAGGTAACCAGTGATGCAGTAGAGAACCTAACACATGTTATGATCCAATGTGTCACACCATCAGTCCACCCCCACCCTACACACGCTGAAAATCCAAACTACACATCGTATGACCCGATGCGCATGTGTTTACACCACTCGACCCCCCCCCCCAACCCTTCACAGATGAAAGGTGAGAATATGAAGTGATGAGTACCTGAAGGAAACATGTCATCCATATGGATCAAGAAATCATCATCTAAACCTGGTGCTACAGAATTATCTACATCCTGATAATCATCATCATCGGCTTCCATATCAGAACCCTACAATCACAAAATATAATTCATATAAGAACCATATAATTACAGAATTATATCATTCATATTTAAAAACATTCAAAATATTGTAAAATTAAAGCTAGCTAAATCTCTTAGGTCAAAATACTGCGTACAATTTGTACAATTCTGGTTTCAAACTATGGTATTAAGCAGAAGTCAATTGGTTCACTAATTGTAGTTCCTTATTTGGTTTAACTGTTGACAGTGAAACCCAAAATGGATCTTTCTGTAGACCTAAATTTTAAAATGTAAACAGATGTCTGCTCCATAAGGTAAATCATCAGGGACTTAAAACAAAAATATTTTTTTAGGTAAATATGCATATGCATTATTGTGTAAATATGCCTATGCATTATTGTGTAAATATGCATTAATGTGTAAATATACATATGCATTAGTGTGTAAATATGCATTTTCTATTTTGATTTTAAATTTGATTTACCTCATCATCCTCCTCTTCTTCATCTTCGTCATCATCATCATGGTCATGTTCATCATCATCATCATTATCACGATCATCATCGTCATCATTATCATCATCATCAGAAGCACTAGAGTGGTCCTCTTCATGTATATCTGGAAACACAAAATATGGACTTGAGAAATCCTGGAAAGAAAAATTCTGGCAAGAGCATTGTATAAATCCCTACTTTAGGACATGCTGAACACAAAATATATAGAGGCCTCAAGACTCAAGCTCACCAAGTACATAAAACTCTGAGAACTTTGACCGGTTTTGATTTCACAGCTTTGTTAAGTCAAAATATGACTGAAAAGGAAACTCCATAAAAATTACCAGTATATATCATATATATACTCTAATAAACAAAGCCCCAAAGTTTTAAAAACTCTTTCCTATATTACATTCACAACTCCAACCAAATGAATTATTGTTGCTAAATAAGGTAAAACTCTTGACAAGAAATTGTGGATGGGCAGCCCGATGCAGGCGATAGTACGACAACATTAAACATGGATATATAAAAGATAGGTTGCCAGGCAACGAAACATACGCCCACAGCAGCTAAATCGTCCGGGCAGTCAACAAGGGTTGTCGCATATTTTTACTTTTTTTGGTAATGAAACAACTCATTATGTAATTATCTGAAAATCATTAGAATTTGTTTGCTTTTTATAAAGTTTTGCCCCACGCTATCAATTAGTATAGGAAACATTTAACATCATGGATTTAGCTGTTCTGTTATCAAAATTCATTGAAAATCAAAATACTTGTGCGTTTCAACACCTTAAACTCTGTGTATCAATCTGAAGTCAAACGGATGATAAGTTTGGCATCTGTAGCGTCACAAGGTTTTTTGAAGTGATCAAGGGAGATAACTCTGGAAGCAATTATTTGAAATCAATGAAAATCAGTAGGCTTCTTCGTCTCATGACCTTAAACAGTGTGTGTAAATTTAAAGTCAATCAGATATTAACTTTGGCCTCTAGAGCGTCCACAAGATTTTTTGATGTGATCAAGGGCCATAACTCTGGCACTAATTATCGGAAATCGCTGAAAATCAATAGGCTTCTTCGTCTTATGACCTTAAACACTGTGTATGAATTTTAAGTCAATCGGATATTAACTTTGGCTTTTAGAGCGTCCACAAGATTTTTTGAAGTGATCAAGGGCCATTACTCTGGCACTAATTATCGGAAATCGCTGAAAATCAATAGGCTTCTTCGTCTTATGACCTTAAACACTGTGTATAAATTTAAAGTCAATCGGATATTAACTTTGGCTTTTAGAGCGTCCACAAGATTTTTTGAAGTGATCAAGGGCCATAACTCTGGCACTAATTATCGGAAATCGCTGAAAATCAATAGGCTTCTTCGTCTTATGACCTTAAACACTGTGTATAAATTTAAAGTCAATCGGATATTAACTTTGGCTTTTAGAGCGTCCACAAGATTTTTTGAAGTGATCAAGGGCCATAACTCTGGCACTAATAATCGGAAATTGCTGAAAATCAATAGGCTTCTTCTTCTTATGACCTTAAACACTGTGTATAAATTTAAGGTCAATCGGATATTAACTTTGGCTTTTAGGGCGTCCACAAGATTTTTTGAAGTGATCAAGGGCCATAACTCTGGCACTAATTATCGGAAATCGCTGAAAATCGATAGGCTTCTTCGTCTTATGACCGTAAACACTGTGTATAAATTTAAAGCCAATCGAATATTAACTTTGGCCTCTAGAGCGTCCACAAGATTTTTTGAAGTGATCAAGGGCCGTAACTCTGGTAGTTATTATCGGAAATCGCTGAAAAACAATAGGCTTCTTCGTCTCATGACCTCAAACACTGTGTATAAATTTAAAGTCAATCGGATATTAACTTTAGCCTCTAGAGCGTCCACAAGCAATTGTGGACGCCGGACCGACGGACCGACGGACGGACGGACGGACAGGGGCGACGACAATATACGACCACATTTCAATGTGGGCGTATAAAAACCAAATGACAAATACTATTTTTAAACAGAGTGCCTCGGTTTTTAGTCCCATCCGTATGACCAAACAGCTGTCTTTGTCAGGCCCTCCTGTACTGCATGCTTGACAGGTCGAAACCACATTGGAACATTCTCGGCCAATGCAGGGATATAACATGTGACATCAGACCAGCAAGCCAGTTTCTTACCTACTTAAACACCGTGGCTCCAAATATGGATAAATAATAAAACCAATGACAAACAGAGAATTCCTACCTATCAACCCAAACTGACAACTTATAAGATTTATATTTATATCTCGTCTCTTACCTGAAGACCTCCTAGATTCCTCACCAACTGACATATCTTAAAACATTTCATTAAAAATCATTAAAATATTCACTTAAAACTTCAAATCAAAAGTAGAGTTATCAAAATTCTGAATCAATTATGCAAGTAATTCATATAATACAAATCTATTCATTTAGAAATAGACACTATAATAAAAACTCATGAATAACAACCATCTATTCCCTCTCTTCCAATTCCCAGAATCGAGGGTGCAACTCGCAGGTAACATTTATTACTTAGTACAGCACTAGAATTTCTAGAATCATACTCTGTACATGCCTATACAAACTGCAATATTTCCAATGTATTCATCCAATGTAAACTGTTTATTAAAATAATGTTTATATATGTGTAATATTTCCACATCATCGCTAATTAAAATCATAAAGAAGGCAAGGGAAAGACCGATCCAGATAGAAATACCTGCAGATATTTGTAGGCACATGGTTCTATATCTTAACAGTGTTGGGATCAAAGAAGAAGGAAGGGTTAGGGAGGTCAGAAGGCAAGACTTGTAAATTCCACATCATCTTCAATTATAAATATCAAGGAAGGAGACAGACCGATCTAGATAGAAATACCTGTCGATTAGGGCTGCAACGAGACGCTAACCTCATGATACATATTTCAGTATTTTTTCTTTCCAAATTTACTTAAAATAGCATTATGCAAGATCAAAATCTGCTTATTACAGGTCTTTCTTTAGGCCTGAAATGTTATCTAAATAATCAATTAGACATTAATTAACATATCCAGACCATAATAAACTCTTGATGTCAAGGGTAGCCTTCGATGTTGGCGGATTAAAATCCTATATGCCGCTTAATGGCCGTTGATAATTAAATCAATCAAGTGGATAATCGAGACTATGCTGTTTATATTAATGATTTGAGTAATGATGACCGAGGCTATGTGAATATTTCAAACGCTTTTTTCTCGGCTAATAGTGGATCAATTTGACTGAAATTTTCAGCAAATTACCCTTACACTATCTAGTTTTTAACTATTATAGTGAGAACTGCAATCTCTTTATCTTATCTCCCATAATGTAACTTTAAGCATATCTAATTCAAAATGTTCTCATATCCATGATTTGTGGTTTGCTGGAGGCGAATGTGTTTCTTTTTGGGAAGCCATCCTTCTATTTTTTACATGAACTGCAGAGTGACACAGCTCTGCATGATAGTTGAGTATACTAAAAAAAACAGACAGTTAAAACCGCCATCCGGAATTTAAAGAACCGAGAACTGAACCATAATATGTATGCTGCGGTATATCTTTGCAGCCCTACTGTAGATTTTTGATGACACATGGTCCTATATTTTAAGGGTTGGCAGGTGGGGTGAAGAAATGGTGTTAGAATATAACTATAAGAACCCTGCACCATCATACACAATGATCTATAGAACAATATACCTGAATAAATACTAGTATTCTCATCAGACGATATATCTACAGAAATAAAACAATTATAAAATACATTCCCTCACATTATTCTTCACTATTTACTTTTCACAACTATAACCAAAACATCTTTACAAATTTACAAACCTTTTCTTAGCATCTAAAATATGAATTTTGTCATTCATCAAAATTAAATAAATCACAATTCTAGCAACTTTTCAAATGATTACAAGTATCTATAAATCTTTAAGTTTTCAGATCATAACGATACGGTTCAAAATATTTCCTTCCAGCAAAAATAAATGAAATTAAAATGTATTAACTATATTAAAGATAAGTCTGTGTTTAGACTACTTATAACTACCTGTATACTGACTGGATCGGTCATCCTCTAACATAGCCAAGATTTCTGATATATAAATAAATTAACAACTGAGCATCAATCAATCACGAAAGTAAAAGAAATAAATGATGAAGCCAATATTCAAACTAGAAACTGCTTCTGAACAATTCTAATATACAACAATCTTGATATTTCACCCAAATGACCAAATGAAACTTAATAAATCAATCCTTTTATATAACCCTAGAAATGCTATTGTCCAAGATATTCGGTGTTGGCCGAGAAAGTACATCAGGATTTTCCAATGTGGATGAACTACTGGATACACAAGAAACAATGTCAGGAACTTATCGGAGCTGTGTCAACTCTGTGTGCAATAATTTAAAATTGTTTAACTACTGGATACAAATACCAGGAATTAATCAAGTGTTCTTGGTGTCGATTGTCAACCGCTTCTATTCAATGAGTAATACTGACTGTGGGAGAGTAAAACTGACTGTGAGAGTGCAATACTGACTAACCTCGCTCGTGTTCTATAGTTTCATCTTCACCATCTGATATATCTTGTGTTACCATCTGTGAATCGTGATGATCTTCTAATTCATCGTCTTCCGTCATAATCTCAACATTTATCATCACGTCCGGATTCTCTTCATTCTGTGCTGCTGCTGGCGGTTCATCATCTATAGCAATATAAAACACATTTAAAACTAACACATGGTTCAATTCTATTTCAGGTAAGGGTCTTTAGCAGTGGGAGGAAATCGGAGGACCTGGAGAAAACACACAAGGTTGGACAGACGACTCGACTACTTGTCACTAACAAACATTCAGCCGTCAAGCCCCACACATTAACCCAATGCAAACAAGATTTTAACGTACATACAACACAAACTGTGGAATAAGGTTTGCAATACTCTGGAAACCGTAAGGCTAACATATGATTATTATAAATTCTGTAGGCAAGTGTGAAATATGACGGGTGGAAGTTTACCCAGACATCTTTACTTCAATAATTTTATTTCATGCAGAGATCTTGAACAGAGGTAGGAAAGTCGTAAACCCAGAGGTCAAAAATAATTACTGTAGTGTTGAAGTATACCAGGTCAGATATATAAAATAACAAACCCCCGGTAGGGAGACACATTTTATTTAGCATTATAGACGATCACCATGACAACAGTTATATCACAGTGAAGATAAATAATGCACATTCATCCGTAAATATTAAAAAATAAAAATTTAAAAAATAATATAAATAATGGAACCGTATATATGCATATGTGTAGTTTTTGTGTCCGTTTAAAATAATTTTATATTTTGCATAGGTATATGTTCGCGTGTGTGTGAGTGAGAGAGAGAGAGAGAGAGAGAGATGGGGTTTAACGTCCACTCACGGCAAATTAGGTATTTCAGGACTAACATATGATTTAATTTTATTTCAATATTTCGCTTGTGCGCGGGGGTCTTTAGCAGAGGGAGGAAACCGAAGGACTCTAAGAAAACCCATGAGGTTGGACAGACGACCCTACTCCTTGTCGCGTACAACCAGGGACTCGAAACCACGCCAGTTGACTCAATGACAGGCTTTATGATACAGCACGCACATGCTAACCATTCGGCCATCCAACCCCCCTATATGTTCGGTGTGTACATAAATTAAGGGGAGTCAACGTCGGCCTAGCCTGTTACCAAATTCAATTTCAAAAGTAAATAAATCCTTGTTTATAAAGGAAATTATTTAGAATCTACGACTGACCTGTAATCATGGAGATTTCTTCGATAACTTCATCTTCGGCTTCATTACCTGATCGTAATATTTCATCAAGTACTTGTTCTAATTCAGCTTCAGCCTGTAAGAGAGAGAGACAGAGTTGTATTGGGTTAAATACTGACTTGCTATGTACCTGATAAAGTTCCACTGAGCACTGAAATATTCGGACTTTGTATTGTATGTTTTTACCATCTTCAACCCATTAAGTGTAAATAATTTAATTAAATCAACCTGTCCGTAATATCATATATAATGTATTGCATGTTAAATCTTTAATAAACAACAACTGAAACATTGTGCCTATAAAGCAGTCCTGCAAATTAGTTAAATTGCTCTCCTAAATGTTGAGATTAATAAACTACTTTCAGTTTTTGTTTACGTTTAAACTGCATACATTCGAGGTATCAAGAGCTTTTTATGGCTCCTGCACAATTTTATAAACTTGAAGGACTATTTCAACCCATTAAGAGTAAATAATATAATTAAATCAACCTGCCCATAACATATCTAAAGTTAAATCTTTAAAAAACAACAACAGAAGAAATATTGTGCAATTATACACCTATGAAGATGGAATGTGTTTTTAAAAGTTCTAGGGAATCCTTCACTTTTATGTTCTATCATTCCCAATTTTCTCCCCCAGATAATATTCTAAGTCTTATCATATAATACAGTATTCAGTAGTTTTTGTCCTGTTGATAGCTCATATCCACTAAAATACAATGAACATATTGACTGGGCTAATGAAAACAGCCCTACAGTGTGCTATGAGGGAAGAGAGAGGGAGAAATGGGGTTTAACGTCCACTCAACACAAACTAGGTCATTTCGGTACTAACATATGGTTTCAATTTTATTTCAACAATTCACTTGCGCGTAGGGGTCTTTAGCAGTGGGAGGAAACCGGAGTGCCCGGACGCCACGAGGTTGAGAAGGCGCCCCTATCTCCATGCCACATACGCTCACACCAGGGCTCGAAACCACAGCCGCAAGCCACAGTTGACCGGCCAGCTAGAGGTCAAAGCGCGGCACTCTAGACCTCTAGGCCATCCTAACCCCCGCTATGAGGAGAATTTGCCAGGACAGTATCACTATTGCCAACTGTCAAAAGTTTACGGGGTCTCGGTTTCTTCGTCCCATTCAAACTCTTTCTCTGAATATTACCTGAGTTATACTATCTAATTCTGGTTCGACTGTATTATGTATATCTGTTTCTTCTAGATCTTCTTGTGCTAGTGGATCTTCCGTTACATCTTCTATAGCTACACTATCTTCTGTTGATGCTGTTTGTGATGCAACTGCTGTTGTTATTTCTACAAGATATCCATATAAACAGATTACTATTAACACTTCAAGTTACATTTATAGCACGGCTTTCATGAGTTAACAGGTTTAACACAGAGACCGTAGGTGGAGGTGTTAAACCTGGTAACGAATGAAGCGTGCTATAAATGACTTGTAATACTTACACCTGCTCAACAAGATCGTTGTTATTGCACGGAAAACCCACCCCATTTCTCTATATGATTTCTACGAAAAGTAGCATGAACCAGCAAAAGTGTGCAATAATAGTGAAAATGTCTAGTTATTGCACTGTTACGCCCCGGTGAGTTTAGTAGAGGTAAAACAATCTGCTTATTGAACGAAAAGATGAAAGGAAGAACACCTGTCTGTGTTACAAGTGGCAATATTGTTATCAAAGATGCTAAGCGCGAATATTGAAAGCAACTTAGAATGTTGCGTGAATGTTAACCTCATTTCTCACGGTCCTTTGTGCACATGTTAGTGCCAAAATGTTAAAATGAATGTTAACCCCACTTCTCTATCCCCCTCGTTTAAAGTATCCCCCCACCACCATTGATAAATCTAAACAAATCTTACCTGATGGCACTGCTTGAACACCCATGTTAGCTGTGTTTTCAACTGTTGTCTGTGTAGAACCCACTGCTAATGTACTTGTATTGTTCTTAGGTTTAACCAGGTTATTCTGCATAGACTGATTTACACTTCTTGATAGCGTCTCTAACGGTTTCAGAGCAGAGTTAATAGTATTAGCCATATAAGGACTGGATAGATCCAAACAATGGGGAACTCTAGCTAGATCAGAAACAAGTCCACGTTTTATTAATATTTTCACCATATTGTTCATAATGGCTTGCTGTCCTTTAAATACTTGATTTGGAATATTTCCGGGACTCGGACAGGATTCGATCATTGTGCTAATAATAGCAGTCAAAGCTTGAAGTCGCGAATGTTTTTCTGAGCTTTCAGGAAGACACAATGCTCGTTGTAAAGCTGACTTTATCTCGGACACCAGGGAGTTCTGTGCCTCAGGACTGTGATTACAGGAAGCCAAGCTGGCTATAAATACACGCGATAAAGCTGGACAATCTTTATCTCCCGTCTGTTGACACTGCGGCAGTAACTGATCCAGAATGAAGGCAAGTACCGAACAATCCTATAAGTAGAAAAAAATATTGAAGTAGAAATCGTAAAACTTGTGTTTAATACAATTACAATTTTGAATAAAACATTTTCTAATCGAGATATTTTGCAATTTAATATAGCTGCTATCGCCGTCACATATTAAAAGACAGATTCCCAACAAATATATTTCTCTTTGTGGATTTCAACAGGTTTTGGCAATTCTATTATTAGAATAAAACAATCCTACCTCCATTACTAATTCTGTTTGACCAACATGATAGTTATATTGCGTTATGAGTTGAGAACAATTGCCATAAGATTTAATAAACTCTGACAATAGTCGTAAAATAGATGATTTAGGTAACAATGGACGCTTCTTCCGAGCATCTTCAGCAGTTTTTGCTTCTTTTTGTTCTTTAGTTGTTTCATCTTCTCCAGTACTATCAACCTAATATTATAAATAAAATCTAAATTATTGATCTAGAAGAATACAAAATCATGATTTATCAAAAATACGATTTCCTCCATTGGTCGATATTTTGATCTTAGATTATAACTAACACCTTTTTTTTAAATGAAATGGGGTTTATCATCCTACTTCGACTGGACTAATGAAGACCGGCATTCACCATACAGTGTACTATGAGGGCAATTTTGCTTTGAGAGCTACACCAAGGCCTACTCTTACATCATCGTCCAACTGCCAAGGGATCTTTTGCCTGCACGCCAATGTGCATATGGGACCTTTTTTTTGTCCCATCTGAACCACTTGACAGCTGTCCTTATCAAGCCATCCAACCTTTTTCAAGTCCTGGATGGTCATTTGTGGGATTTTGAATCCCTCGTCAACTAGTATTGTGAAAGTTGAATTGGTTTAATTCCCTAAAGAATTTACAAATAGACATCCTTTCTGATCTGTCTGAGAATCATCAAAAGATAAATATATTGAAATATTTATCAGATAAAATAATTCTATTTTACTTTAGCATACATGGTCATCTAGTAAACTGTATTTTATTTACTGGAGTTTGGGTATGCTTTATTTATTGTTCACAGTTGATAGCTTGCTTTGTTCAATTTTAGCGTGGATGAAGTTATGAAAACTTTAGATATATAACACAAATGACGATTGTGATCTTTTACTGACCCTTTTTCCAATATTGGATTGACAATTCAAGTCCTGTGTCTCCACTACTGGTAGATACCATAACAAAATAGCAAGATAAAGAGAATATAACTTTGTTAATGTTGTTATAAAGATGAAATTATCATTACCTGTCTCTGATCATTGAGTTCATTAACTACATCTTGTATTGCCTCAGCTAATGTCTGAGCTGGTCTTACTTCACAACTAGCAGTAGCTGTTAATATAAAAATAATAAATTGATTGATTTGAAATATCTATCAACATTAGCTGGTACTAATCTTACGATATTGAACATGAAGATCAAGTTTACTAATTTGCCGTCTCGGAACATAACCTATTCTAATTTATTTCGTGGATTTGTAGACAGAGAGAGAGATATGGGGTGTAACCAGCACTTGGATACAAACCAGGTCATATTGGGACTGACATGTGGTTCAATTTTATTTCAATAATTCACTTGTCTGTTGGGGTCTTTCGCATTGGGAGGAAACCAGAGGACCCAGAGAAAACCCACAAGGTTGGACAGGCGACCCTACTCCCTGTTACAGACATAAAATCAGAGATATTGAGAGAATGCATATAGAACAAAATAAAGAGATTCTTAGAGATTGTGTATCTAGAAAAACAATGGGAATCTCTGAAGGGTTAAAATAACTATTTAATATCAATACTGTAAAATGAAACCTACTTGAATCTTCCTGGTTCCACGCATATTTAACAGCAAGAGCATTAAGAAGATCGTACACAACATCTTTGGTAGTTTGACTCACTAATACAGCTACTTGTTTTGATGGTGAACATTTTAATATCTGTGGTGCATTCGGTCCAGTATACCTCACTTCATCTTCATCTAAAATATACATTTAACAAAATAGAATCAAGCTTCCGGGGAAATTACGAAATTTATCTTGATATTCCACGTCAATAAATGAAATCGGGTTTAACGTCCTACTTTTCTAGGCTGAGAGAAATGGGGTCTAATGTCCACTAGACATAAACTTGCTCATTTCGAGACTAACATGTGGTTCAATTTTTTTTCATTAATTCGCTTGCGTAGTGGGAAGAAACTGGAGGAACCAGACAAGCAACCCTATTCCATGTCACCTACAAACGGGGAATCGAACCCACTACACTTGACTCAATGATAATCCATCTGATTCAACGCGCACACATTAACCAATCAACCACCCATATGCTATGCAGTATTCCAGCCTACATATCAATGTTAAATAATAGTTCTCAGAATAAATTAACTTCATAGATAAATCTGATATATGCTTGTCTATTAGTCATCATCATAGAACTATTTAATTCAAATGTTTCCTTTGTTGAGGTTTCAAGGTAGTTTTTGATTTAATTCAGATGTTAGGTTTATCAGAACAAGACGTGGGCGTAATGTTCACAACTGTGAGGCTGGTTCAACAAGACTAGTTAGTTGACTATGGGGTTGTAATATTTCAGTTTTGAATAAGTTGACTTGTAATTGTGTAACACAGAATCTACTCTGTCATGCTTCTGCCAGTCCTGATTAGAGATGTGGTGTGAATGAATCAACCATTCAGCTATGAGATTTGACGAGATAACATATTCAATATACACATGATTGGTGGTCTGAAATTCTTCTGTTGACTAGATTAACAAATCGAGGACTTGAAAGTACTCTATTCAGGATTGTTCAAAAGAGATAAAGAGAGGGAGAGAGAGAAATGGGGTTTAACATCCACTCGACATGAATTAGGTCATTTCGGAACTAACACATGGTTCAATTTTATTTCAATAATTTGCTTGTGCATAGGGGTCTTTAGCAGTTGGAGGAAACCAAAGTACTTGGAGAAAACCCACAAGGTTGGAATAGGCGACCCTACTCTTTGCCACTTACAACTGGGGATTCGAAACCACTGTTCAAAAGAGTATCCCCTATCAAAAGAGAATAATTCGACATATAAGGCAAGTTACCTCTGACTATTTTAGCTGGTGGTGGTAGAGCTATCTGTAACGTATTACGAGCTACTTCAACAAAACAATTCTCATTTCTACAAGCTGCTGGTCCTAACACTCGTAATACATAATGCATTTCTTTCGATCCGATACTGCCTTGTGTTACACCACTAACACTCGATCCTATACCTGCACACGCACATCGCATAACCTGGAATAAATCATAGTAATTGGTAACAGATTAACAAAATATATATATATTATATATAGGGAGAGAAATGGGGTTTAACGTCCACTGGACACAAACTAGGTCATTTCGGGACTAACATATGGATTAATTTTATTTCAATAATTCGCCAGCCCATATGGGTCTTTAGCTGTGGGAGAAAACCGGAGGACCCAGAGAAACCCCGCGAGGTTGGACAGGTGACCCTACTCCTTGTCACGTACAACCGGGGATTTAAAACCACACCAGTTGACTCAATCACACGCTTTATGATACAAAAATATAATTAAATGGAAATGTTGCAAAATTTGCCATTCTCTGCAGAGAAAATAAATAAGTCAGCGCTCCACCTACTGATGGACCTCTTTCTAATCTGTCCAAGAATCATTATAAGATAAATACATAAGAATATCTATCAGATAAAACAATTCTATTTTACTTTAGCATACATGGTCATCTAGTAAATTGTATTTTATTTACTGGAGTTTGGGTATGCTTTATTTATTGCCCAGAGATAAATCTACGGTTGATATTTTAGCTTTGTTTTCTTCAATTAAATGATCAATACAAATACATTTTTAGACATTAAAAATTACATATTTTCAAAAAAAAATTTTATCACAAAATACAAAGATTACAATGTTTGAGTTACTAGCACATTTATCGTTTTAAAAAGCCTTGAGCAATGTTCATCATCGAATTTATATTACTTAAGGTATTGATGTAATGAAACTATACACAAAGGTTCATCACTCTATCAAGTTATTGTGTTCCAAACACATTAGTTCAAAGCTTCTTAATGGCAAATGATATACATTTTTTTTTTGTTTTCATTTTGTTACAGTAAGCTGAAGATAACCATAAAATCCTACCTTTTCCATACAGTATTTTAATGATGTTGGTTCTTCTAAAATATGACGGAACAATAGCGTTACAAGTGATATAAATCCCTGGAAGGCCGATTCTTGGGTCAGGTTTAATAATAGTTTAGGACCACCTAGTTCAGCAAATATTACAGCATATTTATGTTCTCGTGTTAAACGTAGAGTCAAACGTAACGATGCGTGGAGGGTATCTGGGTCAACTGGTACACTGATTAGAGATACAACAGACCTACAAATAAAATATTACATATCATTAACATAAATATTGCATGTTATTAATATAAATATTCCATATTAATAATATAAATATTCCATGTCATTAAAATCAATATTACATGTTAATAATATCCATATTACATATCAGTAATAAGAACAAATATTTATTTTTTTCTAGTCTGATATAGTTCTCAGATAAAGATATCTACATAATATATTCTGATATATGCTTGTCTATCTTATTTCATCATAAAACAAAATTATTAACTTGATGCAATTTTTTTATTTCCTATAGTTTGAGCCAAATGTGCCTTAACTTGAATCAGGCTATTTACCTTATAACAGTAACTATAAGATCATCACTGAGACCTCCAACTATTTTCTTATCATTAGCCGTACTTGTACCAGGTTTCTCTTCACTAACTTCTGTCTCCATCTTCACCTCTGTTTTACCTTCATCTATAAAATTACAATAAGGTTATCTTTCCATAAATAATAAATTCAGTGATTGGACAATATGGATGGAAAGATAAAATGCTTCTGTATTAAGCTGGCTAATGAAGACGTGTACTTCAAGGGAAATTTTGCCCAAAAAGCTTAATTTCCGCCTCCCAATGACTTACTGAACCACTCTGGCTCCAATACAGAACGAAATTAAACATATATTCAAAATATATTCAAGAACAAAAGCTTGTTCTTTTCTTCACTAACTTATCTTTGTACATAGAATTATTTTCAATAGTTCTCAGAATATATTAACTTCATAGATATATCTGATATATGCTTGTCTATTTGTCATCATCATAGAACTATTTAATAAAATAAGCTGTTATAAAATCATACACAAACCTTTGTCAGTTGTTTTATTGTTATCTTTAGCTTCATCTTTTGTTTTATTTTGTTTTTCATCAGGTGATGGTAAAGATAACATTATAGGTCGTCTGTTACCAGTTTCTTCATTAATCTGTAATATTGAGTAAAAGATTTATAACAGTCAGAAAATGAAAATGAAATAGGGTTTAACGTCCTACTGGGAAGATGTGCATACACCATACATTATGCTATCTGGGAAATGTTGCCTGGACAGCAGTCTACTCTTATATCGAATTCTAATGGGTCCTCAGTTTTTCGTACCATCTGAATCACTACACAGCTGTCTTTGTCGGGCTCTCCGATAGACCTTATGATCTAAATGAAATGTTGTAATGATGACACAGAAAAACATGAAGAAAGAAATTGTTACCTGAACCATAGAACCAAATTGAACAGTATATCTTCTTCTACCAGCTTGAAATCTATAAATATACAATCATCAAAAAATATTAACCAAATATATTGTCTCTATTTTTCAATCTTTACCTCTATAATAAATGTTTTGTTAAAAAAACAAAAATTAGTTTCTGTAGTGCTGAAAAATCCCAGGTCAGTAATTATATAAATAAACCAACCCCTGGTAGGGAGACACATTTTATTTAGCATTATAGACGATCACCATGACAACAGTTATATCATGGTGAAGATAAATAATGCAATTATACAATCTTCCATCACCTAGACCAAATGGGAAGGGTTCACCTTGCAGATCAAAACCTTTAAATAGCACAATCTCTCAGAACGAAATCCATGTACAATAAATCAGGAAAGGGTAACAGGCAGAAAAAGAAGTTGGCAGAAAATATTCTGCAATATACTCACGCTTTGATATTTATGGGTAGCGATAAATTAGTTTGAATGTTTTTGGTTTAATTATTTCATTAAACCTCACAATTTGAAAGTGGGAAGCATCTTAAAAATGTCAGAAGTTCTAATTTTATATTCAACAAAAATTAGGTCAATTATGACGGCCAATCATTCTGGTTTACATGCAGTTATAGCTGCTTTAAACATGCATTATGCAAGAGCTAAATCTGCCTATTTACAGGTCTTTCTTTAGGCCTGAAATGTTTTTAAAGTATTAATTAGACATTAATTAACATCCCGACCTAAGTCAACTCTCGATGCCATAGCTAAATAAACATGCTGTTTGCGCATGTCCGGATCCGGATTTGAATAAATTTCGTGATGGATGATTTAACATCAAAATGGATACTCAAAACTTATGTACCAACTTTCCTAATGATGATTGAGGCCAGGCCTAAAATTCAATCGCTAATATCTTGGTTCAGAATGGAGCATAAATTTTCAGCATATTATCTTTACGCTATTTATTTTTTAACTATTATAGCGAGAACTGTCAGCTCTTTATTTAATCTCATTTAGTGCAGCTGTAAGTGTGGTTACTGACCTTATATTAATATCCCCATTTTGATAAGCATCATCTATAGTTTTATTATTACTCTGACTATATTTACACCATCGACCACTACCATCATCAAACCATTTCCAACTATGACTGCCACTCTATTATAAAAATCAAAACATATATCAGTTCTTCAAACATAGTCTATGATATCACGACTGTGCAAGCAATGTTTAACTATGATAAATTTTTGTAGTGCTGAAATATCCCAGGTCAGTAATTATATAAAATAACCAACCCCTGGTAGGGAGACACATTTTATTTAGCATTATAGACGATCACCGTGACAATAGTTATATCATGGTGAAGATAAATAATGCCAATTACATTATGTTAGAGAGGGACACAGAAATGGCGTTTAGCATCCACGCAACACAAACTAGGTAATTTCAGGATTAACATATGGTTCAATTTTATTTCATTATTCAACTTGCGCTTAGAGATCTTCAGCAGTGGGAGGAAAGAAAAACCATGAGGTTGGACTGGTGACCCTACCCCTTGTCATGTACAAGCAAGCAATCAAGAGAGAGAGAGAGAGAGAAATGGGGTTTAACGTCCACTCGACACAAACTAGGTCACTTTGGGACTAACATATGGTTTCAATTTTATTTCAATAATTCGCTTGTGCGTAGGGGTCTTTAGCAGTGGGAGGAAACCGGAGTGCCTGGAGGAAACCCACCAGGTTGAGAAGGCGCCCCTATCTCCATGCCACATACGCTCACACCAGGGATCGAAACCACAGCCGCAAGCCAGAGGTGACCGGCCAGCTAGAGGTCGAAGCGCGGCACTCTAGACCACTAGGCCATACCAACCCCCCGCAAGAAATCAAATCCATGTCACTCAATGACAGACCTTATGATGCAACGCGCAAACATTCAGGGGAATCGTTTCTGCTTTCAGCTACTAGGTAAATTAACTATGAATGTAACTTACTGTTAATTCTGCAGCTTTTGATTTACGTAATGATGTTACAGATACTTTCTGAAATAAATCTAATAATAACAGCAGAGGTGCCATCCATCTGAAATAACAATATTATACTAGAGTGAAAATACACAGTATTTCAAGATAAACAAAAATACCACCTTAAGTTTTAGTCAAAAAGAATTGCCACTGAATAAATTTTTCTCTTCTAAACAGGACTAACACATTGTGCTATGAAGGAAATTGTGCCAGGGCAGTGGCACTACAGCCTATTCTTACATCAAATTCCAACTGCCAAGGGATGTTTTACGTGCACAACAATGTGTACATGGGACCTCGGTTTTTCGTCCCATCCAAATGACTAGACAGCTGCATCACTGACAAGGGGGGAAACCACACCGTAAAATGTTGATGAACTTTCTTGGCCATTACAGGGATCAAACACCTGACCCACTTAGCCACCCCGGCCCCCGTACACAGAGGTACAACAGCCTTTGATAGATTATGTCTAGTTTGTCCAAAGGCATCATTTTATCATCCAATAGTTACCCAAATATAAGTGATATGGCCAGCGTCTTCCTGATCCCCACCGTAACCTCAATGAAATTTTATCAGGTGTATTAATAAAGAACTTACTTTGGAGTTGGTGGATCTTTAGTATTAGATAGATATTCTTGTCCTGAATGTAAAACTTGTATCAATAAATGTATCAACTTGGCCTCTTCTATAGCTTTAGCACTTGGCATCATCATCTCCTGTAATAAAACAATCGCCAGACTTGATAAACTTATACATAGTTTTATTGCGTTCACATTAACTGTGACATCATACAAATATATTCAATGTTCAAGAAATTCCTGAAAACATGTCAAGTGAATCAACATAAGATTTTGAGTGACAAATGATACAATCTTGACCTTCACCACAGAAACGCTGGGTAACATCCCAATTCTGTTCACACTACATTTGTCTTCACAACTAACAGAACTGTGACTGGAGTCCATTCCATGTCACTAGACTCTGAATTAAGTCAATTCAAAATAATTTCAGACCGACATTCAAGCACTTGTAAGACTCTGTTACTACTATTAGCACCAGTTAGCAATGTAACCTCTGTGGTCAAAAACCAAGCGCCTATGATAATTTAAAACACAAAACACTTAACCACTTTCTCGGCCAACATTGGGAAAGAACACTTGAGTTTCTGGTTGTTGATGAGCCAGAGCCTTACTGCCCCACCACGGCTAACGCAACAGTTATGGAAATAGATCTTTAAAGAAATTCTTACCTCAAATAACAAAGTAAGTAAATGTAATCTAGTAGCAAATTTAGCGGCGTTTGATGTTGATTTATCTGTATTATCAGAGTTACTCTCATCTGCTCCCATGTGTCGCGATAAATCATCCCCCAATTCATAAACCTGTAATTATAATAAATAACATATCTTCATCTACAATATCTAACATCATCAAAAAAAAATAAATTTTAACTTCATGAACTCGTAAAGTTTACTACTCAATTTAGACACTTTTTAACATAAACATCAACTAGGCTAATTAAGGCAGGCACGCAATAAGGCCTACTTTTAATTTGATTTACAAAAAATAATCCCACATTTAGCAAGAGATGGATAGAGAACAAGCTAAAAACAAAAGCTATTTTTCGTACAATCAGGGGCCATTATCCAGAAAGTTAAGGTCTGAAGTGCACAAATACAGAAAGAGACTGTGTATCCTGCTTGATATAAAAATGTATGTAAGAAAATATATATTACCTCTTGAACTAAAGATTTAAGCATGTTGTTTCTCCATTGATCACCATTTCTCTGTGTAACAACTACTAATAAATCACAAACTCTGTATACTGTTTCTGGTAGAGTATCTAACAACGACATACAACCTGTAACATAACAAATATTTCATCTGTATTGTGATCGTTTTTAAGAGACATAAATATAGTTTTTAAACTAATGTATAATCGGAGACTGTTTTTTGTATCGAATCAATTTTCGAAATGATGATTGAGGTTAGGCCGAAATTTCAATCGCTTAATTCTGAGTTCATAGTTGATCAACTTGACTGAAATTTTCAGAAAATTGCCTTTACATTATCTAGTTTTTAACTATTTTAGTGAGAACTGCCAACTCTTTATCTAATCTCCCATAATCTATCTTTAAGATTAGGTTATATACCAGGTATTGAGAGAGAGAGAGAGAGAGAGAGAGAGAGAGAGAGAGAGGGAGGGAGAAATGGGGTTTAACGTCCACTTGACACAAACTAGGTCATTTAGGGACTAACACATGGTTCAACCTTATTCCAATAATTTGCTTGCGCATAGGGGTCTTTAGCAGTGCGAGGATCCCGGAAGACCCGTAGAAAACCCACGAGGTTGGACAGTCTACCCCATGGGTTCCACGTCGACCGTATATGCCGGTCGAGACCGGGAGCTATATGAAATGACCGTAACTAGGTCTGACCCAACGGTCATTTTGCACACCGGAAAAATAGCCTTTTTTTTCCAAACCCAAATTTTCAAACATGGCTACGATCGGCAATAAAATTGTACGGCCAGTGCACGTAAAGATAAGAGAAGCCACATAATCTCATGATTGGTGTTATAAGAGTTGTATACATAGTCGTCAATAGATTATACTGGGCTTTGTGTTGATAATTAATTATGATTGTCTTGTAGTAGAACAATAAAAGTTAATTGATATTTGGGTATTTTATCAAAGGCGTGAAGCGGTCCACTCTTTGTCGATCACCTATTGTCCACGTGTCATAAGAATTTTCCAGAACAAAGCCGTTTACCGCTATTACAGTTATGTACGATATAAACGAGATTATTATGATCTTCGAAAAAGGGCCGTTTATATGAAGTACTGCTCTTCGAATCCAACCAACTGTCATATTAAATAAAACAGCATAGAAATTACGTAAATCCTCAACAACGTACGTGTTTGGAGAAAACTGCATTATAATTTTTTATAGTGATATTACGGCTTTGCGGGAATTGTAGAAATAAAATCTAGAGATTAGTTAACTTGCTTACCAAAAAATTTAGAAGATTACGTATTCCAGTGCTATCGTGTAGCAATATTGATGATTCCACATGTTATAAAAATGCCGTGTATATATGGAAGCAGAGCTCTTACACACGACGATATTATAGGGGGCGCTAGTGTCGCCAGCTTGGAAGTTAGCAGTCCAAGATTAGTTATTCATTATTAACATTTACGTCACAATTTTGCGGCCCGTAACGCCGTAAGAGATGTTCTAAAACAAATAAATGTGTGATATATGCCATGGATACTTATATTTTTATTAGCATATCGTATTTTTTGTATTACAACTCATAAATTATCCAGGTCAGTGTGTTTTCTATAGAGCACGTGGTAATTACGTGTCATACACTGGAATGGTTTTTCTACGGCCAATTCAGCTATTTCGATTAATTAAGTAGCCCTAAGGGATATTTAATTACTAAATAATTATCATAAGTCTTACTAATATTTCATTTTTAAGTCCAATATATATTTTTTTGTGTACCCCATGCTGACAAAGTGGTGTAGACATGTGAATTCACAATACTCCACGATGAATAAAAAATATGAAATATGAATTTACTTTGCAAAGTTTTCGTGCGTTCTCAAAAATGACCGGTAGTGAAAATTTTGAAGTGGAAGCCCTGGTCTACCCTACTCCATGTCACGTACAACCGGGCCCTCCCCGCTGTAATACCTGGTATTAAGATTACGTTATATACCTGGTAAAATACTATCTGTAAATGTATCTAAAACTGATTTATCTAGTGGATCTTCATCTTCTTGTTTCTCTGCTTCACCGGCATCTTCGGTTTTCTTCTCACCTTCTTCATCCTTCTACAAAATACATGAATTTATAATCTCTAAATTCAAATTCACTTCAGCCCCCCCCCCCGTACCATTTGATCAGAATTTGGTAGATGTAAAGAATCATGCTTTTATTATATCATCAATATTGAAACTGTATGTTGGTTCTCAGTAATGAATATCAACAGAATAATTTCAGATATATGCTTGTCTTTCATTAACTTCATCATAGAACCACACACCAAGGGTTTAACATCCTATGCTTCTGCACCAGCCAACCTCCTGAAGATGTGAATATGCCACGATATGTGCAAGGATGAAAATTTTGTTTTTATTCATTCTATACTCAATAAAAACATGGTAATTCACAGACTTTTTCTAATTTTTTTTCATTTTCTCATTTCTAATGACAGTCAATTCTTTCAATAAATTGTCAGATATCCTCTCACAGTCTCATATACCAAATTTTGGTCTTGAACCAATTATCAGTGAGCAGAAATTCACCCATCTATCTGTTAGCGCGCGTTCCTTCAGTCCGTTACACAGAAGGATAACTCGTTTTTCTTTTGCTTTTGTCACTTCAATTTCTTCAAGTCATCATTACGCATCTATCGTAGCAATAATCTCTGTGTTAAAATTATATTTGGAATGTGTTTAACCAGTTCTATCACATATGTAATAATGGCTCACACCAATATTGTCCTTTAACAGTTTGCCTTTACCGATATTCCTTGTTAGGCCCTTAAACCTGCACTCTGATGAGGAGAAGTCTAGCGGGAAAATCGTATAAGTACCTACCTTATCAGTTGACATGACTACATCTTCACCTAGCGACATTGCTATAGCCCTCATCATCTGGTCTTCTTCGTCTAATAAACCCCCTCCGGTACTTGTACCAGATGATGTCGCAACGTTAGTCGTCGTCTAAAATTGAAACAAATACACTTTAAAACAGGAGTCGCCAGGCAGCTAAACATTCAATAACAGATAACTCGTCCAAGCAGTCTATAAAGGTTGTTGAACCTGGATTGCAGCCTTTAACAATTACACATTAAAAGTCCAGTTGCCTGTCAATGTAACACACTCGTAGCAGCTAGCTCGTCCAACCAGTCCATATAGATTGTCGCACTTGGATGATAATTTTAGCATCATTGCATTGATGATTCTTTTGCTTGTTCAAGGGCAATATTTAAGTAATTATCAAAACTAGGTTAAAATCAATAGGATTCTAGGACCAAGCTCTATCCATCTTGGTGTTCTTTTTGGGAGAGACACCCTTTGTAAAAAGCCACAGGCTCTGCCAGTTCAACTACAAACTGTTTACCACATAAATATAAACACTATGTATAAATTTAAAGTCAATCTGATAATAAATTTAGCTCTCAGAGTGTATAAATTCAACCTCAATCGGTTAATAAACTTAGCATTATAATTGTCAGCAAGGAATGGACAGAATTTGCAAGTATATTATCTAGTAAGCTTACCCCTCCACCAACAGGAGCAGTGGCTGGATGTGGATGTGTCAATATATATTCTGTTGCTTGTTCTAGACTAACTGAATGCATCAAAGCTTCAGTACAATGTTCTCGAGTAAAACCCATATCCATTAACTAAAACACAAAAACACATCTCATGAATTTTGTATTCTTATTTATGTATCCGATGTTGGAGAGAGAGAAATGGAAGGAAACCGGAGTACCCGGAGAAAACCCAAGAGGTTGGACAGGCGACCCTACGCCTTGTCATGTAAAACTGTTTTTTCAACAGTTAACACCTTGCATTTGTTTATTTATTATTGAAGTTAAGTAATTGGAAATTATTTCATATACTAAAATACTTCATACAGGAGTCAACAGAACTGATCAAAATCACTAGTTTTAATTAACATCAAGTAAGGAATATTTGAAATCAAAACTCAGCTTGAATATTTTTCAATAACCTATGAATGCCAAGATTTCAGCATCTGTGTAAGCACTTGGGATATCAAATAAGATGGGGTTTAACTTTTGTGCACAACTGGGATCATATACTACAGCTTCAAACTGTCCGGGAATCTTTAACATACTGTATCAGTTTGTTTTCTCTTCCAACCAGAACGTAGAGAGCTGTTCCTTGTCAGGTCTCCTGTCTCTTGCATCAACGACAAGGGGAAATCGTAAATATTAATGAACACTAGAAACAAATAATAAGTGCCAAGCTTACTTGTTGTATATTAGTAGGTGTACAGAGATCCGAGTCTGGTATTAAACGTCGACTGTTTAAACTAGGTGGCGCTAGAGTTGAAGCCGGTGCTGCAGTGGTTAAACCTCCTGTACTTGTTTCAGGTTTCTCTTCTTTCTCTTTAGCTAAATTCTCCTGTAATATAAATTATATCTTACTTTAAACTACTATTTTTGTCATACTATTCTTTCTCACAAACGCAATAGTCCTCCCTTGGTGACCACAGGGAACAAGGCATGAAATAAAATGGGGTTTAACGTCCCACTGTTTGCTCTTAAGACAAGCATATGCCATACAGTGTGCTATTGAATTCCAACTGCCAAGGAATCTTTTACATTCACACCAGAGAACCTTGACTTTTCGTTCCATAGACAGATGATCTTTACTGCACCACTGACATGAGGAAACTACACTGGAAAATCCTGATGCACTTGGCAAGTGCCAAAGGAATATAATACTATCAAGGAATGAGTATAGTTCAAACATTTGATTACATCTAGGCTTTGTCACACTGCATCAGTTTTGGGGCCTTGCAGAGCTGTGTCATTCAATTACAATTCTGTCAATGGAGAACATTCCTGGCTGAAAATTAACACCCATTTCCTGTACATCATATTTTCACACGCTTCTAACGGCAACAAAAACATCCTTTCATCCAACGTAAGTTTTATTATTATTGTGTACATGAGTTTTAAAACTAACCTTTATAATTGTCTCCCCTTTGATGATATGACACAAAATAGCTAAAATTGATTCAGACATTCGACTACCATAGATCTTCAGAGGTTTTTTACCCCATAAATTCATCACAGCATTAAACGCAGCCTATGAATAGATTAAATAAACTTTATGAATATATTAAGTTTTAGTCTGTGATTGAAGAGATATTTAACGATATCAGTTTTCAGATAGTTTTATACATCATTCAACTAAACATTGTAAGATATATGCTTGTCTTCTGACGTTTCATCATTAAACTATTACACTGTATGTAAGAGTGAGCACGCACAATTTCCAGCTTGAAGACTCTACAGAGATCTCCCTGAAGGCTACTGTTATTTGTCTGTAAGAAAGATACAACCAGGTTGTTTCAGAACTAACATATGGCTCAATTTTATTTCAATAATTTGCTTGTGGGTAGGGTTCTATAGTAGTGGGGAGAAACCCTACTCCTTGTCATGTTATCAAGCCAGCACATTACTCAACTGTGCCACTACAGCTCCCACAGATCTGTGAAGGTTTCCCTGTAGCTGGGATATATTTATTATGGAGTATAAATGATCTTTTGCTCACCTTCTGAGTAGAGATAAGATATAATACGGGACTGAAAGACGTAAAACCGGGTTGACTAGATTTTAAAGGTAAAGTATGAATAGATTCTAGAATAGCTTTTGGATTAACCATCTTTTCTACCAGCATCAACCATGCATCTAAAAACTCTCCAGATCCATCTAAAAATAAACAAAACATTACTTAATTAAATTTGTGATACAATTTGTTCATGATTTGTAAGAGAACAGGAGTTTAACCTCCACTCTACACACAACTAGGTCATTCTGGGACTAATATTTTGTCTAATATCTTTCCTCAAATTAGGGGTCTTTGGAGGAAACAAGAGAACACTCACAACGTTGGGCGGATGACCCTTATACTCAACGACAGACGTTTATATCTAAAACCACACAACTACCTATCAGGAAATGAAATGTTAATGATGAGGGATAGATAATTACAAATGTTCCGTATAAATATATTGGAAACTAGATAATGTTGGATAATAAGAAGAATAAAGTTGAATACCTGGTAGTTCAGGATGTTCTATACCATCTGATAGAGGTACTTTACCATCCATTGATAAGGCCCACGAAAAAGCTCTACAAAATAAATAACATTGGAATAAGAATAACATCTCAACAACATTTAACCATTTCAATATTTAAGACAGACTTTACAGAGTTTTTTTCTGCTTAATTGCAATTCAAGAAAAGTGTCCTTGAATAAAATAAAACCAAGTACGAACAATCAAAACCATTAGTCAAAATTCGAAGTCCAATAAAAACGGTCGAGGCAAAATAGTGTAATCAGCAAATGGACTGTTCGCCGTGTACAAAATACACGACAAACAGTGGTAATCTTTCATCACAGAATTGTGCTGTTGAGTTCAAAAGATTATCTTTTCCATCCTGTGAGCATGTCAGCTAAAACAATCTCCCGAGTTCTCTTGTTGAAAGTCATTGTTAACTTACTGAAAGAGTGAATTCTGTCCACCAGACGATACAAATCTTTGTAACATCAAGTGATAAGGCTGTTTCTTCTCATCAAATAACATAGGTGACGTGAAACCCACAGAACATACTAGAAACGTTAAACTGAAATATATATACAAATCATGAATGAAAGTTGATAAATTATATCCTTCAGTGACAAATTCATGCAATACATAATACATTCCACTTCCTATTAATAGAGATATTGACATTATTTATCCTCAAACATTTAGTTGGATTTTTTGATTGCTTTAATGATCTAATTGTAACACCTGTGGCTTAAGACTAAAAGATACTCTTTGTCAAGCAGCCCACTCCTGTATAACTCACAGGACAATTATATGAAATGCAATTTTGAACTTTGCAAACACCCTTTAAAGGCAACCAAATAAACCTTTTATATACAATGCAAAATACATAGAAAACTACTTAAAAAGTCATTATACTGTCTAACAGATGTGTTCAATTGATAAAATTTACTTGCAGTCGTCAAAATAGGTCTGTATGATGCATAAAAGATAGCAGGATGCGGCATCTCAATTACTTGCTGAATCATTCAAAGAATAATTTAATCTGAAAATGATGAACTATAAAATCTTACCGTAGTTTTGGCACAGGAGCATAAGAAGGTGGAGACCAAGATAACCCATTAGCTAGAAGCTTTGTTAAAGCTTTAGCTACAGCTTGAGCTGCTGGTGTTGGGGTTGTGGGTGTTGGAGGAGGTTGATGTGATCTCCGATGTCTCAATGGCATACCCACACATAATTTCACTAGTAAACCAAACAACTCGGCTAATGATCGTCCTAATCTCGAGGACACAGACAACAATGGTTTTAACTGTTTAATCTGCGCTTGTAACAATGGAGAAAGTTTCGATTTTTTAGGATCTTTATCAGAAGAGCTTGGTTCGGACACTTCCATGGGTGTTTCTGGATTTTCTGATGTTGTTAATGATTCCATGGCAGCACTAACCCCGTTACTTCCTGTCTCTCCCAAACTTCTACTCAGACTTTCGTCTTCTTTAGAGTCTTTATCTAATTTCATATCTTTTGGAAGAATTTTTTCCATATCCGCCCTACCAAATTCACAGCCTTGAGGTAAAATATCTTCACTACACAATGCTAGGAGTACGGTACTTTCCCACACTAGGGATGTATACAACTGACTGAGTCCTGCTAATACTTTTAATCCTAACTCCGATCCCCAGTGACTCACGGATATAGTTCGAATATCATTCTGAAAGTACAGAAATAACATAAAATATCAGTTCTACAAAAATGAGGACATATTCATCACTGTTGAATTAAATCCATAAGTTTTGTGGTCAGTCATCATGTAGAAATGTTTATTGTTTTCAGTCTACAATTTTGATATTAAATGTCAAATTCTGTTAGTTCATCATAAGCATTTTTTTTTTAAAATATCAAATTTTCCATGATTCAATCCACACTAATTATGAAAACAAAATCAAAATATCAATACGGGATATCTTTTGGCTTTGATTCAATCGGATAGAAAGATTTCAGCAACAATTGTAGGTGGTGGTGGCTTGTGTTGTCTATATTCTATATATTGTCTGCAGTGGATGCCAAATGAATTAACAATTTCATAAGAGACAAGGCTTTATAAACATTATAAATTTTTTACACCTAATTGTAAATTACAAATGGATGGAATTTATCTTTGTCAGATCAAACCTGATAGGCTTAATCCATTCTATAGGCACTTCATGTCCAAGAATCATTATAAGATAAATACATAAGAATATTTATCAGATAACATAATTCTACTTTACTTTAGCATACATGGTCATCTAGTAAATTGTATTTTATTTACTGGAGTTTGGGTATGCTTTCTTTAGTGATAATCGTAATAACTTTAATGATAGTTTCATATTCCACATGCCAAATTAATGAAAGCCTACAACGATAAAGGGGATCTGCCAGGCAACGAAACATACACCTACAACATCCATAAAGGTTGATGGATTTGTATTTTGATCAATGAAAACAAACAATGGCCAGACAGACGGACAGGGGGTGACAAATTATTCAACCAAACTTCAATGTCAGACAATAATAGAACATAATGATATACAAAAAAAAACATTTTATCATAAAAATGTTTTGATATTGTGTCTCAACTTCTCTGGCTATCAAATGTATGAAAAGTGATCCTATCAAGCCATCTGCAATTGGTTTGTGTTGCTTGTTTCTATTGATTGTAAGTTTCTCACAGTTTACTCTGGCAGTATAATAACAAGGGCATAAACTAACCTGACCAAGTCGACAAACATGTACAAACATCATGATATAAGCATGTGCAGCTGACAAGGCATGTAGTAACGGTGTTGCCTGGGGTGATAGAGTTGGATCAACAGAACAACTCACACCAGCTAATTCTCTCAATAATACTGAACCTCCTGGCGATTCCAGATGTTTATGTAAAGGTTCCAGACTAGTTAGTACTTCATTTAGTTGTAAAAGTCCTTGTCGTAGTACTTGAGGCTCTCTTGATAAGGTCTGAAAAATTCATTCATTGAAATATATAATTAGATACATCAGGTATAACCTGGTCAACACAAGAGTTTCGTATCTCATTCTCAAAACTGACAGAAACAACCAATCCCTAGACTGCCTCAATCCGTTCAAGTCCTTAAATAAATCACAGCTATTAAGCAGACTTAGGTTGTCTGAGATGGCCTAGGGAACAGCCGTTTTAGGTGGTCTTGTTGGCAGTATTTTCAGCAATCTAGAAGTTTTCTGTAACTGTAGTGTTGAAATATCCCAGGTCAGTAATTATATAAAATAACCAACCCCTGGTAGGGAGACACATTTTATTTAGCATTATAGACGATCACCATAACAACAGTTATATCATAGTGAAGATAAACAATGCACTTAACATTCTTTGACGAAGATCAAATGCTATAGTCTTTCTCCGATCAAAACCTTGAAACAAACAACTCTATTTCAAACAATAAATTACTATTCTATGATTTTACAGGCTGACCACTATTCAGTGAATTCCTAAAGACTAACAAATAGGGGTAAATTTCTTATTTTTTTTTTGCACCAGACAGAATAATGAAGACAGACATATCCCATGGACAGCGATATAACAGATTTGCCCAGACAATCCAAAGAAACTTTCTCTGCCAACACTGGCAATGAAACTGAGCCATCCTGGATGGTGAGTCAGCAATATATTTATCGAGCGACCACGACTCCACTGGAGAAGACAAATATATTCCACTTACCAATATAGCCTTACATACTGTCGCCACGGCTTGACAAGCAGGTGAAGCAGGATAATCTATCGGCAAATTAGGTAATCCCAAAACTTTTAACAATGGTATTAATCCTGAATGACTGACAAATTCTCGACAATGATCATCTGTAGAATTGTTACTCAGAATAGCTTCCACAAACCTCATCTGAAATAAACATAGGTTATTTTTATACATAATAAATCCATTGCGTCTCCCTATCTCCTTTATATTCAAATGTGTCAACCATAAATCTTATTTGACAACATGTCCAAGAATCATTATGAGATAAATACATAAGAATATCTATCAGATAAAATAATTCTATTTTACTTCAGCATACATGGTCATCTAGTAAATTGTATTTTATTTACTGGAGTTTGGGTATGCTTTAAATAGCAAACATTATCAGAGTAATTGGTTAATAATCCAAGACTAATGGTGAAATATTTACTTTAAAATCAAATTGTATTTGGGGAAATCAGATTAAGTACAACAATAAATATTAGCTAGGCTAACTCACTTAAAGCTAATAATAGTCATTGAAGAGATTTTGCTGCCAAGACATTTTTACCACAGGAATTTTGAATATTGCAAACTACAATATCATTGTGAAAGCTGAATCTTTAAAAGGAATATCAGATCAATATGGTTCAGTAGTGAAAAATCTGATATGCAGCAATGACTTTAAACAAGGAGTGGCATCAGGTGTTAGAGACAGTAGGTATACCCCGCCCTGTCTCAAGTTGTGTATAGAATAAGATTAATTTCTACCTACCACATTGAGTACATAATCCATCAATGGAATGGCTTGCTTTTCTTGAGTTTCTGTTGCTCTGAAATATTCATAAAAATAATACAATTTCTCATTCAACCTTAATATATTCAAAATATACTAGACATTATGGTATAATCAAATTGATCAAATATTTCCTACTTTTGAGTAATGAAATAGAATTTTAGTATAGTCATGCAACTATATTTATTGGTGTAAGCTATATATATAATGCAAGAGAAATTGGGCTATACCTCCACTTGACACAAACCAGGTCATTTTGGGACTGACACATGGTTCAATTTTGTTTCAACAATTTGCTTGTACATAGTGGTCATCAGTAGTGGGAAGAAACCACAGGACCTGGAGAAAACCCACAGGGTAGAAAAGGCGAACCTACCCCTTGTCACGTACTACCAGGGAATTAAAAGTTGACTCAATGGTAGACCTTATGATACAGCGTGCACATGCTAACCATTCTGCTCTCCACCCCCCTGTAGTAGAGTATATAATACATACTGCATAGATTCGAGTAGTAGTGTATCATTAGGTTTGGGTGCAGCTGTTTGACTAGCTTGACTCGCTAATTCTTCTTCTTCCTCTTCCTCATCTGACGAGCCACCATCAGCAGGTTGAGGTGATCTCACAGATAAACTGATGTTAGCTTCTACTTTAGCTTGTTGTTTCTGACAAATATACTTCGAATCTTGACCCATCTCACAAACCTTTTCTAACAACTGAATAATAAAATAAACAAACACGTCAATAATGGTTAGACTTGGATGGTAAAACAGGTTGAACAAGAGAGAGAGAGAGAGAGAGAGAGAAATGGGGTTTAACGTCCACTCGGCACAAACTAGGTCATTTTGGGACTAACATATGGTTTCAATTTTATTTCAACAATTTGCTTGCGCGTAGGGGTCTTGAGCAGCGGTAGGAAACCGGGGGGACCTGGAGAAAACCCACAAGGTTGGACAGGCGACCCTACTCCTTGCCACGTACAACCAGGGATTCAAAAAGGTTGAACAAACCAATTTGACTTTTATAACTACTGGATGATAAAATGATGTAGGCTAAGAGAGTAGACATAAATATAAAAATATAAAGTTGGTGTTGTTCCCAATCAACAGAAGTAAAGGATACTACACTTATTACTGAAATGTAATGGCTGAGTGAATAAGAAACTGGGTCATTAACATTGAGGTCCCTGGTAATGATAGGGGTTCCTCACAATTGTATCCCCTTGTCTGACGTGCAGAAAGAAGGGCCTGTCAAGGCACAATGACTAGTCATTCAGATTTGACAAAAAAGAACCCTTGGCAGTTGCTATGTCTCATAAAACTTAGGAAATTAAACCATATTTCGTTTCATTTTCATAACATTTGTCATGAAAATTTAATCTGTCCAAGAATCATTAGAAGATAAATATATTGAAATATTCATCAGATAAAATAATTCTATTTTACTTTAGCATACATGGTCATCTAGTAAACTGTATTTTATTTACTGGAGTTTGGGTATGCTTTAATTAATGCCCATGAATCCAAGCTCAAGAGTTTATCCACGGACTTTGGTCCAGATTTCTTACATAAATATTAAATAATCATCTGGAGAGCAGTGTATGAAGCGAGGATATAGACAAGATTTTGTCCGAAAACGGACTCATGAATGGTGAAGAATTTGATTCACAATGAACATTTGAGTAATAATAATAATACCATTTATTTCATATTAAAATAGCCCTAAAACAGACTAATGTGGGTATAGTATATATTATGCAGGTTAGTTGTATTGTTACATAGTATACTATTCAAAAAAAGTAGGGGATATTTGATTTTGGGGGCATAATACTAAAATATGCAAATGACTACGAAAAAAGTCACTATAGAACCTAACAGAAGAAACATTTCCAGTTACATCTGACGCCCAAACGCACCAATAGCTACCGCATGGAATGCAGGTGATGCTTGGGATCATCATGGGGGTCCAACCCAAGATTTGCATGACTCTGACTTTGAATGTTACAGTCATTGTGGCATTGAATTCCAGGGTGGAAACATCAGTATAATTGTTTTAGTGACCAGACAACAAATTTTGATATGCGTCGGCTTACCCAAAATGAAAGGTTACGTGCCCTTGGCATGCTACAGATCGGCACAACACAGGCGGTTGTGGCGCGGACGATGAATGTTTCTCAGTCTGTCATAAGCAGGCTATGGTCCAGATACCGTGATACACAATCTGTACAGGACAGACCACGCTCAGGTCGACCAAGGGCGACAACTCAAGCCAAGGATCGATTTTTCCGTACCTTGGCCTTGAGAAATCGTGTCATCACAGCAAATCGGATCAGCGCTCGTCTTCAAACAGACACTGGTGTGAGAGTGAGTGGCCAGACGATTCGAAATCGACTGCATATGGGTCACCTTCGCGCCCGACGTCCTCGCGTGATCCCTTGTTTGAGAGATCATCACATTCAGGCAAGACGTCGTTGGTGTAGGGATCGTCAACACTGGGATAATCGACGCTGGAGCAATGTGATGTTTTCAGATGAGTCAAGGTTCACTGTTGAATTTTTGGACAGACGTAGGAGGGTGTGGCGTCGTCGAAACGAGCGCTTCCAAGACGTTAACGTCATCAGACATGATCGATTTGGGGGTGGTTCTGTTATGGTGTGGGGAGGCATCACTGTTGCTGGAAGAACGGCTTTACATGTTGTTGCAGGGCGTGTTACAGGCCAGTACTACCGGGACAACATCTTGGCAGTCCATGTTGTGCCGTTCGCACGACGTCATGGCCGCCGTTTCATCTTCCAGGATGACAACGCAAGATGTCACAGGGACAGGATCGTTACAGGTTACCTCCAACAACAGAACATCACCACATTACCTTGGCCAGCACTGAGTCCCGACCTCTCCCACATCGAGCATGTCTGGGACATGCTTGGACAGAGGTTACGTCAACGTCAACAACGTCCTGCCAATGTCCAAGAACTTGCTGCTGCGTTGCAACAGGAATGGGACAATCTGGACCAAAATGACCTTAGACGTCTCATTAGGAGTATGCCACGTCGGATCAATGCTTGTTTGGCAAACAGAGGAGGATTTACCTGTTATTGACTTTGTTGTGATGCTGTGGTAACTTTGCTGTTTGACCCCGGGTATCATTTTACCCTTATAATGGTCAGTCTGTGCCTTACTTAGTCTAACGATCATTTGGAATAAATCGATGAATGTGAACTTCATTTCATTTTGTCATTTGTTTCTTCGTCAGTTTCATTAGGTGACTTTAATAACACTTAAAAATCAAATATCCCCTACTTTTTTTGAATAGTATATTTACCTTAATAATAGCCTTAGTGGCATGGGTACGTAATGTTGGTTGATGTCTCATTAATTCATCCATAGCATTACCCAGATTACTGGCTGTATCACCTACAAATACAATCATAATTATCTATTTATATAATTTACAGGGAGAGCGAAATGGGGTTAGCCCACTTGGTCATTTCGGGATTAACATATGGTTCAATTTTATTTTGGGATTGGGAAGAAACCAGAGGACCCAGAGAAACCCCACAAGGTTAGACAGACGACCCTACTCCTTGTCATCATGTACAACCGGGGATTCGAAACCAGAGTTTGTGCTTGAAAACGATAAGAGGTACTTGTATCAAGATAAATTGTGTTTTACATTTTAGTGGGGCTGATATGTAAAATGGGCGTGCACTTCCGGAAAGAAGCACCAAAATTTGGCCTAAGAGGTTTTTGGGTATGCTGATTTCAAAAATAGCGGGAGCCACGACGTCACTCTAGTCGTTCACGCCCAAAATTGAGAATTTCAAAATGGCCGCCGTAAAACACGTTCTGGCCCATAAAATTTCTGTAAGTGCCCCGATTTCAATGATCTTGATGTCTATACCTATGTTTTTAAGGTCAAGGAATCCGGTCAAGGAATCCAGTAAAGCACATACGAAGACTCATAGTGTTCTCTTTCATAGTGTTTTCTAAACATGGTCATAATTCTAATCAAACGGGTGAATTAATGCATGTTCCATTTCAGTGGAAACTAGCTATTACTCATCAAACACAAACAGTCCACATTTGATTTCAATCACCATGTTATATATGCATACGATAGTGTTATAAAAATATTCAATAAACGTCTAAACTTTCTTCATAAATCCGATATATTCGGTGAAAATACATTTAATAAGGCATCAGTATCATTCAATTGTTCAGAAACAAGTGATGGTCATCTAGTCAATCACCTACCGTGTCCAAAAGATTTAAACTTGCTCCTTGGGCATGTGCTACAGCTACATCTGCTCAACCGACCAACTGACCAACTGGGATATTTGTGCTCCTTGTCAAGCACATGGTGGAACACTCATAAATACATCAGCAACAGGTTACCCATCTCTGGCCACTAATTTATCAGCCTTTCATGAATTGAACAAAGTGTCCTGACTAGATGATGGTGATAGCATGGAATAAACGATGGTAAAGCAGAAATCTAGATGGAATAAAAGTTGTTACACCCTGTGTAATGCAACAAAAGTGGAGAGAGCCAGGAAGCTGCAAGAAAAAGCTTGTATGAACACAACCTAATCGCCGCATGAAAACACCTTCGTAGTTCAACCACTTCAGCATGTCCCGTGGATACAGTCGAGCCACATTAGTCAGCTTGTCCTTTCTGTGATGGAACCACGGAAGATTTTCACAAAGCAGAAACAATGTCCTTTGATACCCATGTTGTGACACCACCTAATCTTTGTAGTCTTTCACTATACAATGTCGTGAGATCAGCAAGTTTGAAAATATGACCCTGGTCCCCACCTATGGCATATTCCTCAATATATGAAACCACCTCAGCAAATGCAAGTGCGTCTGCATTAATTTGGTGACACTTCCCAGTCGAATACCTTTGTTGAGATCTATGTTTGTTATAAAATGATGTCAAGCACTTGCATTCATACACAGCATCAATTGCTTTGTGAAAATCTCCCGTGGTTCCATCACAGAAAGGACAAGCTGGCTAATGTAGCTCGACTGTATCCACGGGACATGCTGAAGTGGTTGAACTACGAAGGTGTTTTCATGCGGCGATTAGGTTGTGTTCATACAAGCTTTTTCTTGCAGCTTCCTGGCTCTCTTCACTTTTGTTGCATTACACAGGGTGTAACAACTTTTATTCCATCTAGATTTCTGCTTTACCATCGTTTATTCCATGCTATCACCACCATCTAGTCAGGACACTTTGGTCAATTCATGAAAGGCTGATAAATTAGTGGCCAGAGACGAGTAACCTGTTGCTGATGGATTTATGAGTGTTTCACCATGTGCTTGACACGGAGCACAAATGTCCCAGTTGGTCGGTTGAACAGATGTAGCTGTAGGACATGCCCAAGGAGCAAGTTTATATCCTTTGGACATGGTAGGTGATTGACTAGATGAACATGACTTGTTTCTGAAAAATTGAATGATACTGATATCTTGTTAAATGTATTTTCACCGAATATATCGGATTTGTGTAGAAAGTCAAGACGTTTATTGAATATTTTCATAACACAATCATGTGCATATATAACATGGTGATTGAAATCAAACGTGGACTGATTGTGTTTAATGCGTAATAGCTAGTTTCCACTGAAATGGAACATAATAGATTCTTGATATCCGTTTAGCAAAGGAGAAGATGTAAATAATTATGACCATGTTTAGAAAACACTATGAAGGAGAACATTATGAGTCTTCGTATGTGTTTTACTGGATTCCTTGACCTTAAAAACATAGGTATAGTCATCAAGATCATTGAAATCGGGGCACTTACAGAAACTTTATGGACGAGAATGTGTTTTATGGTGGCCATTATGAATTTCTCAATTGTTGGCGGGGAACGGCTGGAGTGACGTCGACTCGTGGTTCCCGCCATTTTTTAAATCAGCAAGATCATTGAAATCAGGGCACTTACAGAAATTTTATGGACGAGAACGTGATTTATGGTGGCCATTTTGAATTTCTCAAGTTTTAGCGGGAACGGCTGGAGTGACGTCGTGGCTCCCGCCATATTTGAAATCAGCATACCCAAAACCCCCTTAGGCCAAATTTTCATGCTTCTTTCCGCAAGTGCACAACTCAGCCAAAAAATGTAACATATCAGCCCCACTATTTATCAACTGAGAGATAATCCCTTCAATATTGTAAAAGTTGAATATCTAAATGAAATATTAGTCCAAAAATGATTCAGTTCTGTTTACAATTTACAAAATTATGATTTAAAAAAAAATTCAACATTCAGCCTCCTCTGTAGACAATATTCAATGGGATATTTTTCCATTTTTTCTGGAACTTAAGTTGATGAAAAATAAAAATGCTAACCAAATTGATCCGAACTTCTACGTCTTCTCATAGCTGGTAAATAATCTGGCGATAAGAGAACTTTTAATAAACGTTCAAACGGATCACAGTCAACAAACGCCTGTAATCCACGGGAATTCAAACATAAAGCACTAAACATATTTGGTAAGGAAGCCAGAACTTCTCTTGTGGCAGGAACCTGAAACATAGTACAATACGTGTTAGTGAGAGAGAAATGGGGTTTAACGTCCACTCAACACAAACTAGGTCATTTTGGGACTAACATATGTTTTAATTATATTTCAATACTTTGCAGGCACGTAGGGGTTTTTAGCAGTGGGAGGAAACCGGAGAAAACCCATGAGCTTGGACAGGCGATCTTACTCCTTGCCACATACAAGTAGGTAATCGGACCCACATCAGCTGACTCACAGACCTTATGATACAGTGTGCACATGCTAACCATTCGCCCATCCAACTCCCCTCATATCATTAGCACTGAATAAAGAACTGAGCCTACTGGAGACTTAAAAATACCTCAAAATTTAAGTAACATGCCAGTATCTAAAAACCAGAATGTGTTTTTATTAACATGCCCAATTGAAATGGTTTGCAGATTTTAAAAGAATTTATTTGGTAACTACTAAAAACATTAGAGATATATTTTGACAACAGGATTGAAAGATCAAGAATGAATTTATCCTATAATAGTCAGTATGAAATGTTTTATTTTGTATATCTCTAGCTAGGAACCGTAAGTTTGTATTACTTACATCTTTGATAAGCAGTGCATTTAATACAACATCTGTAAGACCATTATCTTGTAGAGACGACAATAAAGATGGTTCTTGAAAGACATAAACAGTCACTACATCTGTGGCTAAAACAACAATAATTACAATTTAAATATATATCAATAGTCTCAATATTTCTTTTCTATTAAAGCTGGATATCATCATTTCAGGGATTTTAAATTCTATTCAAATTACAGTACTGTAAAAGTTGAATATCTAAATGTAATATTAGATTAATAAAAATGTTTCGAATCTGTTCAGTATGTTAAATAGAATGGGATTTAACGTCCTACGACTGAGGTAATGAAGACGGGCATGCATACATTATACAGTGTGCTATTATTTTGTACCTACCTAAGAGAAATAAGGATGGACCATAATATTCTGCATTACTAATTATATGTTTAAGAGACCTAGGAAGAGAGCCATCCATTACTGAAACAGAAGAAATAAATTGTTGTATATTAACTTTGTTGAACCGTCCAATATTTTCTTCTTAGGTGATATCCGAGACAATTTGTTTTTTATTTTCATTTTTATTATCTTAGCGCACACGCAGCGGTCATTCCAGAATAAACCCACAAGGTTGAGAAGGTGACCTGATCTTCAAGTCAACGACAAACCAGAGGTGACCGGCCAGCTAGAGGTTGAAGCGCTGCACTCTAAGACCACTAGCCACCAAGCCAATATCTTCTAATCAACAGGTTTAAATAGGGGGATGCATATATTGTAGTGGTGAATAGTCCCAGGTCAGTTTTAATATACAACAACCAACCCCTGGTAGGGCGACACATTTTACTTTAGCATTGAGTATGTTCACCATGATCTAATATCATGATGCAGTAAATACAATGCATTATTTCTTATAGAAGCCTTCGGTATTTCATGTATATTTTACGTAAGGGTTATCAACTGAGACAGAGGGGTTCAAGTTAGATGAACACCCGAGCTCGTGCAAAGTTGTACACTGAGAACGCGCAGCGTTCGAAGTGTTCAATGCACGGGCACGGGTGTTTATCTAACTTGACCCCGAGGTCAAAGTTGATAACTGACTTACACAATGGATTCTTTGTGTGAGAAGTTCAACGAGTGAATGAAAATGGACGAATACGAGAGAGACGCATTATTATCACAGACCTTTTATCACAGACAATTATTTTACCAATTCGTCTATAACAGGTACCAATATGCTTTATTTTGCACGTCATATATATTGTTGTTTACTCAGCAAATTGGGGAGTGGGTAAATAACTGAATATGAGTATACCGGTTTATTTACGATGCATATAAATCACATTATTCAAATGCCAGGTTTTTGAAAAACAATTTTAAGAAGGTTGGATTGGTATATGCATAAATGTCCGAATGGTTAGCGCTTGCGCGTTGTGTCATAAGGTCTGCCATTCAGTCAACTGGTGTGGTTTCGATTCCTCGGTGGTACGTGACAAGGTGTAGGGCCTCCGGTTTCCTCCGGCTGCTAAAGACCCTTACGTCGAGTGAACGTTAAATCCCGCATTTCTCTCTCTCCTTATCGACAAAAGAAAAAATATGCAACACCCCTTATTCACTGTAATATTTATTTTGTGCGAATGGGGTATGCTGCATTGGCTGGAATACGTTTTACATTCGCGAATTGTCAGCCACAAACTATCCATGTGCGAATAAAAAAATATCATGTGTGATGATGTAGGATTGGTATTTTACAAGCTGACAATTATCTAAAAAAAAATGTTCAAACAGAAATTTAGCCCAATTCGCTAGGTTTTGCGCATTTGTTTCTTATACTGTTGGTTGCGTTTTCTAGCTATTGATATTATTTCACAATCTACTGTGAAAAAATATTTATTTGTCGTTTTAACTACATGTACATGTATTTATCTTTTTTTCAAAATTAACACGGTGTTTCTTGTTATTGCTAATACACAGTGCACGCACGAAAATGCGCGGTTGTCTGGTTTTGAGAATCACCGGGTTAGTATGTTGGGGTGTTCATTTGGGGTGTTCATTTACATGAACACCCACTTTTCCTCAAATGATCACCTGTGCACGTGCTAAAACAACACGATACAGGTTGGTCAGTAACTTGAACACCCGAGTGGGAACAAAGGGTCCAGTGTGTAAATACTATAATAGTATCGCATGCATTAACAATCTTCAAAGGGAGGTAAAAACAGTTGTATCCTGTGACCAAACACACATATTTATCCTATATGGGTAATCAGTCAACTTTTTCAGACACATTTATACTATCAGGAGTCCGGACATTGCAGGTTGAATGTAGTTTAAATCTAGAAATTATGAAATATCTCAGCGCGTCAGATATAATTAAATGATTATATCTGCAATACAAGCATTCTGCTCAGATCGCATTTTCACCGCCTCTTACTCGAATTCAAAAATGCCAGGGAATCTTTAACATGCACATCCCCCACCCACCAGTTCCATGCATTAAAAGGCCAAGAATTTGCCGTAACAGATTATTTCATTGCCTAATCCCAAACTTCATTCAGAACATGTCAATAATAACAACTCTTACAGATCCTGGGGTAGTAAAGACAAGTAAAACGAAACGACTTAATTCTGTGTTTTAATTAGATTACGAACAAATGGATTGAAGAACATAACATGGATGATAAACTATCTTAGAAGTAAAATAGTTTCATTTGTCCAAGAATCATTAGAAGATAAAATACATAAGAATATTCATCAGATAAAATAATTCTATTTTACTTTAGCATACATGGTCATCTAGTAAATTGTATTTTATTTACTGGAGTTTGGGTATGCTTTCAAACATATAATCATATTTACAAATTAAGAGTAATGTTTTAAATGTGTATTAAAATAACTTACAATGGCGTATACTCTCTGCAAAAGCTGTATCTGGAATGGCCTTTTTAAGAAAATTTAACATCGATTTTAAAAGTGCCGCTCTTTGGGGGAAACACTGAATTCCTAAAAACATGAAACAAAATTTGATTAAGTTATTCAATCAAAAACATATTTCCTTTGCATAACATCATTATATAATACTATCAGAATTTTTTTGTTTTTTTAGTGGTCTTTATTTAAAAAAAAATAAAAAAATTTATTATCGTACCTGGTTTTGCACCGGAATTTTCTGGATCTGTAGCATGAGTTGCTCCTGACGACGTAGATGCACCTTGATTAACATCAGTTGATTTACTAGAACTACCATCTGTAGCCTCGTTCGAACTACCCTCTGTCTCCATCAAACTTAAAGTAGGCGGAGAATCTGGTACCATATCTAGACTCAACTCTCGATTTCTCGGTTTTATCACAAATGGTTGTTCTTTACGGCATATAGAAACTTCATGCTATAAAATAACATTTATTTAATTAATATATATGGTAATTATTTGAGGATAATGTGATAGCCTGATCCTCACAGATGAACCTAAATAACAGAAGGAATATTCTGCTTCACTCATAAGACATGTCACTGTTTAAACGCTTACGTCAAGACTTAATGAGAGAGAGAAATGGCGTTTAAAATCCACCCGACAAACTAGGTCACTTCGGGACTAACATATGGTTCAATTTTATTTCAATAATTCACTTGTGCGTAGGTCTTTAGAAGTGGGAGGAAACCAGAGGACCTGGAGAAAACCCATGAGGTTGGACAGACGACCCTACTCCTTGTCACATACAACGGTGGAATCAAAACTGTAAAACTCGACTTATGACAGACCTTATGATACCTCGCACAAATTCTAACCATTCAGCCCTCAAATCACCCCCCCCCCACCACTCAAGTTTATGATGGCAGCTAGGAGGCATGGAAGTGTGAAAGTGAATGTAGATGGCATGAATCAATGCAGATACATTATCTCTCTATAGAGGATGAACATTTCATGGTAACTGTTCAATGCATGGAGAATTTATGTCTGAACAATGGCACTTTTGGTTACTCTTCTTCCACTACAACTACACATAGATGGGTCTCGTTTTTTTTATTCAATCTGAACTAGGCACTTTCCTTGTCTGGCCCGCAAATACCAATTCTGACAAGTAGAAACATCCACTATTGAGGTCAGTGTTTCATCGCTTGACTAATGTATAAAGCTCACCTCTAATCTGTTAATAAAGGCCTGTAAACCACCATGAGCTTGAAAGGCGGCCATATCTAAATTTGTGATTAAATCTATCACTCGAACAGCTCGAGTAACAAACTGCAATTAAAATAATACATTTATTTGTATGAACTTTCATTTCAGTACTGAAACTACCATACATTGTTTAAATCAAATCTCTAAAATCTAAAATTAGGATTCTTTTGTAGTGTTGAAGTATACCAGGTCAGTTATATAAAATAACCAACCCCTGGTAGAGGACACATTTTATTTAGCATTATAGACGATCACCATGACAACAGTTATATCATGGTGAAGATAAATAATGCAAAGCCATAAACCATATAAATATATATATATATACTACTTGAAAAGATTTGTGGATCAAAGTCTCTATTTGCATGTTATTACAGTAAGGCCAAAAAAAAAAAATGTTATGTTTCCGGTAACCCGACCGACCCATTACAAAACCTGCCGACTCAAATTTTTTTTTAGTGTCAAGAGAAATAAAAAAAAATTTTGTTCACCAAGCGACCGTTCAGAATACTCTAAACCTACCGGATTCGTGAAAATATATATATTATTTGTTGCTATAAATGAATATTAATGTCATCGTTCTTTGAATCGGCATTTACCGATCGGAATAAGCGGGTACAGCGAACGTTTATTAAGATCTGCCATACTTTTGACGCGAGATTGCTGACTGACGTGCAAAACGAGACTACAGGTTTCGTATAGATAATGCACATTCCGAAAAGCTATGAAGCTCACAACTTTTGTTCTAATTATTAACGGCTCGCAAATGGACAAAAACAAGTGAACCTATATTTCAAACAGGTGGATAGGATCTGTTCAATTGGTATTTAAAAGAAGACAAATAAATTTATTACGGACCGATTTCGTGCAACGGAAATAAGTTTTCAGCGCGAGTTATTTCCCACGAACAAAATGGCCTCCCTACGCTATTGTTTTTATCATCATTGAACGATTAAAAGTTCTTTTGCCACCAAAGATAATATTTAAATCGTAATCGAGTCTCTGATACATTTTAAACAATTATCCATGAATACCACAAATCTATTCGTACTTTATGTTCACGGCGCCGACTCAACCCAACATAAAATTGAAGATTTTCGCACAGAATATTATTTGTACGACATACGGCATACGGCCAGTTTTGATTACATTTTTGACGTCGATCTCAGATTTTAAAATTCCATGAATTTGGATCTAATTGGAATATTTTGATGAAATAAAAAAATTGAGTAGACTTTTATGTATGTTTTCAAAAAATATTTTTAAAAAAAAATTGTTTCTGTCATTTGAAACTTTGACCTGAACCCCCGGTGGTAGGATAGATAGAACTCAATGACCATTGAATACCGCTCGGGTTATTCAATGGTTCAATATTTAAAAAAAAAAAAAAAAAAAAAAAAAAAAAACCCTACCTACCGACCCTACCCTATTTTCCATCCGTTACAGGAAACAGAACTCTTTTTTTTTTTGGCCTAAATAGTACAGACATCTTCGAACAGATTTATAGGATGCAAATTTCTCACCACAACCGATTTCAATCTTAAGCACAATAATTTACACCTTTTATTAATAATTTTTCAAAATCTATCAAGGACAAGGGTGAAAATAAGACTATTAATAAATACTGTATCCCCGGATACGATTACAGGACAGTAATATTTCTTCTTGTCAATAAAACATTGTAATTGTAGTGTTTATACATTAGGATACTTACTGTTATATGATCCTGGCCTTCAGCATACCAGTTTATAACTTTTAACAATGCTTCCATCATACCACACGATACCAATGCTTCAACACCTAATAATTATATCAACAATCAAAATTAATAATGTCTACAATATATTGGAAATATATGGAAAAGATATAAATCTTTATGGCACAAGAGTTTCCCATACACAATGTATGGAATAAACGTAAACCTTTGTGGTACAAGAGTTTCTCATACCCAATGTATGATTTACTTTCAAAAATATTAAAAGATCAACAGGTAAAAATTGCAAAAAATATCTAATGAAATCTCTAAGGTCAGTAATTATATAAAATAACCAACCCCTGGTAGGGAGACACATTTTATTTAGCAACATAGACGACCACCATAACAATAGTTATATCATAGTGAAGATAAATAATGCAAATAGAATTGTATGAATATGTATCTCGTCTTAGTGATTTATGTTTTTTTACAACCCAATCAGATTTGGTCCCTTTCATAGAACATATGTAAACAAAGCATCTAAGTGTACTGCATGCACCATAGTGTACTACAAGGGAAATTTTGCCTCGATAGCAGCGCTGCGACCTTCAGTCAGGAATCCGTAATGTGCTGATAACGGCATACACAAGATCTTGTGTTTTTCATCCACACGACTAGACACTTTCCTTGCCCGGATCTCAGTCACTAAGCCAACAAAATATGTCAGTAGCGACATCGTTCCATAATATCTGTAGAAGATTGGATGACATATATACTAAATTTGATTTCTGTACATTTCACTTACCATTTTCGTAACTGGCAAGATGATATAGAAAAGAGAACAGAGCTGTTGCATACTGCTGTGGAAAAGGACTTAATTCACGATCTGTAAATGATAAACAAACATGTAATTAGTAAATGTAATAAACCAGCGGCTGCCAGACAGGATACGCCCACATTTTGCAAGAGATGGATAGAGAACAGGCCAGTGTTTCCGCTAGCTTCAAAATTTATCGGTACACCGTACCGGCAGAGGTCAAAACTATCGGTCCACTCGTTTTTTTACCAGTCCAGTGAAAATTTTTTTTTTTTTCCCGCTAGTTAATAATGTAAATGATTCAAATAAATAAACACTTCATTCAAACATATCGTGAAAATGAAACATATTGTGAAAATAAGCCAGGCGGATCTCGTCATGGATGGTGTTGTGAATCTCGAGATTCGCGCGTCTTTGATTCACGCTCCCATATGAATTCCAGGTAGATGGTAAAATAATAATTGGATCATACATTTGATGGTTTCACAGACCAGTTTCTAGTTCAATTTAAATCATCATTGAATATAATCCACTGACAGAACACCGAAAATACTCTGAGAAACAGTCATTAAATATAAAATTTTCTGATGAAATCTCGGAATACCGATGACACGTGACATCGCTAGAATTAGGTCAATGAATCAGTGACGTAAGCGTAAGTTTTATTAAATACTGTTTTACTTTACTACATGCTGGCAAAAGCTTTATTTAATAAATTTTGTCAATATTATTTATAAGGCAATGACCAAACACTTTTATTTTAAAGCAATTTCAATTGTGGCGGTCACGTGATCATTGTGTCGATCGTTTGTCTATCATCGTCGAATGAATAAAAACTAAAAGGTGACAGACAAAAACAACGGTGCTGTGATAAACGATTACGCATAGCACACACGTCTTTCCTCCGCTAGTACACTATTCACAGGAACTACCAAAGATATAATAAAGATACTTGTATCACCACCCTCGTAAAGTAAAAGTACGAAAGATTTGTCTGCTTTGGCACCACATTGTGAAGATCATGTCGACTTTGATTGTGCAGCGACCTTCACGATGGAAGATACCGTCATACTCATGTTACTATAAATAGCACCACGTTTCGGCAGCCATCGTCGGCACGAAACGTTAGACACGAGTTACGAATCGAAAAATAAAGTAGCAGTTGATTTTGGTGAAGTTTATGATTTTCCATTATCATTGTTTACCGGTCAATGGACCGCCGGGAAGATAATTTACCGGTACACGTTAAAATTTACCGGTATAAAACCGGAAAATACCGGTTGTCGGAAACTCTGGAACAGGCTAAACCTAAAGCAATTTTTCAAATAATCAAGGGCCATAATTTATGAAGTTACAATTCAATAAGCGCAAATATTGAAAGGAACCAAGATCTTTGGGTTATAAATATGCATTTCAAGTTTCATCAAAATCGGATAAAATTGTGACCTGTAGACTGTTCACAAACAATTGTAGACGGACGGACAGGGGCAACAATATACGTCCACATGAAAATGTGGGCGTACAAAAAAGCTTGATGTTGTTTTTGAAATATTTTCCATGTAACAGGCACCGGTGTAATACAAGCACTCACATTAAATCTAAATTCATCCTCACTTGTGATTCATTACCATTTTTAAAATTAAAAGTTGTCTGTTGCTTAATTCGATTATCATTTTCTGTAGTGTTGAAAAATCCCAGGTCAGTAATTATATAAACAAACCAACCCCTGGTAGGGAGACACATTTCATTTAGCATTATAGACGATCACCATGACAATAGTTATATCACGGTGAAGATAAATAATGCTTAGAATTATTTACAAAGAGCTTGATTCATGTGAATTCCAAGGCATCATTCAGGTTATTTTGGGACGAATTATGATAATTTCGATGACAAATAAGATGGAATAGAACAATTTTTCAGCCAATCAGAATCAAAGAAATGTCCAGTAATATAAAATGTGAAAGGGAATCACATTCGATCAACAACTTTTCATAGGCTGGTTGATATTTTTAACTTACCTATCATATGTTGTATACAAGTACGAACTAATACAGGAAGAAAGCCATGATATGACGAGGCACCTGTAGCATCAATAATACTGTTTAATCTGTAAAACAATTCATAATACTCTTAAACAAATTACATTGGGAAGACACAACAATTACAAATATAGAGAGAGTTTAATGTCAACCCAATACAAACTAATTCATATCCAGACTAATAAAATAGAGTACACGCAGGGTTTTTAACAGTGGGAGAAAACGGGATTATATCAACCCCAACTAATTCATATCCAGACTAATATACGATAGTTCATGCAGGGGTTTTTAGCAGTGGGAGGAAACCGGACCTCCAATTCATACAGCATTCTCAGAATTAGGTTAAGAATTTACTCAACTTTCAATCACTGTTTACGAGAAATATCGTGGATCCAGAAACACAAAACTTTGCACCTAGTTTCTCATTATGTATTTGATACATTAAAACAACAAAAGTTTCATAAAGGGCTATATTTTAGTTAACATAAGGCAAACACTTCTTAACTTAAGTCTGAGAATGCCTTGTGAACTGGTATGACTGGGAAAAAACCCACATGACTATGCTGATTTAGTTATTTTGCTTGGTTTAGAAGAGATAGGTACTTACTTTGGATTTCGTTCAAGGTGAATGATTGATGTAAGTGTTCTCAAAGCAGCAGCCTTGATATCCTGTAAATAAAAATGTCATAAAATTAAACATTCCGAATCTGGTCAAAGCTTCTATGCATTTAACATCTTATCCCTACACCTTTTTCATAAAAGAGAAATAAAATGAAATGGGGTTTAACGTCCTAGACCGACTGGGCTAATGACGGCGGGTATACACCTACTCTTCTAGATTCAAACTGCCAATGATCTTTTACGGCCATGCCAATGTGTACAAGGGGCCTCATTTTTTCGTCCCATTCAAACTACTTTACGTTGTCCCTTGCAAGGTTCTCCATCCTACACTACTGAAAGGGGGGGAACCAGGTCAGAAAATCCTCATGAAATTTCCCAGCTAACCCAGGGATCAAACACAGTGCTCCAGGTTAATGGAGCAACATCTTACTCGCTGAGCCACCGTGGATTAATATCATAAAACAGACACTAGGTTTAATTTCCACTTATACAATACGACCAAGATCCCACACTGGCTCCCAATTTGTTCTGCCAGAATGGATTATAATTCTGCCTACTGGAATATTTTCTAACTTACCACTAGCCCATCTTCTTTGAGTTCAACTATATCAACTAATTCTTCTATTAAACCAGGGTATAATATAATATTTAAATTCTCTTGTATCGAGTTGGAATATACTGAAATAGACAACATCTGTTATTATCAAATGGTTTATAATTCATGATGAATGTGACAATATACTCTTATCGAGTTTCAGTTTTTTAAATTAATGTATCAAATTTAACAAGTAGGCCACTATATACTGTTTAACATACAGTCTGATTTGTTATGAGAAAAATTTTGCCAGGACAGTGGTGCTACAGCCTTCTCTTATACTGAATTCCAACTGCCAGGGGATCTTTTACATACACCAATATGGACAAGTTCTGCACTACTGACAACGGGAAACCACACAGGAAATCCTGATGAACTTTCTTGGCCAACATTTGGATCGAACCTGCGACTTCCAAGCTAGTGAACCAGCATCCTAGCCTCCAATTATTAAATGCCTCCCAAGGATTATAAATGAAGCTCCTTACCCAATATTGCAATGGCCTGTAATCTGGCTTGGACACACTGTACACGAGCGTCGTATTTTGAGAAAAGGTGAGCTAGACGTATATGTGTATACAACAAAGTCTGAAATTATAATTATAGAGGATACAGTATTAAACTTCATTATCTTAAAGTTTCAATTAAATATAACAAATAAAAAAACAGAGAGGATATAGTTCGTATAATTCCACAAGAAAAACGCTTTTGTTGCTTCAATGTATCAATTACATCAATACAAAACTATTTGCAAAGTTTTGTATTTTTGGATCAAAGATATTTTTTATGAAGTGTGCTTTGTCAGCAGTGCTACAACTTACTCTGACTTCGATTATAAACTGTCAAAGGATCTTTAAAATGCTGCAAATGGTACACATTGGATATCTGGGTTTCCATCCCATTCAATGAACTAGATAATTTATTGCAAAATTTATTTTTTAAGTGTTCTATAATTGTTGTGCTGAAATATCCCAGGTCAGTAATTATATAAATAACCAACCCCTGGTAGGGAGACACATTTTATTTAGCATTATAGACGATCTCCATGACAACAGTTATATCATAGTGAAGATAAACAATGCAATAATACATAAAACTAAAGGATATTTCTCTGTAAATCCAGAACCTCTACAAGTTAGTGCTGCATGTTAAACCTCTACTAAATGAAATGGGGTTTAACGTCCTACTGTTCTCTTCCTAACCTGGGCTAATGAAGACGGGTATACGCCATACAGTGTGCTATGAGGGAAATTTTGCCCGGGTAGTGGCGCTACGGCCTACTCTTATATCTCATTCCAACTGCCAAGGAATCTTTCACCTGGACGCCAATGTATACACAAGACCTTGGCTTTTGTCCCATCCAAACAACTAGACAGTTGTCCTTGTAAACCTCTACTCTATTGATATTACAGTATAATTACCTGTTTATTTGCAGGAATATTAAAACATTCTAATAATTCCTCCATTATTTCTGATGGTAGTTTCTCCGATTCATCGACATTATCCATGTGTATATGTTGAACAATATTAGTTACATTCTGCAATAAAACATTTACACTTAACAAAGCTTGGTTAAAACAAACAATTTCATTTTTAATATTCATGCAGCACAATCTTTTCTGTGGACTAGGTCATTTCAGGACTAACATATGGTTCAACTTAATTTCAATAATTTGCTTGCACGTAGGGTTGCTTAGTTGTTACAGGAAACCAGGAGGACCCTAAGAAAACCCATGAAGTTGGACTGGCAATAGTTCATGATGATGGCACATTTGATAAAGATAAACAGGATAATAACAAGACTTACCTTTTTACCAGATCGTTCCTTTTCTTCTTTACTCTCCGTATAAAATTCAAAATGTAAAGTTGTTGCACTAGCAGGAAAATTCTAAAAATAAAACAAATAGATGAATTACTCTACATTTTTAACTTTGTACCAGACATATAAAAAAATAACAGCACGAAAGAAGAACCACCAAATTGATTGTGCCAAACAATGCCTACCTATGTATGTAAAAGGTATCTTATATAACAGATAGATATTCAGCAGTAGAATTAACAAAGCTATGGAGAGATATAGTCTTGGCATCTTCAACGATGCCAAAGTCACATATTAGCATGTACCATACATTCAAAGAAGTAATTTGTAAACTCAACTGTTAAAGAAGTAATTTGTAAACTCAACTGTTATTATTATACTTACAGATAATGGTATGTTTTTACAACATTCAGCCAGACCAAATCCATTTTCTTTCCCACCCCAACTCTGTAAAATACAGAAGATATTTCAATGGAGAAAAAGGCCAAATGATAACATCAGAATATTACTGGATTTAAACTGTAATTGTAGTGTTGAAATATCCCAGGTCAGTAATTACATGAAATAACCAACCCCTGGTAGGGAGACACATTTTATTTAGCATTATAGACGATCACCATAACATCAGTTGTATCACGGTGAAGATAAATAATGCCAATTCAAGTTCTGCTATTTCAATTACTTTAACTAATGATGTTCAGTGTGGCACCTTTATAAAACTCCTGTCCTACCCTAATTCGACACCGTTTAAAACAGCCCTATGATTTTGAGAGTTTTATCAAGTTGCGGTCATGTACAGTTGATTGACATCACACATGAACTGACCACATGAGATGATGAGGAGAACGTGAGTGGTGACTAGAGCTTGTATGATTTTATCACCCTGGAGTAAGAATATCATAAAATGTTGTACAGTATTGCATTACGAATAAAGACAGACAAGTCAACATACCTCTGCCAGATGTGTCAAGCGAACAACTAAAGCCTGCTTCTTCTCAGGATACAACCTTGTTATAAAATTTGATCTTTTGCTAAAATTAAGAAAAAAAAACTCAATTATTTAATAGATAAAAACCAAAGCCTTATTAAATCCTGCCATTTATATTTTTTGTGTATCAAAGATATTAACATATTTTAGTAATATTTCTCCATACGAGTTTCATACATCTTGGCATATAAAAGTTGAGCTTAAATGCATCAAGGGAAATTTGGTCCAGACAGCATTGTTACATCCTGCAGAACTTTCTTGGCAAACACAAATGCAGTACCATCCATGGAAGCCATTTTGTGTAAAAGGTATTTAAGGTATGGCACGTGGCATATATCGGTCGTACTACATGTACATCATGATCTGGATGGAAACTAACATCGCTAAAATCTTGTACTGACTACAAATTTCACAATTAGCCGATCTTTTGTCAAGATTGACAGTAGCTCTTTAAAATAAAAGATAAGCATATATACCTGAAGACATAGAGAAGGTTTAGAACTCCCAATACTATAGTCATATCACATGCTGATAGAAGTGTTGTTAGATGTTCCATAGAATTATACAGATGACGAGAAAAACTGTGTTCTATCAATAAGGCTGTAAATCTCAATACATCAAGCAACAATTTCTTCAGCTTTAAAAAATACATAAAAATTACAAGCTACATGAACTGAAATCAAATAGTGCCATATTCAAAACAAGTTCCTAAAATGCATTTACCTGATAAAATTTTCCGATATCGAACAAAGGGAAATCAAAACTATAAATCTGAACTGTGAACTGTTAGGTTGGCAAGAGCATTCCAAGTGTAGTGGTGAATAGTCCCAGGTCAGTTTTAATATACAACAACCAACCCCTGGTAGGGCGACACATTTTACTTTAGCACTGAGTATGTTCACCATGATGTAATATCATGATGCAGTAAATACAATGCATTATAGAAAGGGATTAACTATCCCTCATGATCAAAGATTTTAAAACTGTAAACAGCATCAGCTAATAAACATTAAAAAAAAAAAGAATACAAACCTTTTCATTGCCTTGTAGATCACAGGCAAGTGTCCATTTTTTATCTGCCTCCTTTCTACAACTTCTTTCAAGGACATCATCAAAGATATCCAATACATCCGACCAATGGTACAGTTCACACTGAAACAAACAAACAACCATTTAACTATAATTTCATAAACTTGAATTCACGCAAGACCACTTTATTGTAAACCTCTTTGCTACTTCATGTTGTCACTAAATATGCAGACATAATTTCATATCAAAATGAATTCGCTCAGGACCTCTTTATTGTAACCTCTTTGCTTCTTATCACTATCACTACATATGAAGACATCCTTTGCAATAAAACACAATTAATAAATTGTACAACATTTATATATACTATTCAAAAAAAGTAGGGGATATTTGATTTTTAAGTGTTATTAAAGTCACCTAATGAAACTGACGAAGAAACAAATGACAAAATGAAATGAAGTTTACATTCATCGATTTATTCCAAATGATCGTTAGACTAAGTAAGGCACAGACTGACCATTATAAGGGTAAAATGATACCCGGGGTCAAACAGCAAAGTTACCACAGCATCACAACAAAGTCAGTAACGGGTAAATCCTCTTCTGTTTGCCAAACAAGCATTGATCCGACGTGGCATACTCCTAATGAGACGTCTAAGGTCATTTTGGTCCAGATTGTCCTTTTCCTGTTGCAACGCAGCAGCAAGTTCTTGGACATTGGCAGGACGTTGTTGACGTTGACGTAACCTCTATCCAAGCATGTCCCAGACATGCTCGATGGGGGAGAGGTCGGGACTCAGTGCTGGCCAAGGTAATGTGGTGATGTTGGAGGTAACCTGTAACGATCCTGGCCCTGTGACATCTTGCGTTGTCATCCTGGAAGATGAAACGGCGGCCATGACGTCGTGCGAACGGCACAACATGGACTGCCAAGATGTTGTCCCGGTAGTACTGGCCTGTAACACGCCCTGCAACAACATGTAAAGCCGTTCTTCCAGCAACAGTGATGCCTCCCCACACCATAACAGAACCACCCCCAAATCGATCATGTCTGATGACGTTAACGTCTTGGAAGCGCTCGTTTCGACGACGCCACACCCTCCAACAGTGAACCTTGACTCATCTAAAAACATCACATTGCTCCAGCGTCGATTATCCCAGTGTTGACGATCCCTAAACCAACGATGTCTTGCCTGAATGTGATGATCTAACAAACAAGGGATCACGCGAGGACGTCGGGCGCGAAGGTGACCCCTATGCAGTCGATTCCAAATCGTCTGGCCACTCACTCTCACACCAGTGTCTGTTTGAAGACGAGCGCTGATCTGATTTGCTGTGATGACACGATTTCTCAAGGCCAAGGTACGGATAAATCGATCCCGGGCTTGAATTGTCGCCCTTGGTCGACCTGAGCGTGGTCTGTCCTGTACAGATTGTGTATCACGGTATCTGGACCATAGCCTGCTAATGACAGACTGAGAAACATTCATCGTCCGCGCCACAACCGCCTGTGTTGTGCCGATCTGTAGCATGCCAAGGGCACGTAACCTTTCATTTTGGGTAAGCCCGACGCATATCAAAATTTGTTTTCTGGTCACTAAAACAATTAAACTGATGTTTCCACCCTGGAATTCAATGCCACAATGACTGTAACATTCAAAGTCAGAGTCGTGCAAATCTTGGGTTGGACCCCCCCATGATGATACCAAGCATCAACTGCATTCCATACGGTAGCTATTGGTGCGTTTGGGCGTCACATGTAACTGGAAATGTTTCTTCTGTTAGGTTCTATAGTGACTTTTTTCGTAGTCATTTGCATATTTTAGTATTATGCCCCCAAAATCAAATATCCCCTACTTTTTTTGAATAGTATATATACCAAAATCAATTCATTACACATAATGTAAAACTGAAAAAAAGCTAATAATACATTCAAATTGGATATGTTTTTTACTCCTTTCACTTTCAGTAATTTCAAAACAAATATAGGTTTTCTCGTAAATCTGTCCTACATAAATTATAGTTTCAAATATAATGGAGAAAGAGAGATATATCAGTATTAGGATATAATGTCCAAGATAATAGTTGTGATTTCAGTTTTTGAATTTAAACTTTATTATACATGTATTGAGGAATTACAATATTCTCAAATCTTACATGAGTAGACCTCCACGAAGAAATCAATATCATAAATCATATATAACACAGATGTACGGTAGTCAATTGTTAGTCCAACTAGCCTATATATAATACAGCAGACATAGTGTATTGATTATTTAATACCATACAGACATACATGTAAACTATAAGGGTATGCACAATAATAACACCAATTCAATAATTGTAGCATGCATCATCATATTGAACCTGTACCATAGTTTTCTTATTCTATACGGTCTATCATTGAGGCAAGTGTCATGGTTTCCCATTTCCTGCTTGTATGTGACAAGCAGGAAACAAAATAACTGTCGACAATTGGCTAGCAGTGTGAAACAATTCTAATAAATTTTTGCTATCAAATCAAAGTTTGATTAGCAGTTTTGGTTATATGAGGAGCAATAAAAATCTATAATGAATCCTCAAAATTAATTATAACAGTTATTTACTATAAATGGTAAAGTTTGGTGGTAATTTTCATTTTGGAAAATACTAATTTTTTTAAATGTATCAAATACCTTTATAAGAAACTTTACCATTTATAGTGTTTCTCGATCAAGTATATTTCTTATAAACAGTGATTGAAAGTTTAGTAAATTCTCAATTTAAGTCTGAGAATGCTTTGTAAACTCGGGGTCTGGTTGGTTTTTATAGATAAATAATAATATTACTACATTTCAGTACTTACCTTTCCGAACGTCCATGTTTTCACGTTTCTTATTTCAGCCAACAGCTGATCCTCTTGACATGTTTTTAATTTTTCAATCAATGTTCTGCAGTCAGCAGGCTAAAATATGAAAGGTCATGAACAATGAAATGTTGATCAAAAGTTATAGAAAGAAAAATAATTTCCCCAAAAATATATCATATCAATGCATATTATGAAATTTCTATTTCCAAGTTCAACAGTACTGTATATTGGGCAAATAAACCATATTTTAGATTTCAACGATCCCTGCATTGGCCGAGAAAGTTCATCCAGATTTTCCGGCGTGGTTTCTCCTTGTCAGTGATGCGGTACGTAGAACTTGAGACAGACAGTTGTCTTGTCGTTTGGATGGGACCAAAAACCAAGGTCCTGTGTATAATACATTAGCATGGACTTAAAAAGAGTAGGCTCCGCTGCCCGGGTGTATACCCATCTTCATTAGCCTAGGTCAGGCGCAGAACAGTAGACATTTAACCCCATTTCATTTTATTTAGATTTTAAAAAAGAAAAAAGATCAGTTTGATTAAATAAAATGAACAAAGATAGGTTGCCAGGCAACGAAACATACGCTCACAGCAGCTAAATCGTCCGGGCAGTCAACAAGGGTTGTCGCATATTTTTACTTTTTTTGGTAATGAAACATTTGTAATACACTAAAAACTGATTAAGAGTAACAACAAACGTAATTATCAGAAAATCATTAGAATTTGAGTGATTTTTATAAAGTTTTACCCCATGCTAACAATTAGTATGTACATGAAACATTTAATATCATGGATTTAGTTGTTCAGTTATCAAAATTCACTGAAAATCAATAGGCTTCTTCGTCTTATGACCTGAAACACTGTGTATAAATTTAAAGTCAATCGGATATTCACTTTGGCTTTTAGAGCGTCCACAAGATTTTTTGAAGTGATCAAGGGCCATAACTCTGGCACTAATTATTGGAAATCGCTGAAAATCAATAGGCTTCTTCGTCTTATGATCTTAAACACTGTGTATAAATTTAAAGCTAATCGGATATTAACTTTGGCCTCTCGAGCAGCCACAAGATTTTTTGAAGTGATCAAGGGCCATAACTCTGGTAGTTATTATCGGAAATCGCTGAAAAACAATAGGCTTCTTCGTCTCATGACCTTAAACACTGTGTATAAATTTAAAGTCAATCGGATATTAACTTTAGCCTCTAGAGCGTCCACAAGCAATTGTGGACGTCGGACCGCCGGACGGACGGACGGGGGCGACGACAAATTATCAGTTTGTTATAATTAAAAATAAAAATCTTACCACATCTGTTGAAGACTTCTTCAACTTTGATCTGTCAATCTTCATGTTGGAGTCTTGTTTATTTCAATCATGACAACTAAAAATAGAATTAAATCTTCAACATAAAAACACAAAATTATTTGATGTAAAAACAGAATATACATTGTACGGTACAAGAAATAAAAGATATGTGTAAAAAAAAAAAAACTTTATTTTTTTTGTCAACAGTGAGGTAGAAATAGTTCTATTATAAGCAACTATTTGTGAAGTTCTTTGGAAAAACACATGGTTACTCCATATGTTGTCAAGTACAGCTATACGTAGTAGGAATCGTCCAATCAAACTCCAAACTATTTACCAACTTAACACGAAAACAATAAAAGAAATTGGGGTTTTTTTTGCCTCAAAAACAATTAGTTTCATGAGCAAGTTTTGGTATGCTAAACATTTACCCGTTCCACATCAACTAGACAAAACAAGCTTCTGGAATTTATTTGGCACGGATAACAATATTGTCAGTAATTCAGAAAAAATAAATTGAAAGTAATTTAAATCTTGTATCCCATTTGCATCATTTGTAAACAATTAATAGTGCCGGCTAATATCCATTATGGAGAGAAAAATTGACAGTTTTCGTCATAATATTTTGATATTGCTGGATCTGACATATATGTACCGGTTACATAGGTCAACAAACCCCACTTATGTACATTATTCAAAATTATTGAAATAGCATTCTGGTTTATCAAGACTCATACCAGTATGTTATGTTTGGGAGGTACATGTATTTCCAATTATTGTCTCCCTTATTCACTTGTAAGTCTGTTTTCATGTTGAGTGACGCCTGTACTCACAAAGTCTAATGAGGTACGGTAGCGACACAACTAGTGAAAATATTGATTTTGATCCAAATGGAGACTTTCACCAAAATGAGTCTATAAATAAAGAATCCCCTCAACCCATTAGATTAAAAATGGCATCAATCTTTCATTAGTTTTTCTTCACTTGCTGCGGCACAATTGATCAATCCCCTTACGTAATACTTGGCCTTGATATGAAGCGGTGAATCTCTATGACCCTAGTATTTCGGATGACCTCATTTTGAACAAATAAAAACGAGTTTTCAAACCCAGACAAAACGTAAACAAATTTGTGATAAAAAAAATGAAAGTGGCAATCAAAATTTGATTTGGTGATAAGTTTTGGGTTACTTGCCATACGCTTGGACAAGTGACGGAAAAATTTCTTAAATTCTAATCGTATAAACAGAGAGACAGAGAGAGAGAGAAATGGGGTTAAACGTCCACTCGACACAAACCAGGTCATTTCGGGACTAAAATATGGTTTAATTTCATTTCAATAATTTGCCTGCGCGTAGGGGTCTTTAGCAGTGGGAGGAAACCAGAGTGCCCGGAGGAAACCCACGAGGTTGAGAAGGCACCCCTATCTCCATACCACATGCGCTCACACCGGGGATCGAAGCCACAAGCCAGAGGTGACCAGACAGCTAGAGGTCGAAGCGCAGCACTCTAGACCACTAGGCCACCCCCCCCTACAAATAGAGTGACCATCACATTAAGTATCAATCACAACTATACAGTGGAATATTATAAATTAATTAACAAGCAGATAATCTGAATGGTGTAAATTGAGTAATACTAATCAGTTGTCATGAATTAATGATTTCGTTGATTGATAATTGCCACCAAATTTATTAAAGCCTTTCTCAAGTAATCATTTTCTCCAAATAATTAATCCAAGCAATGTTTTTTTAATATTTCGTTTCTTCTTAAAAAAAATAATAAATGGAAATAAACAAAATGGTGGACAATTCTTTTCAAAGAGAATTAAATATTTTTATAGTTGATTGAATTCCATTTACTCTGGCGTAATACAGCATGTAAAATATATACAAGTATGCTTAATTGGATATTATTGTTTCAAATTATACTATAGCCATTACACAACAAGATAAGAAATGGCGTAGCAACTACGTGATTTTGTTTTGGAACTATCAACATCTTTACTTGCTTTTTCTCCAGACTTCCTTTTTCTGACATGTGCAACTTTAAACAGATATACATACATACATTGTACATGCAGTCCAGTCAATTTCTGACTGATTCATTTTGAGGTATTGAGGTGGAGATTGTGTAAATAGCTCAATTATCAAAAATTCCTCGTTGTGACTTCTTTTGCCAGCATGGGTAAAGTAAAGTAAAGTAATCTTTATTTAACGTCGGTACATATATACATAATAACAAGATAACGCGAACTCTAAGGAGCTCTTAAACCGATACATATTATGTGTGTTTTTTGAGGTGTCTGTATGTTGCGTCTGAAAGGTCACACTTCCCTCTTGGACATCCATTCCGCACCATTTATTTAAAGAGTCACTCACTTTTCGACTACTACACACTCAACTCGAGAATATTCAAATCATAGTACCAATTCTAAGACAAAGCAGGCATTTTTACTGATTACATGTCATTTCAGTCCCGCGTCATTTCGGACTCCAAAAAATATGGCCTCGACATTTCGGAATTGGGTATATGACATTTCGGACTTGGGTATGTGACATTTCGGACTCGGGTATGTGACATTTCGGACTCGGGTATGTGACATTTCGGACTCGGGTATGTGACATTTCGGACTCGGGTATGTGACATTTCGGACTCGGGTATGTGACATTTCGGACTCGGGTATGTGACATTTCGGACTCGGGTATGTGACATTTCGGACTCGGGTATGTGACATTTCGGACTCGGGTATGTGACATTTCGGACTCGGGTAGGTAACGCTTGGGACTCGGGTAGGTAACGCTTGGGACTCGGGTAGGTAACGCTTCGGACTCGGGTAGGTAACGCTTCGGACTCGGGTAGGTAACGCTTCGGACTTGGGTAGCTGACGCTTCGGACTCGGGAATAAGTTGAAAGGAAAGGTTGAACACAACTGTCAAATCAACATATAATTCGCCGTGGCTATTCTTAATAGCCCAACAAAAAATAACAAGCAGGTTAAATTATATAATTTACCGCTCGCCATCAAGTTGAAGTACGCTTTCAGCATGTGAAGTCGTGCATGACAAACCTACATGACAAAATTTCCAATATGTTGAATGTTTACGAAAAGAAAGTTTTATTTCTTTATACATGTATCGCTGTACTATGTATATAAAAAAGTTGCTGATGAATTTATTAGAAATAGACCAATTTAAAACACGAAAGAAAATATTTATTAACATAAAACACGTGGTTAGTAAAAGGCTCCACCCAACGATAAAAATTACTTGCACTTACGGTTCTTTGATAATCATCGTTTCCCGTAAAAGTAATGTATTTGTTTAAAACCAATAATATGCTGATGAATTTATTTGAAAATGACATACAACATAAATAATTATTTACACGACATGCACTCTTTTTACAAGTCCCTAGAAATTGTTAACGATAATCCGTGCTGCACATTGACATGCATTCCTCCCGCTTGGCAATACCAATCGATAAATTAGTGCATACAAAGCAAAGTGTTTCTGTGGAAAATATTAGGAATAGCAACGATAATTAAAGCTGATTAACCGATAATCCTGATTCCTGATGTTATTGTAGTATGTGCAAAGAAATCTTGCGGTTCTTTGGTGGATGATGAAAAACGTGAGTTGTCAATCATTGATAATGGCGGCCGTGTGTTGATTGCAATTATTCCATTTCACAAAAAAAAAACTTTAGCACTTAGCAGTGATCGGTCAATCAAGCTTGTTTACTATTTGACAAAAGAAAAATAATGAAGCATTACTAAGTATACACAAATTTTTCAACAATATTTTAATTGCCAAGTTCAATACTCGCCGATGAAACAAAACAACAATCGACATCAACAATCGCTGATCAATTAAATAAGACAACTATCAGTCTCACATAAAACGAAAAAACAAACAGCTGTACCATTACATAAATTTTCTACAGTCTTTTCATTATTAATCAGAGTCCGAAAAGTCTCTTAACTGGGTCCGAAACGACGCCAAGTAAGTCCGAAAAGTCGCCAGGCTCAAGTCCGAAACGACGTTTGTGTTGAGTCCGAAATGACGCGGGATTGAAATGACGTGCTACCTTTTTACTTTAGCGTCAACTCCTAGTCCAAACAGCTATTTATAGCATAATAGAACAATTATACGACATACTCCAGATTATGCACATGCTGCGTGTTTACCCTGTAATCACTTGGGAACTTGTCATTTGAGCATGAACATTCAATCTGTTCAGTTCAACTATTTTAATTTCGTAGTGGATATTTTACCGAATTCGGCAAAGTATCTACTTTCGCTGTTTTATCGTACATCGTTTCTGATTGGTTTAATATCCACTTCCGTTCGACACGCGCAGTTGTGCGATTCTTGATATATTCCACCATTTTGATTACTCTGTCTTTCAAGTTTGGCGCAAAGCACGATTTTACTGGAAAAACATAAACACCACTGACAGTCTTAGTACTTAAAGCGGAAATTTCATATTTTCTAAGAAAGTCAAAACATAATTATTTCTATGTCTTTTGCTCAAAAGGTTGTCAACTCTCTATTATACGATCATGGGCAATATTTCATGGGAAATATTTCATAGGCATAAAAATCCCTGACAAAGAAAATAATAACACAATTACTTGAATTACCTTCCATTCCCCTCCATGCAATGGCGATCTTCAAACGTTTGAATTTAAAGTTGAAAATGATATTTTTGCCAGTTTCTCAACTTTAGTGAATTATAGGATTAATAGGATTATTCTTTAACAAGGTAGGACTGTTTATAGATACAATCTATTTTAGGGCTTTATTTTAATATATTTTTAAAAAATATAAATAAAAAATATGAAATTGCTGTTTTAAATTAAAAACCAAAATCTGCAGAAATGCGCCCTCGACCAAAATAGAGTATATTCTAAATGTTTTTCTACAATTTACATTTATTATCTTATTTTCTTTTAAAAATAACTATCAAATTCTACCATAGAAATTCAAGCAGGCTATTTCGTCCCTTTATAAGAAACGGAGAAAGAAGCAATGTTAGACACAGGACAAATAGAACTGTTGGGTTAGGGTTTGGGTTAGGTTTAGATTTTGGGTTAGGGTTAGGGTTTGTGTTATGGGTTAATGTCAGACGGCAAAATAGCCGGCATCATTGCCTTAGCGAAAACGGCTAAGTCCAGGAATCAGAGAACTTCGCATGCCAAACAGAAGGTACGGCAAAATAGTAAATTAGAGTAAAGTGCCGAATTCGGTAAAATATCCACTCCCTTTTAATTTTAAAAATTCTGACTGCATTGAACAGCTCTGTGCCAACAATTGTCTAATTCTTTGTAAAATGTTTATTGTTTTGGAAATACAAACCGGAATATTTTATGTCCCCTGTAAATATAGACAACTGGAGTAAAATCTTCTAGTGCCAGAGCCAGTTACGGTACACTTGTAAACGGGCAGAAAGTTAATTCTGTCTCCTGAATCCCACGTGGGAATGTAACACACGACGATTGATGCGAATGTAGTTTCGTGTCGCTTCACTTTAACTTGTAAGGTTTATTTTAAAATGAATATGAAAAATTGAATATAGAATTAATAAGTAATAGAAATACCACGGGCATAGATGGTCCGTGGGCGAATGATGTAAAAGCAATTTTGCTGCGTAATCTTCACAGGAAGAGAAAACCACAAAAAATGGCGGAATGAAAACGCAATGGATTTGTAAATTCTAGAAAATTCCAAGGACTATTTTCTTTCAAATGTGTATTTTCAATTACTTTACAGTGACTACAAGGTCTTGGCGATGTTGGCAAGGGGCAAATTGTGGTGAATACAACTCAATTATCTTAATTATTATTGAAATACCAACCTGCAGACGGTAGCCATGTTTAGATTGTAGACCCCGGATGAAAATTGTCTGGTATAAGATATAGTTATCCAGACGTTAAAGTATATCAGGATTCAAACATAGAAAGCGTCTGGATAATATGGAGTTACGGAGTCCCTTATATCTACAACAAATCAAAACAATATCGTAAGCGACATTAACATTATGATAAAATAATTTTTTAAAGAAATCCCATTTTGTCGGTAGCTGTATGTTTTGAACTGGGTATTCCAATAGCTAATGTCTAAAAATATAGTATTACGCACATATATTTCCGACTTCTCTTGCCTGGTAAAAGATAGGCCTAATCAGATTTTAGGATTTAGATATTTTGACATTCCCACTGCCAGTGTCAGTGGGGGTGGGGCAATAATTGTTTCTATTATGAATATGATAATAGGGCTTTTAACCTCCTACTTACTTGTACTGTTCTGTAAAGGGAGAAAAAATAGATAAAATTTTTCCATTTAAATAAATTATTAGCCATACAAACACGTTTTGCATCTTCATTACAGTAGCCTACTTTGAAATAATTGATCGAGTCATATTTCAGACAAATGGAAATGGTCATGAATGAAGGGCTGCATTCAGAAGCCACAGTGGCTCAGAGAGTAAGACCTTTGCTCGCTAACCTGAAGGTCCCATGTTAGATGAGGATATTCTGGCCTGGTTCCGTCCTGTCAGGACAGAGCCTGGAAATTAAGGGACAATGTATAGTGTGACTATTTTAGCTAAGCTACACATAGTTTAATTTTTCAGTTTAGGGCCTACTGTAATTCTTGCTACTTATGTTATTCTCATAAATTTAACATAAAATGATTAATTTTTTTTTTCAGAAGTAAAGGTACCGGTAGTGCAACAGAATGTCATCGATGAAATGACGTTTATTTACAATGACAACCTGACCAATCAGCTGACAGGATCAACTGTTACATTGAATCAATCACAGGAATTCTTGGAATGGGATATTTCCAACCTAGATACCTCCGCTTTACCAGGATTAGAAAATCCAATCGACTTATATTTGGAATGTGATGACGATGATTGTTACTCGGCACCACCTTCTGCCTATCCAGTAACTGGTCCCTCGACACTGATTGGACAAAATGTTCATTTAAAGATTTCCTTTCCACCCAATACAGAGTCTACCTTCGATAAAAACAATTTATTTTCCTGTCAAGAATGTGAACAGAGATTTAAAAGTGAAAAAAAAGTTAAAGATCATATGAAAGCATTTCATAAAATTGAAAAACCATATAATTGCTTGAATTGTGAATATTCGTCATCATCTTTAAAACTCCTCAACAGACATAAAAAAAGATGCAAAAATAGAATAGCTGTTAACAAAAGTGATGAATCCCCAGCTGTTAGTCTTATGGCTACATCCGAAACTTCAAATAAAGAACAATTGAATGAAGTGGAACGGGAGATAGATAATTCACCTCATATTATTTCCACTAGTTTAATTAATAGTTTATTGCAAGATAAAATCAAAAAACCTTTCAAGTGCAGTGAATGTTCTTTTTCAACTAAATCAAGCAGTTTGTTAAAATCACATATTCAGACAGTCCATGATGACAATCGAGAAATATTTAACTGTACCGTATGTAACTTTGAATGCAAACAAAAGAGAACTTTAACAGACCATATGTTATCTCACGATGACAATTCTCAAGTGTTAGTCTGTGACATTTGTAAGAAGACCTATATATCTCATGAAAAATTAAAAAGACATTTATTAACTCATTCTACTGAGCGGCCATTTGCATGTGTATTATGCTCCAGGACTTTCAAGATTCACGGGAGATTAACTGATCATATAAAATCTGTCCATTGTAAACCTGTCAATGTAACTAAAACAAAGTCGTTTGAATGTAGTTGGCAAAATTGTGATAAGGTATTTCGTGATAACTTTAACATGAAACTTCATTTAAAAACTCATACATCTTGAAACTTAGGGAGAGGGGTTAAGCCTGTTCTCCGAACCCATTCACATATCTTAAATAAATATATTGTTGTAAAAATCAATACCCTGAAACTAATTTTTTTTATTTGTTTGTATGTACGTTTGTTTTTCATGTTTTATGCCATTTTCATTTACGTACAAAGCGAATCCTGGCTCAGTAAGTAAGATGGTGGCTCGCTAAGCTGGAGCCCCTGCATTCGATCTGGGGTGGACCAAGAAAGTTCATTAGGATTTTCCAGCATGGTTCCCCCTTGTTAGTGTTGCATGACAGCGGGTCTAGCAAGAGACAAGGTATAGTCGTTCAGATGGGACAAAAAAAAAAACGAGGCCCTGTGTTCATATGAAAGAACCCTTGGCATTTGGAATTCAGTATGAAAGTAGGCTGTAGCGTTGCTGTCTGGGCAAAAATTTTCTTATACTCATAGCACACTGGTATATGCTAGTCTTCATTGGTCCAGTCAGAGAGGAACAGTAGGACATTAAACCCCATTTTATTTCATTTCCACAGATTTGTTTTTCATGTTTTATATCATTTACGTTTATGTACATAACAGAGTTGCTGTTTCAAATTTTTGCCGGTGGAGACATTTTCAGTTGCAGTCGCTATAATGTCATATTTCATGGAAGAGTTCTCTCCCCTTTGTTATTGATAAGAGTACTCGAGAGTTATCTCCCATATTTAGAATCTTTACTACATATAGAGAGATATAAATATAAAGATAGATAGGGGACCCTTCGGGACTAAATCTTATAAAACTATATAGCCGTCCGATGCAAGCGTTTTAAAGTGTGAATCCATTTCGAACTAAAAAGATTCAAAAATTACTCAACGTGACATATCATTTGTCTCAGTCGGGCTCAGTCATTGCAATCCCAATTATTTGTATCGTAACATTTCTACATATCAGTATTTTAAACGATTTGGGAATGCTTACTAAATATAGAGAGGTTGAATAAAACATGTGGGTTTTAGAGTCAGTATATTTTAGTCCATGCCATCCATCGTAAACCAAAGAACTAACCCCCACAGAGCCATAAGTCATTACGACTTTCAGAAAATGGGGTCAACAAGCTTCCATTCCCTTTACCATTAACAGGCTTCAAGTTAAAATATTTCTTGATAATTTGTTCTGCATAATATCAGATTCTTTAGCAGTGGAAGGAAACCAGAGGACCTGGAGAAAACCCATGAGGTTGGACAGACGACCCTACTCCTTTCCATGTTCAACCAGTGAATTGAAACCACATCAGTTGACTCAATTACAGGCTTTATGATACAGCACTCACGTGTTAACCATTCGGCCATTCAACCCCCCTCTGCTTGATACTTTCTGTACACACGAGGGGTTTGATGGGCGAATGGTTAGCACGTGTGTGCTGTATCATTAGGTCTGTCATTGAGTCAACTTGCGTGGTTTCAAATCCCTGATTGTACATAGCAAGGAGTAGAATCGCCTGTCCAATCTCATGGGTGTTCTCTGGGTCCTCCGGTTTCCTCCCACTGCTAAAGATCCAAGTCATCTTGTTTTCGATCTTGTCTCTTATACTGAGAAGGGCTCTTCGAGGAGGTAAAACCATGCAGTTATGTTCCAAGTGGTAAAAGTCCACATGAAAAAATTAAGACAAGCAGTTGCATTAATAAATATACATTTATTATTAGACATGTGGTGTATATAAAATGACTTTATCACAAATGACTTTTTAAAAAAATGATGGAAGTATTTGTTATGTTCTACATTAAAATCTGGGCTGTAAAATAAAACATAAATAGGAAGAAAAAATAACATTTGACAACAGATTTATTGTGAAGTATTAACAACATTTTGACATATTTTCTCACCGGTTGTTCTCATAAATTAAATATGATAAATAAAGCTTTCTATACACAAATTTTATACATGTATTGAGTATACGTCGATTTTTGAGTTTTGTATCAATACTTAATTTTAGATATGTATTCAACAGTAAAACATCAATTATTTAATATACACAATTAATTTTATACACATTCAATTTATAAAATATACATAATTAATTTTATACACATATTAGATATACAAAAATTAAAATTTTATAAATGTAGCCAATATACAAAAAAATTATACATGCAATCAATATACAAACAATGTTATAAACATATTCAACATAGACAAATTTTAATACACATATTCAATATACACAAATATTAAACATGTAGCCAATGTTGAAAAAATGTTATAAACATATTCAATATACACAAATTTAATATACACAAATTTAATACACATATTCAATACACAAAATTTTAATACACATATTAAATACACAAAATTTTAATACACATATTCAATATACAATTTATTTTTATCATGATATACACAATGAATGATGTATTAATTGCTTTTATTGTATTTTGGGATATTACCACACCATAAAAATAGTCAGCAACCCACATCATGAATGTGAAATTATACAGTATGATAAAGATGACTGAACACAGTTATTAGAACACAAAGACGGCCAAGTTTATAATGTATAAGGTTATTCATTTATTTACAGGTTTATTTATAATTTCATATATTTAAAAATATTTGGCACATATTATTTTGCAAGAAAATGTCCTCAATAAATAAATAGATATAACCAGAGGCATCACATCGACTCATTTACTGTACATGAACAGAGTTTGTAGTTTTTTTGACATGAACAAAGTTTGTAAATTTTTTGACAGGAACAAAGTTTTGACATGAACAAAGTTTGTAGTTTTTTGACATGAACAAAGTTTGTAGGTTTTTTTACACGAACAAAGTTTGTACTAGTTATATTTGACATCAACAAAGTTTGTAGTTATTTGACACCAACAAAATATTTAGTTATTTGACACCAACAAAGTTTGTAGTTATTTGACACCAACAAAGTTTGTAGATATTTGACATCAACAAAGTTTGTAGTTATTTGACATAACAAAGTTTGCAGTTATTTGACATCAACAAAGTTTGTAGTTATTTGACATCAACAAAGTTTGTAATTATTTGACATCAACAAAATATATAGTTATTTGACACCAACAAATTTGTAGTTATTTGACATCAACAAACTCTGTAGTAACTTGACATGAACAAACTCTGTAGTAGCTTGAAAACCTTTAGTTACTTCAAAGAAACAAAGTTTGTAGTTAATGTTCATGAACAAGGCTTGTTGTTACTGTATATGAACAAATTAAAGTTTGTAGTTAGTGTACATGAACAAAATCTGTGGTAGCTTGACATGAAAACAAAATCTGTGGTAGCTTGACATGAAAACAAAACTGTAGTTAGTTTGCATGAACATAATGATTCTGAAAGATCTATCATTTAGTTAAATAGTTCACACAATGTTTAATATCAGCAAAATTCTTAATTTAGATTTACAGATGCGGATGATCATGGAAACAACTCACTCCAAGTACCTTGCATTTTTGTCCTGACACACTGCAAATTTGTGCTGGCAAATTCAACTTCAATACTGAGTATGTAAAACAAACACAGTTTTTCAAATTGTTGATAACATCCAGAATCACATCACTACCAAATATTTTACGGTCCAACGATTATTTTATCTGCTTTCCGATCTCAGTCTTTTGTCATTCCTGAGAGTTAAAGTTCTATCATCATTTTTCACCATTTGTGGTAGAATGGAATCCCAGACAGCTATACAACCATACTGGTTATCTACAATTAATAATAACTAATGGTCAGTAGCTAATAAAATAAAATATGGCTTAAAGTCACCAATTGGGTTAATGAAGACAGGGAAGTGATATGACAGGAAATAAAATGGGCTTTAATATCCTACTGTTCTGAAATGAAAATGGGGTTTAATGTCCTACTGTTCTGCTCCTAAACTGGGCTAATGAAGACAGGTCCTATTGCTCCGCTCCGACAGGGCTAATGAAGACGTGCATATGCTATACAGTCTATCCACCTACTCTTGTATATTCCAACTGTCAAGGGATCTATTTGTATAAAAGACATTGTTTTGGTTGTTGTCCATTTTATCCAAACTACTAACCCGCTTTTGCACAAACCCTGCATTGTTCTAGTCTACGGACCCAATACTGCACCCATTTCATTTTTAGGTTTTTTAAACAAAAGATCATGTGACATACCTTTATCAATGTCTGAATCAGGTCGGTTACGGAATCCTAATCCACCACTTAATATCACACAATCTTTATCATTCTCCGCTGGAGAGAAATAAAATATTATACTAGGCCTCAAAAATCTTATAATAGGCCTCATATACATTTTAACAGAATGAAACAGGGATATAATGTCTGGCCAATTCAACAGTAAAGTCCTTTTGAAACAATTTTAATTAGTGCCAGCGAGGTATGAGAATTTTGCCCAGAAAGCAGCATATATCTGCCTACCCTTCGTTGATTTTCATGGGTTCACCTTGTTTTTCTGTCCCAACCGAATGACTAGGTGCACTTTCCTTGTCAGACTCGGCAACACCACCTCTGAGAAGTAAAGGCCAGGCTTATAAAATGTCCAGTTGATAAAACTTTAAATTTTGAAATAAAATGTCACTAATTTAAATGAAATGGGGTTTAACGTCTTAATTTTCTGCTCAAACCAGTATAGTGAAGACGGACAGACGCCATGCAGAGTTTTATAAGGGACATTTGCACTGACATCTCCAGCTGTCAGAGGATCATAAACTTGATGTCACCACTGACAAACAAAGGGAAACCAGGCTAGGTAGATTCTGAATAATCTTATTTGTCAAGTTTTCTTGATATTTCAATTTACCTTGTAATTTAATACACATCAGACATCTAATGGAAGCCGTGTGTCGTGCAGTAGAAACAAGGGGAGATAATAACAAACTATCTACTATAACTATCTGACCTCCACCAGTACCAATCCATAATACTTTATCTTGAAGTACCATCGCTGTAATTCTTGAATCATTTTTGGACAAGCTGTGTTTTAAAACAAAAATATGAAACAAATATGAACAATCTTGGAAATAAGACACAACTAAAATCGTTATTTTCAGGTCTAAATATGAAGTAGCTTAAAACTCTAGTAAGGATATCAGACATATATTTCGGAGAATGTCCAGCATTTTTTTCTGGAAATTTTTGACTGCATAAATCTTTAAAAGCAGTTAAAGACCCTTATGGCATTCTAATCAATAGGAATCACTTGCATTGTGAAAGATATTAATCTCTAATAGACATTATCAGTCCAATAAGGGCCCGATTCTGTACAATATTTATAAAGACATATGGACTTGAAATTTCCTCAATCTTTGCAGCTTGCTATGGAATAAGTCCGCCATCATTCTGTCGTCCAGGAAAATTTAATGACAGGCCTGTTTTAAATCCAACTGAATTCAAGTCGGGACATTAATCGAGTATCTGAGTACATATTAGCATGAATTATCCGTGAGAAATTTGATATTTTAGCGACAAATGCCAATGGTGTATCGTTACTTTAAGAAGGAAATATTTGTGACTATGAACGAAACTTACTTGAAAATAGTCTGTATATTACAATCCCCACGATCTCTACGTTTACCTTTCGATATATCCCAGAGTTCCACCACACTACATTGTCGTTTCGATATATACAGATGTTTACCTAATGTCATTGTTAGAATCGGTTTTCGAAAACTGTTCTTACTGAAAACATAATACATGAAAATAATTCAAATTAAATATATAACGATAGTTACACAAAGCATAGAAAGAGAGCGAGAGAAATGGAGTTTAACTTCCACTTGACACAAACCAAGTCATTTAAGAACTGACATAATGGTTTAATTTCATATCAAAACCCATGAGGTTGGACAGCAGTGGTGGATCCAGGAATTTTTTGAGGGGGGTGACAACCCCATGTTTTGTCTCACCGACCGCGGTTTACGAAGCTAATTTCTGCCTCTAGTAACATAGATGCTGATTGTGTGTCTGATAAGATGCGCACCGTGTGCTGTATAATATATATACGACCAACTTGCATATCCCAGTGGAAGCTTGTAGGGCCCGGGATTCCTATACACCGGTGGGGAGGGGGGTGACTAGTAACCCTAGTCACCCCCCCCCCCCCCGGATCTGCCCCTGGACAGGTAACTCTAATTGACCCCCTGATAGACTTTTTGAGACCATTCAGACACCCAATCTCCCACACAAAGCATAGATTATATCGCATTCAGCACCATGGGTAACATCATAAAGTAACCATAAATGTTAAGGAAGAAATTTCGGGAAGATCACACACCAAAAAAGGTTCAACAAATTACCGGAATCGAGATACAACGTACTGGTAGATCTCTTTAGGATGGATGGGGGTGAAGGGTTGAGACTACTGTCCTTCAACTAAATCACATGGAATGGCATTTATTGTCTTGCTGTTATCTTATTTAGATCATTTGGCACTAACGTAATACTGGAATTCTTTGATTTAATATTTATTTATGTTTCCATCGAAACAAACCAACTTTACCTATCATCAGCGGTATCGAACATCTTTTCAACAGCCATTCCCTTACTAGCTAATGTAACAATCTGTGAACCACAAGATGCTATTGTTTTATTCTTATATTTTAAGATACAACATACAGGGTCGTAACCTTTCCCTATAATCATCGGAGGTAATGGCTGTGTATCGGGTTCCTGTACGAAAAACATAAAACATGATTATAACATTACATTTAATAATAATAAAGTTATTTATATAGCGCCTATTCCATGCCGAGGCGTGCGCTAAGCGGTTCTAATGTCACTCCAGATAAGCTAGTTGAAACAAGTCTGTTTAATGTCAAGTTTTGTTTTGACACTTTTGATGGAACTGTTCAATTGTTTGCCATTCCACAGAGTTGGAGCAGCAATAGTGGATTCACAGGATTCAACTCGTGGATAAAAACAATAATAGCGTCACATGATTCAAGTCATAGATAAAAACAATAACGTAATTAAAAAGAGAGGACCCAGAGAAAATCACCAACACTGTTAGCGAATCTGGAACCTCCTGTTACTCACCAAGCCACTATGGCCCCCTCTCTCATCAACAGAGTGAAACATAAATACCAATAAATTCAAGAAAGAGACACCTCGTTTTAAAATAAGATTAAAATGTACCTGTAATATTTCTGATACTGGAAAGAATGCTAATCTGCCATTGGCTAATCCAGCAAATATAACATTATTTTCATCTGCCCTAAAACATAATTTCAGTTGTTAAATGAATTCAACAATCTGGAGGATTCAACATACTCACTGTTTAGTTGAAGGATATAAAATCATAATATCCATTAAAGATATATTATGTAAGATTTAGATAAAGAGCTGAAAGTTCTTGCTACATTTCCAAAATAGAATTTGACCCCTAATGATAAAACATTGTTAAGTAGAATAAATAAAACCATAATCATTGCTCACTGTGCAATATTTAAGTGAGTCAGGCACAGATTCAGGCTTTGTCAGGCACAAAAGCTGTGGTGCCTGTCATTTTGTCCTGCACTGATTTGTCTTTTTTGCTGATATTATTAATACAAGTCCAGCACTAAGTTGAAAATGTCAGGCACTATTTCATTAGTGCCTGACATTTTGTCAGGTACATCTAAAACCCTTATTTCCACGCCTAGTGGGGTGAGACTATGACTAGCTCTGCCACTTCAGCCCATATGCCACTGGTGTGGTTGGTCACCAAGTTTAAGTCGGTGGGGAGGCAGGGTGGTGGGATTATGACCCTTCCTCTAAGCTACTGATGAGACCTACCTTTGAACAAGATGTAGAGATAGAACTGAATCTGAGAGAACTTCTGTCGAATGATTTATCTCTCTGGTTACTGTATCAAATACAAATATTTTCCCCATCTGTGTTCCGAGTAAAATATGTTCTGTATCAACTGGTAACATACATAATATTCTACCATACGGAAACATAGCACCCTGTTAACATAAAACATTATCAAACGTAGTCAAGGTATTGATGTAATATAGCTATACACAAAGTGTCCTCACTCTCACTTAATTTGCCTGGAAAGTGGCGCTACAGCCTACTCTTATATCAAATTCAGACAGCCATCATATAGCTGTTATAGTTCTCTCCACGAGACCTCAGTTATCCATCCCATCCGAAAAACTACAAAGAAACTCAATGAAGAAACACAGTTCCAGTTATAATTTATTGTTGTCTCTGGTAAACTCGTCATTATTTATTAAATGTCTTCAATTACATGAAGATTAAAGTAACGGACTCACTCTACATATAGATGAATAAGTAAGATATTTATATTTACCTTAAATTCATCTCTATAATCTAATAAATTAAACCAACCAAACTGCATATAATCATTGTCACCACTGGCTATCCATAGTTTCGTTTCTTCCTCATCTATTGGCTGTCAAAGTAAAACAAATGTGATTCATTGAGACTTTCTAGTTGTGAGTCCAGTGTCATGACTGCTTGACTAATGTACCTCCAGTAATAATAGTGCGCTTAAAATACAGCAACATTTAATTACATAGAGAGAGGGAGAAAGGGGGGACACTGTCCACTCAACACAAACTAGGTCATTTTGGGACTAACACATCTATCAATTTTATTTCAATAATTCGCTTGCACATAGGGATCTTCAGCATTACTGGAGGACCCAGAAAAAACTCACAAGGTTGGACAGGCGACACTACTCCTTGTCACGCACAAGTGAGGAATCGAGAAAGAGAGAGAAATGGGCTTTAACGTCCACTTGACACAAAATAGGTAATTTCGGGACTAACATATGGTTTAATTTCATTTCAATAATTCGCTTGTGCGTAGGGGTCTTTAACAGTGGGAGGAAACCGGAGTACCCGGAGAAAACCCACGAGGTTGGACAGACGACCCTACTCCTTGTTACGTACAAGTGGGGGATCGAACCACACCACATGACTCAATGACACCCCTATGGTTTGCGAACTCGTTAAACCACTAGACCATCCTAAACCTCCACTTAATTACAGAATAAATAACAATAAAAACACATACTTATAGAAAACAGTTACTAGTGTATTTCAGGCGACGTTTCTCTCAATGTTATCAAGCTAATACAGTAAAACAGGCAAACATATATAGACAAAATGCAATAACATAACTGAAACCATACTGACAGAATGTTAAAAAAGAAAATTTTAAATACATTTCAAATAGGTAAATATATCAGCTTATTATTTTGAGCAATTTACCTGATATGCCATACATTCTACAGTAGTTCCCACAGAGATTGGTCGAAATTCTCTCAAACAATATAACTCAGCTGATCGCAATTTTCGACACACTTCCTGTGACTAGAAATAAAAAATAATATATAGGGAATCAAGTGATTGGGAACTGTTTCACAAAATTGAGTAATTTGATTGGATAATATCAGATTGATGTTAGTGCTTAGCTAATCAAAATTCGCAAACCCCGCCAAGGGGTTAACCCCGGTAACCCCGCCAATTAGTAACCATAGAAACCCCCCCGGGGTTTCGGAATAGTATAAATAAAAACGCCCAACACGTGAGCCCTATCAGTCCAGTCTGATGAGTTCAATACGAACGAAACTAGTCACTGACATTCGGGATAACCAGGTCTTCATAGCCACCATTATCTCTTCTTTAATCAAAATTGAAGCATCTACTAAAATTTGGATTTTATCATTTAGTTGAAATTTCAAGAAACAGGGTCCTGGTAAGAAAAAGCTTATTGAATGTGTATGTCATTGGCAACACATTAATGATCTCCTGTTAGCTGAAAATTGAAATATTAGTAGTCAATTGCGCTGCTGTCCATCCAAACTCTCCCTCATATCTCGCTGCAAGCCGTATGCCTGTCTTTTATTTCATTTGGATTTGATCCCAGTGTCTGTCAAAAAAGTTTGAAAGGATTTTTCATTGAGGTTAACGCCGAAAAGTAGGCTGTTGAACCTAATTTCATTCAGTCATTGATTTAATACCTGTCTGTACAAAATAACTTTACTCTATATACCCGTATTATTCAATACTGTCTGTACCGGTATTATTTCATAAATATTAAAATACTGTCTGTGCAAAATAACTTGACTCTTTATAATATTACTTTATGAAATACTGTCTTTATAAAATAGCTTTACTGTTTATGATATTATTTTATAAAATAGTGTCTGTATAAAAAAAAACATGACTCTTTATAATATTACTTTACAACATAATGTCTGTACAAAATAACTTTACTCTTTACAGTATATATTTAGTAGTAGTATAATTTATACCTGCGGTCTATAATATTACTGTATATATTTAATAGAATAATACATACCCGTGGTCTATAATCTGGTACTTGTTGTAAACACTGATTGATTACTTCCTGCATGTCAGGCCACGGTTTAATTCCACGTTTAGTAATGGGTGGAATCGGCAGATTCTGAATTCAGAGAAAACATGTTTTATATCTTGATATCTTACAAAGTGGAAACAAGATCAAATCCTAAACCAATTCCTTCAGGGACAGTATTCACAAAAACAAACCAAAACATTTCAGAGATTCGGAATTTTCTTTGGCTCAGAGTTAAAACACTGGTTTTGATTTTAGTTCTTGGCCAATGAAAAGGCTGAATTCTTCAAATATTTCAGCTATTTGTGAATAACAACCCCAAGTATTTATCTGTTTTGTGGTACTGTGGTAGAATAGATGTGCGAAATATTAAACCGTTATTAATTTTCTTTCCTTTTATAATACACAGGCTAAAATATGATTGTTTCTGATTGAATATAAATAATGGTTTATGAATTTCTAGAGAAAACAAGTCCCCACCTCCACCCCAAACTAAATACATGACACTCATTCAATACTTGCACCTCTTTTAGAATCAAACAACAAAATAATTCACCACCATGCATCAGTTTAGCAGACAATGCTCATTACCAAACTTAGTCAGGGTATCGATGTAATGAAACTATACACCAAATTTATCATGTCCTAAGACATGAGCCAATGAAACAGACTATCTTTGCTTAACCTAAGCAGAAAATGTTCATAATCGAACTCAGTCAAGACATTCACTTAATGAGTATACAAACCCAGTTTGAACATTCTACCTCAAATAGAAACAGAGTGATTGTGTTACAGAAAGAGTGACAGACACATAGACTAATGGACGGATGAACTGACGGACGGACCCATAATTATTGTCCCCTGCTGAGGACAGAAAATCAATCATTTCACTAACTTCAGCAAAAGCTTTGTCCTTCTCACTCTGAAACTCCAGTTCATCATACGGATGTTGACCTCCCGTTACCATGACATAAAGAGTTATACCAAACGAAAATACATCAGCCTGTTGAATAAATATACTAATATTATTTCAATAAATTTGATGACGTTTAGTTGAAACAATATTGAAAGTAGATACATGTCAATCATCTTCGAGTGCAGATTAAAAACAAAAACTGTTTTCTAACATACAATCGATAAATAAATATCTATGTCAGTCTTACAATACGGAATATCCCCAAATACCAGTACACCCATGGTTCACACAGAATTTTAGAAATACAATTAAATGTTTGTTCATCAACAACATTTTGGAAAAGAAAGAAAGAAATGTGGTTTAAAGTCCACTTGATTAAAACTAGGTCATTTCGGGACTAACATATGCTTCAATTTTATTTTAATAATTCACTTTCGTGCAGGGGTCTTTAGCAGTGGGAGGAAACCAGAGGACCCGGAGACAATCCATGAAGTTGGACAGATGACCCTCCTCCTTGTCGCATACAATTTGAGAACCGAAACACCGCCACTTGACTCAATGACAGAACATATAACCATCCATCCACCCCCACCCCCTATCACAGACAACACATGAAAAAGAAATCTTTATAAAATGAATATTTTGTAGTTTTATATGAGTTGCCATGGAAATTAAGAAGATATAATACCTGAAATGAGTATGTTTCACCTTTAATTACTTCAGGTGATCTATAAGCAGGTGTTCCTTCTTGTGCTGTTAAACCATATAATGTTGAAAATCTCGATATTCCATAATCAGATATTTTAGCATTTACCTGAAATGAATTATTTGTAACATGTAGATGTTATCTACTGACATCATAAACTTCATAGCTAATAATCATCTCTTTATTTTAAAAAAAAAAATACAAAAATATGGCAAAATTGGTTATTAGTTATTCCTGCTGTCAAACTTTAGCAGACAAACAAGAATCAAAATCGCTAGAGATCTTCAAGTTATGTTTGAAGACACATCTATTTGACGAAAATAAATCCTAAGGAATCAACATAAACTTTAAAGTGCAATAGGAACTTTATTGAAGTATTGTTTGCGCTACAGAAATTTTGTTTTGATTGATTGAGTGTTGAGGGATCTAACATTCATTATCTTGAACCAGTCATTAACAGTTACTGAAAAGAACCACAAACTATGATATTTATTAACATTTCCCCAAACTTTAGTTTACAAAAACTTCAACTTTGTGACCTCATCTAATAAAATGAAATGAAATGGGGTTTAACGTCCTACTGTTGTACTCTGACTCTGCGAATGATGACTGGCATACGCCATACAGTGTGCTATGAGGGTAATTTTGCCCGGACAGCGGCTCTAAGACCTAGTCTTACATCAAATTCTTTCTGCCAGGGAATCTTTGAGATGCCCTCCAATGTGTACACAGGACCTACATCCTGCACCACTGACAAAGGGAAACCACACTGGAACATTCTCGGCCAATGCAGGGATCGAAACACCCGACCTCCAGGCTAGCAAGCCAACATCTTACCCACCTACCCACTGCGACTCCATGACCTTATCAAACAGTCTGTATTATAATATAATGGCTACTGTAGTAGCGGTGTGTGGATTTAATTGCCAGCAGACAGTTGTTAGCTGTGTAAATCTTTTTAAAACTCAACTTGAGAGACTTTTCCATCATGTGAGCAGATTCCCAATACAACAAATAATTGAACTACTGTCCCATTTACAAGGGTGTACAATTCACTAGTATATATTGAGAAAGAAGTCGCAATGAAATGAAATGAAATGGGGGTTAAAGTCCTACTATTAAGAAGCCTCACAAACCTTGGCACTTTTTGAAAGACTAAATATAAGAACATTATCTGGTTTCATGTCTCTGTATACTACCATTAGTCTATGTAGATAACACATTCCTTCACATACCTATATATATAAATAATATAAATACTTCATTTAGCGACATCACAATACAAATATTGTACAGCGCAGCGGACACTTACGGCAGGCCCCGGGATCCATTCATTTGATTTGATAATTGTTTGTTTTGTGCAATGTCTATATTCTGTCTAGTCCGCAAGTTTATCTTGTAGATTTTTGTTTTGCATGTAGTGCAGTCTTCCTGCACTTACTATTTATTTATCAACATCACAATATAAATATTTCATACATCACAATTCATTCATTAGCATCAATATACATCATTTATCAACATCAAGGCATGATTTGATATTAATTTAAAGACTCTGATCTTGATTTGAGGTATTAAAAAATCTCTTGCAAACTGTTATATTGTGAAAGTTGAATATCTAATAGGAATATCAATCCATAAATGGTTTAATTTTGTTCAGTTTTTACAAAGAAATGATGAATTGAAAATATGTTATCATTGAATATCATTTGCAGATATGGTTAAAGGTATGTCACCGAAATCAAAGTGTGATAGTAAATCGGGACAAGGTGTAGGTTCACCTGTTCAATTTTCTCCTGTGACCTGAAAAACAAATGTCTGTCTGTCTGTCTAACGTCTGTTGTCTGTCTGTCTAACGTTGTCTGTCTGTCTCCCTCTCTCTCTAATCAAAAAAGATGGGCAATGTCTTCAAATATATGTACGAAATATAAAAATAACCAAGAATATGAAACGCTTACCTGAGATGCTATTTTATGCTGTAAAATTCTACTTAATGGCTGTCTATTACGTAAAACATTTCCAAGAGAACCAACAGGGGCAAATTCTAGTAATACTAATCTGGCGGGACGAAGACCAACAGCCGTTAACGATAAAACATTCGGATGATTCAATCTTCGTAAAATATTCACCTAAAGAGAGAAAACAATAAGCTGATGTCATAAATATAACCCATCACATCCCCAAGCCTGGAAATAAGGCACCTGTCACTGACAATGTCAGGCACAGATTCAGACTTTGTCTGGCACAAAACCTCTGGTGCCTGTCATTTTCTCTGGCACTGATTTGTTTAACCTAGATTTTCTCAAAATCTGGTTTTAAAATTCTCTCCAACTGACCATAACGTGTTTGCCGATATCTTGGCAATCGAACAACAAAATTTTGAACTATAAAACAACACCAAAGTTTGCATAGAAAGTAGTTCACCTCTTGTCTCAGCATTTTATGTGGATGGTCATCACCAACAGCACCAAATACTTTAGCTGCTACAATCTGTAATTAATGAAATTCATGCTACACATTTTACAAACCCGCTCCCACAAAACCAGACGCTTGTTGCACAACTTCATTTTGTACTATGGGCACAAGAGCATTAACAGTATGCCTTCTTGTTACTATTAATGAGCCATACTCAACTCCAGATGATACAACAAATTTGAAAAGAATTGCATTTTTGGAAAGCTTAGCTGTGGACTATTCAAATATGGTGCCAGCTCTATTTTTATAAAAATGACCATCCGTCTGGTTTTGTGGGAGCAGCTCACATTTTACAACATATGGTATTCATACACATAAATATTCACATAAAAACTTGGAAATCCAATAATTAAGCCTTAAATTAAGAGAATCCCAGGCCACACAAATTTGATCTATAACTCTGCTGTATATAGCATTGTATTAAATTTCAATCAAATATTTTAAAGTTTAATCAAAAAATCCCCCAAACATCTGGAAAACATAGCCAGATGGATCTGTGGAGACAAATTCAAGTCCGCTTCGCTGTTATCGGTAGGAGACTATTAACTATGGAGAGGAATGGGGTTTAACATCCACGACCTAAATTAGGTCATTTTGGGACTAACATACTGTTCAATTGTATTTCAAACATGTTAAACCATTCGAAAACCTTACCCTCCTTTAATAATTTATGGAACCTAAGTGAAAACATTATTCATAGAGTGCTCTACCAAAGATTCCAAAATGACTTAATAACATATTAAAATAAAGTTACAGCTTTTTAATAGTTTACTGGTTTTTTTAAGCATGGATGTGTGACAACACTTGCATTAAGAAGACAATGCTTTGGCTTTTAGTTTTACTAAATGAAGTTTCAGTCTATTGTTGTACACTACCTGTTTTTTATAAACAGCTTTAAAGACAGAGCCAAATCCACCATCTCCTAGTAAATTCTCTGGACTAAAATATATAAATAAACCAGGTAATAAGAATGACTGGGCCAATATGGGTTGGTTGTAAGTTGACCAGTGTGTCCAAAAAGGTATAAAAACGTCACAAGTCAACAAAAGAGAAAGAGAGAGAAAATGAGCTTTAACATCTACACAACTAGGTCCTTTCGGGACTAACACATGGTTCAATTTTATTTCAATAATTCACTTGAGCATAGGTGTCTTTAGCAGTGGGAGGAAACCAGTGTACCTTGAAAAAAAACACAAGGTGAGACAACAGAAAACAGATGAGCAACCCTGCCTACTCCTTGTCATGTCATCAAAACCATGGCACTTGAGACAATGATAGACCAATCGACCCCCCCATACTCCACCCATCAATAACATACATGACACACATTTTCTTAAAACCCTAAATCTGTGTACAGACCTGTCCTTGAATTCAAATTCATTCATATCTAACTGGAAATGACTCTCTAAATCTGTTAACATCACATCTGGAGCCTGAAATACGAGTTGATTTATTCTAGAAAACTCGTCTCAAAACTGGTCACAACCAAAAATATTTTGGTTTGTTTACAAGTATATAATTCAATATAGAAGAACAAATTGAATCAATAAATTAGGTTTTTGTCACAATAATATTTATTTGATTCCACAAAAGCTGGGTATTAAACATTACTTACCAGATGACCAAGTTCAATGTTTCCTTTATGTTTTGGACAGAAAATTTCATCACTTGTTTCTGACTGAATAATTATCTCTGACACAAGGAATCTCTTTGGTTTTTCTAGAAAAAAAACATTGACTTTGTTAAAATGTACAAGTAAATTCTCATAAAAAGTTCATTTAATATTTATAAACGATAAAAATAGTAAAGCTACGCTTTCATTGCCTTTTTATATTCATCTGATCAGAGGTGTTAAATTCAGATAAAATCTTGAACATTCTCAACCATACCTTGGTTTCTGATAAAACCACAGTCAAACAAATGAAATGGGGTTTAACGTCCTACTGTACTGCTCTTAAACGGGGCTAATGAAGACGGGCATACGCTATACATTGTGTTATGAGGGAAATTTGCCTGGGTAGTGGCACTACGGCCTACTCTTCTATCAAATTCCAACGTGCGCACCAATGTGTACACAGACCTTGGTTTTTCATCCCATCCAAATGACTAGACGGCTGTCCTTGTCAGGCCTACTTATAAACAAACCAACATTTCTGGGAGAAAATAAGGATGAAGTCAGACACAGTAGACACAGAGATCAAACAAACATGTCTAGAAGAAAATTGGTATATTTACCTGTACAGCGATAACACTGTGCAAATTTCTGTAATAATTCTCGTCCTAATACAGGATCAATCCCAGTCAAACCAGGATACCACTCATCAACTAATGCATCAACATGATCCACAAGATAACCTAGTAATCTATAATATAATACAACATGATCGACAAGTTAACCCAGTAATCTGTAATATAATCAACATAACCCAGTAATCTATAATATAATACAAGATAACCCAGTAATCTATAACATAATCAACTCAATGTGACTCGATCTCACGAAACCAGACGCTTGTCGCACAACTTCATTTTGTACTATGGGCACAAAAGCATAAACTGTATGCCTTCTTGTTACTATTAATGAGCCGTACTCAACTCCAGATGATGCGACAAATTTAAAAAGAATTGCATTTTTAGAAAGCTTAGCTGTGGACTATTCAAATATGGTGCCAGCTCTATTTTTATAAAAATGACCATCCGTCTGGTTTTGTGGGAGCGGCTCTCAAATAACTTGACAACTGTATAATATAACAAGATTGGCTAGACAACTGTAATATTATAAGATCAATTTTAAAATCACAAGATCAATATAGTAACTATAAGTTTAACCTACCTGTAACCAAAGGTAGTTGAAGGTACAGTTATATGCAACTCTTCATCATTATCTTTACAAGAATCAACCAGAAAATAAGCATACTGAAAAAAAAATAAATATGGTATCACTTATATAAAGGTTCTTGAAATTATACATAAAGTGCTGTACAAATAACTTTGCATGAAAACACCTTCTATGCTCACATTACTAAGAGATGCTGACTATGCTTTTATATCTTACTATAACATTAAATATTCAAGAAACAGTTACCTTAGGCCAAGCTACAAAAATTCCTTCTCTCCAATATTGCACAATAGGTTCAACACTTAACTGTAGTAATATCTGAAAAAATTAGAACCTGCAGTTATATTTAGCTGGTATAATGAGTCTATTTACAAAATGAAATGAAAAGGAAATGGGGTTTAATGTCCTACATCTGCGCACCGACTAGGCAATGGAGACGGACAGAGTCTTTAACGTGCACACCAATGAGTAGTTTTTTCATCAAATCCTATTGACTAGATACTTATCCTTGTAAGGCCAAGGGGAAACCATTCCAAATCTTGAGGAGATTTCTCGGCCAACACCGGAAGTGAACCGGATACATCCAGGCTAGCAAGCCAGTGTCTTACTCACTGAGCCACCACAGCTCCCTATCTATTTACAACATCCAATGCTTCTGTATCTTGATTATGACAAGAATGATTTCATCAATACTCAAGGCAAAAGAGCCACATACACATACTCTTCTTTGCATTCCAGCTGTCCGGGGTTCTTTTACACGCAAGCCGATGTAAACACAGGACCATTTATGTCCCATCTTAACAACCAGACACACTGCTCCAAATGCAAAAGTGAGATCCAGGTTTGAAAAATCTTGAATGTGCTTCTCAGCCCACACCGGAATTGTTGTTGAGAGATCAGTGTCCTACTGTTTGGGATTAACGAAGTCCTTCACACGAAGAGGGGTCTAATATAAGCTATGCCTGTTCCCCAATCGCTATTCAAATACAAATCTGAATCAAATATTGTTTAAGAAGAAGAAGTCATTCGTATATTTGTTATCTAGGAAATAAACAACATACCTCTGCAACAGAACTGTGTGAAAACACAACAAGTCTCGTTATTAATCTGGACCAGAAACCAATAGGTGCAGACGGCATTACATAAATACGACTTATTTTATCTGCAAAATAAAGAGTTATATTCACTGTGTATCTGATCTGTAACGCATAATTTACATTCTTGTTTTTGGGATCTATGTTTGATGTTTCTGTTGGCAGTAACATTGAGATATCAAACATAGAAAGAAATGGGTTTTCCTTCTACTCAAAACAAACAAGGTTATTTTCTATTAACACATTCTATAACTTTATTTCAATAATTCACAGGGTTCTTTAGCACTTGTAGGAGATCGTAGGACTCAGAAAATATCCATTAGGTTGGACAGGAGGCTCTACTTTTTGTCACGTACAAGAATGGAATTATAGCCATTCTATTTAACTCAATAACAAGACCTTGCGATCTAAAGCACAAGCGCCAAACCACTTGATACTAACCCAACTCCTGAGATATCAAGCAGGAGATCCAGCACATAAATATCATCGCGAAAGAAAGTTCGGTAAATCTTACCATCTTTTGGTAAAGCATGTACATTGATCTTTAGAACTGGTCTTTCTGCTGGAAGTCGACACGGTATCATCAGCTCATCATTGTTACGAGGTAAAGCTATCTCAAACCTAATAAAAATAAATCGCATCATCATCATCCTGTGAACTTGTATACTAGCAACTGAGTCATACTTGTTTCAACAAAAGCACAAAAATTAGTGTATATTAGTGTATATGAGAAAATTCTAATTAGCAAAAGGCATAAGAACTATAATAGATGAATGTACAAATTTTCATAAACATTTCTTGAAAGGTTTACGAGGTATGCTCCAAAAAACCAGGATGGAATTTATTATGGGCTGGACTGATAAAAGAATTCCTGACAGCAGTATCCAGTATTTATTTGTTTGCGCCATTAGGTTAACATTTCCTTATAAGGACTCTTCTTCTAAGTTTATGTATTCAACAAATGTAGACTAACTTTTCCAGGAGTCGTAGATACTGAGGTATAAGATGATGGGGAAATTTAAAATGTGTTTCATCACCAACAGTTTTACCAGTAAATAACCACTTAGCAGAATCTTTCTTCATAATCTACATAAAATATAATAATAATAATTTATTGTCTTCTATAGCACTCAAAAAGTCATGTCTTATCCGTTTAAAACAAGTTCATAGTGTTCTAGAACAGTTATTTGGGGGATCACACTGGCTAAGAGGGTAAGACGCTGGCTCACTAACATGAAGGTCGGGTGTTCAATCCCTGCATTGGTCAAGAAAGTTCATCCAGATTTTCCAGCGTGGTTCCCCCTTATCAGTGATGCTACACGGAAGGCCTGACAAGGACAGATGTCTAGTCGTTTGGATTGGATGGAAAATCAAGGTCACGTGTACACATTGGCGTGCTCATAAATGATCCATTGACAGTTGGAATTAGATACAAGAGTAGGCTGTCTGTAGCGCTGCTGCCCATTTCATTTCATTTCATTTATTTGGTAAAAACTTGTGTTCTAAATGTTGTCTTAAAACCTGTGAATGTTCCATTTCCCCAAATGTGTCTTGGAAGAAAATTTCAGATGCAACTTTAACTGAACATTCAAAAGTAGTAATAATATTTGTTAATGAGGAAAGTGAAATATTGTTTATTAAACAAGTTAAACAAATTAAACTATTTAGCACAGTAATTATATTAGTGTGTGAAATTCTAAATTTATAATTTGGTCCTCTCCATTCTGTTGTTTATATCATGAAAGCAAAACTAAATTGACTTACCCCTTGCGGACTTATAAATGGATTAATTTGTGGAACTGTGACAACCTGAGCCATCATTCTACATAACCATCCTGGATTGATGAAATAAAAGTCTCGTAGCTGTAAGGCTGATTCATTATAATGTAATAAAACACCAGTTTCATGTAAAAACCAAACAGCTTGATCCAGTTCTTCCTCATCAAGATCGAGTCCAGCATTTTGTACTATTTTCAATAGTTGATTTCTACGTAATACTGGCAGATTAGACTCAGGATTTTTAGCTTCTTCTGATAGAAGCTCAGAAAGTTTCTAAAATAAAAATAATAATATGGAATGGGGTTTTATGTCCTCGTAAACACAGCACTTCAGTCAATTTGAGACAAAAAAATGGTAATTTTACTTCTATGGCTTTAGGTTGGATAATTTAAGAAAAACAAAGGATGGATTTCAAATATCCAGTTTTTCTTGTCAGTCAAAGTTGGGATTCAGGACATTACCATCTCGAGTCCAGTAGCCTGACAATTGGCCTGACCACTCAACTACCACAAGCCTGACCACTCGACTACCACAGGCCTGACAACTTGACTACCACAGTTTCATTCCTGGTTACAGAGTCTCCCTGTATTTGTGATGAAGATTGAAATCACACTCCATCATCTTGCAACAGGATATTCTTATACCCCCATGCAATATGATTTCCGGGTAGCAAGACACTGCTTTTCTATGACCTTTACCAAAATGTGGCAACAACTTGTTTGTTGTGACAGGGGCTTAAATAAACAGTTTCCATATTTACTTGGAAATATAATTAATAAAGCTTAAATTTGCACAAACCACATAACTAGCTGGCACTTTCTGACCCATAACTGGTTTTCCTTTGACTTTAAAACTGTAAAAAAAATAACGCCATGAAATATCTAGGCCCTGATTTCGCTCAACACACAAAACATTTGATTAATTAATTTATGCATCTAGGACACCCTTGGTGTGAGCCTCCAATGTCCTCACAACTAACAATGTAAAGAACACTTCAATACTGAAATGTTTGAATTTCAGATATAAAATAATTCCTAGACTTACTTATCAATAATATCTTTAACTCTTCGTCGTAGTTCTTCCATTTCTGGTGTTTCTTTCGAGCAGTCAACCATAGCACGTAATAATATCACAGGGTAGCCTGGTGTAAATATCAATAAATATATTAATAACTCAGTCAACCATAGCATTATATTAATAACTCAGTTAATCAAAGCATTATATTAATAACTCAGTTAACTATATAGCATTATATCAATAAAGTCGACCATAGCATTATATCAATAACTAGTCAATCATAGCATTATATTAATAACTCAGTTAACCATAGAATTATATTATTAACTAAAGTCAACCATAGCATAATATTAAAAACTACAGTCAACCATAGCACATAATAATTTAACTGGGTATTATAACCTGACATAAATATTAATCATTATATTAATAACTACAGTCAACAAGGACCATTTGTAGATAGGAATAGAATGGGTTTTAATGTCTCACTAATACTCTTGGTCATTTTGAGATGAGCGTAGGTTATGTGTGCACTGCAAGGTATGATTATTTAGCCCCGACAGAAGTGTTTTTGCCTCTTCCTACTTGATTTCCAAACTACTAGACAGGACTTTCCAAACAATTAAGCACACTTTCCTTGCCCGCTGTGCAGGACCCACACCTTACAAGCAAAAGCTAAGCTTCAGAAATCACAAAAGTTCTTCCCATTGTGTCCAGTACCAAATTAAAATTGAGAAGTAAAACTATTTTAAAATGAGTCTTCCTTTAAATAAAAGTTTGAACAATTTTATTACCTGGTTTATTACTTAAAACATGCAACTTTTCTTCTATTTCTTGTACTTTTTCATATTCATCTAGAAAACAATGATAATATATACATATAAACAACAGACTAATAGTAAATGTACATTTTAAGGACCAAATCTGTTTATCGCAATCTTTTACGTCCCATTTACCTTTTCGACTACAGAGAGAGAGAGAGAAATGGGATTTAATGTCCACTTGACACAGACTAGGTCCTTTTGGGACTAACACATGGTTTAATTTTATTTCAACAATTCGCTTGTGTGTAGCGGTCTTTAGCAGTGGGAGGAAAGCAGAGGACCCGGAGAAAAACCCACGAGATTGGAAAGACCACCCTATTCCTTGTCACGTACAACCGGGGAATCGAATCCACGCCAGAGAGAAATAGGGTTTAACGTCCACGACACATACTATGTCAATCTGGGACTAACATATTGTTCAATTCTAATTTCAATGAACCACTATCGTTTAGGGGGTATTTAACAGTGGGAGGAAAGGGGAGGACCCAGAAAAAAACCCCATAAAGTTGACAGGTGACCCTACTCCTTCTCATGTACAAGCAGGGAACTACCATAATAAAGCAATGTGAAATTTCGAATAACAACAATAAAAGCGCATATCGGTAACAATGTCATTTCACTAAAACATTGAAACAAAATTAAAATTATGTTCAAATCGGTAACCGTGTTATTTCACTTATTTACTTTTTAGTATCAATATTGAAACAAAATTATATCAAAATCCTGAATCTGTGGAATTAAACTCCTGGGATTTAAACCTGTCAGAACACAACGAATGAGACGGTTATAATAAATAATTCTTAAATATTTAAACGCTACTTGTATCAATACATGTGAAATAGATACTTACCAGGATTAAGTCTATCATAGTGTGTTCCCACGACAACAACAGGACAAGCAGGTGCTCGGGCTAATATGTTAGATAACCATGGTTGTAGACGATCTATTTCACTTACACCTCGGCTTACATCATACACAATCTTAAAATAATAAAAACACAATAAAAAGGAAATAAAAAATTCTCAATGGGACGTCCTACTGTTCCACTCCAAACTGGGCTGAGGGGAATTTCGCCCGGACGGGGGCACTGCAACCTTCTCATATTGAATTCAAAACATCAAGGGATCTTTTACATGCATTGCCATGCTAGAGGCAAGCAATTGAGTGACAGGTAAGCTCTTTCAGCCATCACAATGAGAGTCCTGCAACAATCATATATCTTTTAATTAAACTATTCTTACTAAATACACAGCTCTATTTGATAAACTATACTTACTAAATACACAGCTCTATTTGATAAACTATACTTACTAAATACACAGCTCTATTTGATAAACTATACTTACTAAATACACAGCTCTATTTGATAAAAAACACTGATGAGTGCTGTAAAAGTCTTCCTGACCAGCGAAATCCCAGGTTCTGATGGTGTATGCACAATTCTTCCCAAATTTATGTCTTTCATATCTAATGGAAAAACAGGTCTGGTGTAAGACAGGGTAGTTTATTTATATCATGATTCATGAACAAATATACTATTCAAAAAAAGTAGGGGATATTTGATTTTTAAGTGTTATTAAAGTCACCTAATGAAACTGACAAAGAAACAAATGACAAAATGAAATGAAGTTCACATTCATCGATTTATTCCAAATGATCGTTAGACTAAGTAAGGCACAGACTGACCATTATAAGGGTAAAATGATACCCGGGGTCAAACAGCAAAGTTACCACAGCATCACAACAAAGTCAGTAACGGGTAAATCCTCCTCTGTTTGCCAAACAAGCATTGATCCGACGTGGCATACTCCTAATGAGACGTCTAAGGTCATTTTGGTCCAGATTGTCCCATTCCTGTTGCAACGCAGCAGCAAGTTCTTGGACATTGGCAGGACGTTGTTGACGTTGACGTAACCTCTGTCCAAGCATGTCCCAGACATGCTCGATGGGGGAGAGGTCGGGACTCAGTGCTGGCCAAGGTAATGTGGTGATGTTCTGTTGTTGGAGGTAACCTGTAACGATCCTGGCCCTGTGACATCTTGCGTTGTCATCCTGGAAGATGAAACGGCGGCCATGACGTCGTGCGAACGGCACAGCATGGACTGCCAAGATGTTGTCCCGGTAGTACTGGCCTGTAACACGCCCTGCAACAACATGTAAAGCCGTTCTTCCAGCAACAGTGATGCCTCCCCACACCATAACAGAACCACCCCCAAATCGATCATGTCTGATGAAGTTAACGTCTTGGAAGCGCTCGTTTCGACGACGCCACACCCTCCTACGTCTGTCCAAAAAATCAACAGTGAACCTTGACTCATCTGAAAACATCACATTGCTCCAGCATCGATTATCCCAGTGTTGACGATCCCTACACCAACGACGTCTTGCCTGAATGTGATGATCTCTCAAACAAGGGATCACGCGAGGACATCGAGCGCGAAGGTGACCCCTATGCAGTCGATTCCGAATCGTCTGGCCACTGACTCTCACACCAGTGTCTGTTTGAAGACGAGCGCTGATCTGATTTGCTGTGATGACACGATTTCTCAAGGCCAAGGTACGGATAAATCGATTATGGGCTTGAGTTGTCGCCCTTGGTCGACCTGAGCGTGGTCTGTCCTGTACAGATTGTGTATCACGGTATCTGGACCATAGCCTGCTTATGACAGACTGAGAAACATTCATCGTCCGCGCCACAACCGCCTGTGTTGTGCCGATCTGTAGCATGCCAAGGGCACGTAACCTTTCATTTTGGGTAAGCCGACGCATATCAAAATTTGTTTTCTGGTCACTAAAACAATTAAACTGATGTTTCCATCCAGGAATTCAATGCCACAATGACTGTAACATTCAAAGTCAGAGTCGTGCAAATCTTGGGTTGGACCCCCATGATGATCCCAACCATCACCTGCATTCCATGCGGTAGCTATTGGTGCGTTTGGGCATCCATGTAACTGGAAATGTTTCTTCTGTTAGGTTCTATAGTGACTTTTTTCGTAGTCATTTGCATATTTTAGTATTATGCCCCCAAAATCAAATATCCCCTACTTTTTTTGAATAGTATATATACAGAAATGAAATGGGGTTTAACGTCCTATTCAAATATATACAGACCATGAGCATGATTTGAAAGATACATTAATATCCCTTAGTTGGTCTGTTTTGACTGAATCAAAGCCCAGGGATATTCTAACATTAATATATATATTTTGATCTTAGGTTTCTAATTAAAAGTTAGATAATCAATGTGGGTACATTTAATTGTGGATTAAGCCATGATAAATTCAATATTTTCCAAAAAATTTCACATCTAGCACTTTAATAAATTTGTTTTCTTACTTCCAATCATTAACAATCACTCCAACTGTTGGTCGATCCTCTGCTGATTTTTTATATTTCTTACATAAAGCTCTTAATAGAGTTGTCTTCCCTCTACCTCCATAACCAACAACCATTAGTTTCATACAAAAATAACGTTGAGCCTGCAGAATAATTTATATCTATCATCTTAAACAAGGCAAAATGATGGACGCATATCAGTATGACAATATCAGAACTATAGGCAACAATTTCACAGAAAATATATTGTTCCATAACTCTTCAAAATGTTAATGGAACTTTACTCAGGCCAAATGGCATCTGCCTCAATGCTCTGTACTTTAAACCAGGGCTTTCATCTCACAATTACTCATCTGCGATATCAACCAAGGTGGAAGCAGACGTTAAGCCTTAAGCAACAAACCAACGATCTCAAAATTTGTCTGTCAGTCAATGTTTGGCATATTTTGCTGAGATTAGATTAGCAACAACACATTTTCTCAAAAATCTGACAATTTGGAGTACTATTACATATTTAGTATACCAACATATTTCTTTGCATTTTTACTATTTTACTGTTATGATATGTAGATTGACTGACAGAGAAGTTCTCCAATTGGTCAATTACATTATTACACTACCAGTCAGACAAGACCGGCACATGTGACTGAAACAAGAGCCCTCATTAAAGCTCTCTCCTAATGTGAAAATGTTAACAGATCCAAAATTATTAACCTTTTTAAGTCTATTATGTAGATATATGATTAGATCTCGAACTCTTCCCTTTAGTAAACTATCAGCTAGATCGATATTACAACCATCAGTTGGCATCTGTGAAACAAAAATATGTAAAACATTAAAAAGGCTTTAAGATTCATTTACTAGTTTAAATGACATCTCACAGAAGGATTTAAACATTAAGAAAAAAATAACAAGTTAGAAATAGAAAGAGAGGGAGAGACACAAACTGGGTCATTTTGGGACAAACATATGGTTCAATTTTATTTCAACAATTCGCTTTCACATAAGGGTCTTTAACAGTGCGAAAAAACCATAGGACCTGGAGAAAACCAATGAAACTGGACAGGCGACACAACTCCTTGTCATGTACAAGGGGTGAATCGCAATGACGCCACTTGACTCAATAACAGACCTTCAGGCATCCAACCGCCAAGGTATAGATACAGTTCCTTCTCTGTTATTTAATATCGACTTTAAGGATAAATGTTTACTGTTAAAATATCAAAAAACATTTCGTTCTATACATTAAATATATCAAATCATAAATATGCTACAAGAGCTGCTATTTCGTCAGTAAGCAACCTACCTCCCATAACCTAGAGCATCTTCCTAATTCATCTGGTAATGTTGTTAATGTTTTATTATGACTAAAATCAAATGATTGAAGAGATATCAACTGACCAATCTCTCGAGGAAGCTGAAAATATAAAAAAATGTACAATCAGATTTATCCGTTTAGCAATTGAACTGACCAAAACTACTGCTCCTTAGAACTATATACTGGTTACGTGACTAGTTCTGACGATTTGAGACAGTCTACGGAGCGCCAGTTTGGGTCATCTTCAAAAAGGAGCTACTAAACCCAATGAAAAACACCACTTTTCTCTAATTTTTCATGGAGGCAGGGTAGTTAGTATTTAGATGTGCCAAATGCTAAAGAATTAAAATATTATTTGAATACAAAAACCAATGTACCAATCAGAAGAAGCAAAAAAGTATTAAAAAACATTTTGTTTGATTTTCTGGTACAGCAGAAATAAGAGATAAATTTTACTTACTTCTGATAATCTGTTGTGTGAAATATGAAGTTTTTCTAATTTACTCCAAGCTTTAGCACCTTCAAGATTCAGCTTTAATTTGAAAAAAGAAGCAACAGAATATCATAAGATAGTGACATAGATAAAACATTACTAAGTCAGCAGAGAGGGGAAGAGGGAGATCTGGGAAATGGGGTTTTTAAAACGTCTTACCTTTCTGCACCAACAGGGCTAAAGATGACAGTGTGCAGTGAAGAGGGTTAAAGAGAGGAAGGGAAGGGAGGGGTGGGGATGGGTTGGGAGATGGCAGCAGGTGGGTCAGTTCGCATGGGTCTACAATTTCTAGGAAGCCTACTCCCCCTGGTAAAAGTAAAGAGTAAATATTTGGTAAATATTATCAATATTGTAAGGAGAATCAAGGGGAATCCTTTAGTACAAAATATTATTAGGTACATATAATACACCCATACATAAGTACAAAAATACTTAATGAGTGATTTTGATTTCAAACGGCTATTTCAACTCCTATCAGGGTCTATAACTAATTTTATACAAACAAGCAAATTACATAACCTATACATGTATAGTCGTGGCCAATATCTTTGTATAATGGTATGGGTTTTTAGCAGTGGGAGGAAACCAGAGTACCCGGAGAAAACCCACAAGGTTGGACAGGTGACCCTACTCCTTGTCACGTACAACCGGGAAATCGAAACACGCCAGTTGACTCCTCCTGCCCTTACTATAAGCATTATCAGAGTAAAAAGTGACTTGTATTTGTTGTAAGTTTCAATAATTTACCTTGCTAATCAAATTCCTTGAAAATATAACTTCTTTCATTATTGGTGACTTCCAAACAGAGGGAGCGGGAAAACCAGTTAAACCATTATCGCATAATTCAATTAAACGTAAACTGTAATAAAAATAGTAAAATCAATCATTCTATATGAAATGAAACAAAATGGGGTTTTCTGTATAGACTTGGCTAATGAAGATGGGCATACACCAAGCAGATTGGTAAATTTTACTCTTATTTTGAATTCCAACTGTTAAAGGATCTTTTACATGCCTGCCAAAGTGTACACAGGACCTTGGTTTTTCATCCCATCCAAACAACTAGACAGCTGTCCTTGTCATGTCCTCCATCCTGCACCACTGACAAGGAGAAACCACACCAGAAAAACATGATGAACTTTCTTGACCAACACTGGAATAAAACCCGCGCCCTTCAGGCTGACGAGCCAACGATTATACAGTGTCTTATGCCAGGTCCTCCATCCTGTATGACTGACAAGAGGGAATTTTCTCAGCCATCACCAGGATCGAACACAGGAAATCCAGGTTAGCAAGCCAACTGAGCCACCTCGGCTCCCTGCAGATCTTTGATATTTACCCCTATGAATTAATTGCCAACAGGAGTATGGTGACCAGCTGACTGAGTTGATTTCTATATATTCTGATAATCTAAGCCTACAATGCTCCTGGTGTTGCCTGATTAAGTTCCTGGGAATATCCAGCATTGGTTCCCCTTTTCAGACAGGCGTTGATCCAGAGGATAGCCCAGGGGGCCGTGTCCCCTCCACCCTCTCAGCCTCAGTGACATAGTTGATTTTCATTTTCATTTGATTTGTTACTGTTGTAGTTCACATATCTGCTCTTATAGCTAATATAAACATGATTTTTGCATTGTCTCAGCCCAAGCAATCCAAGGTTGCAACGTATTACCCTTTGCTCCAATGTATGCCCCCCCTCCCCTTGACAAAATCCTGGACCCGGGCCTGTCAAGTGATGCAAGATGGATGGTCTGGATAACAACAGTGTCTAGTAAATTAGATGGGATCAAAAATCAAGATCCAGTGAACGGTTTGAATTTCATGAAGAGAATTCCACTTTCAGGGCACGCTGTTTTTCTCTCCAGAGAATTAGATTTCTTTTAGTCTTAGGCCAAAAAAAAAAATGTTATGTTTCCGGTAACCCGACTGACCCATTACAAAACCTGCCGACTCAATTTTTTTTTTAGCGTCAAGAGATATAAAAAAGTTTTTTGTTCACCAAGCGACCGTTCAGAATACTCTAAACCTACCGGATTCGTGAAAATATATATATTATTTGTTGCAATAAATGAATATTAATGTCATCGTTCTTTGAATCGGCATTTACGGATCGGAATAAGCGGGTACAGCGAACGTTTATTAAGATCTGCCATACTTTTGACGCGAGATTGCTAACTGACGTGAAAAACAAGACTTAAGGTTTCGCATAGATTTACCAATGCACATTCCGATAAGCTACAAACCTCACAACTTTTGTTCTAATTAGTAACGGCTCGCAAATGGACAAAAACAGGTGAACCTATATTTCAAACAGGTGGATAGGATCTGCTCGATTGGTATTTAAAAGACAAATAAATTTATTACGGACCAATTTCGTGCAACGGTACGATATGATAAGTTTTCAGCACGAGTTATTTCCCTTGAACAAAATGGCCTCCCTACGCTATTGTTTTTATCTTCATAGAACGATTAAAAGTTCTTTTGCCACCAAAGATAATATAATCGAGTCTCTGATACATTTTAAACAATTATCCAAGAATTCCATCCACAAATCTATTCGTACTTTATGTTAACGGCGCCGACTCAACCCAACATAAAATTGAAGATTTTCGCACAAAATATTGATACGACGGACAGTTTTGATGACATGTTTGACGTCGATCTCGGATTTTAAAATTCCATGATTTTGGATCTAATTGGAATATTTTGATGAAATAAAAAAATTGGGTAGCTTTTTATGTATGTTTTCATCTACGGTGGTAGATCTAATATTTATATAAAAAAAAAAAAAAAAAAAAAAACCTACCCTATTTTCCATCCGTTACAGGAAACAGAACTCTTTTTTTTTTTTTTTTTGGCCTTACAATAATTCATCATGAACAAAAAGGTACTTTTCTTTTTAAAATGAAAATTAATTTGAATAAATATTCAACCAACAAACCTAGGTAATTCTAAAATAAATTTTGGAACATAGAATGGCTCCTTCCCATAAAGATTATTTTTATTGAGACGAAGTTGATAAAGTCGGGCTAAAGATTTGGATATGTCTTCACTTGGTAGAGTTTCTGAAAATGAGAGAATAATGAATATGTGAAAAGTACCGATATTCTTGAACAGAAACAGAAAACGTGGTTTCAAATCCATTCAACACAAACTAGGCCATTTCGGGACTAACATATTCAAATTTATTTTCAATAATTTGTTTGGGCTTAGGTTTGACAGGCAAACCTACTCCTTGTCATATACAGACCATACTCCGTGCAGTGTTTCGTTTGATTAGAGCTAATCCCACTACTCACTGCTGTAAAGAGCGAACATTCTTGTTCTAAATTATGATTGGTCAGTAGTCCCATTAACAACCAGTAGCTGACAGCGTTACAAAGACTTTACCTTTAAAACAAAGCGCCAAATTGTACCAAACATGTTTACATAACGTTACGTTATGGCTCACTATTTTATTATGCCCAATTAACCAGTGCATAGCAGAATATTGCAGTAAAACTAATTGGTTGACAAACGAGGCTATCAAATCGATTAAAATGTAAACAATACTGTTTGGAAACAAACATACATTCACCGTTTTTAATACCTTAAATCACTGTCCAAAGTTTTAGGGAAGACCCAGATTAAACGAAGGACTGTCATGTTGCTGTACTTGAACGGGAAGCACAGACACACTCCCGTAAAAGTTCAAGAATCAGAAGCTAATCCAGCAATGGCCAGAGAGGGGTTTCTCGGGCCATTGCTTCAGGAATATGTATACAGACAGGGAATTAAAATCCCGCTACTTGACTCAATGACAGACCTTATGATCTAAAGCATGTGTCATGTTAAACCATACAGTCACCCAACCTCCGGATTCATATTCCCTCATTTCTTTATCATTAGTTTCCACATCACAGTAATAACATTGAACATCTGACAGGATCTGTCAAACTCAACAAATATAATTTGTGGAGTTCTTGTAACTGAATCTATTCTCTTAGTAATAAGGGATATAAACAACCTAGGTGCTTAGGTATTACCTAGGGGTGTGTGTGTTAATGCCCACAGGTCATTTCAGGAACCAGTTGGTATGATACCTTTATTTCAATAATTTGCTTGTTCATAAGAGTGGAAGGACACTACTTGTCACTTATAAACCTTGGATCGAACCCATGTCTTGCATTAGACAACTCAGCCCCTCAAACCCATACAAGATACAAATGTCGATTATGGGGCCACATCATATTGTAGACAAATTGCCCAGGAAATGTTTAATATGAATTAATAATAACGTACCTAATCCATTGTTTGCTATGGCAAAAGTTTCCAGTTTGATGCAATTCGTGAAAAATTTATCTCCAATGACTTTTATGAAATTGTGGGATAGATCTAGATTGCGTAACTCTGGCAGGTGTAGTGGTGAATCAAGTACACCGTCTAGATTATTTCTGAAATATAGTAACATCAACGATAATAATTAATTATATAATTCATTTGATAATATACTTGAAACCCAACTAAAATTCAAGTTGCCAGTAAATAAAATGAGGTTTAATGTCATAATGTTCTTGTTCTACTGGGCATACGCCATACAGTGTGCTATGAAGGAAATTTTGCTAGGGCAGCAGCATTATCACCTACTCTTGCATCGAATTCCAACACCTAAGGGATCTTTTGCATGTATACACGGGGTCCTGTTTCTTGTTCCATCCGAACAACAAGACAGCTGCCCTTGTCAGGACCTGCATTCCGCACTGCTGAGAAGGGGAAACCACGTCGGAAATTCTGAAGAACTTTCAATGCAGGGATTGAACAAGTGACCTACAGAATAGTGAGCCAGCGTCATACCCAATTAGCCACTGTGGCTCCCCAAAGTTGCTAGTAGGCACTGATATAATATAATACATTATAATATATAATATATATCACAGCTAGATAAACAAGACACAAAAAGTTAGGTATAAATAGAATTGGGAGAGAGAAAGAGAAAAAGGCTTTAATGTCCACTCGTCACAAACTAGGTAATTTGGGGAATAACACATGGTTTCATTTTATTTCAATAATTCGCTTGTGCGTAGGGGCCTTTAGCAGTGGGAGGAAACTGGGGATAGGCAACCCTACTCCTTGTCACGTACAACTGGGGATTTGAAACCACGCCAGTTGACTCAATGACAGCCTTTATGATACAGTACACATGTGCTAACCATCCAACCCCCCTAAATAGAATTGATACACATGTAGGAACAGGCTTGCAGAAAAAACGAAGGCTAATAATTTCATTAAAAGGTTCAGAATTAAAGACACCTTATTTAAAATGAGTATAATAATTTCTATCATTTAAAAACACCGATAAAAAGTGCTGTTTTAAGATTCTTTGTGTTCTCGTGCCATACCATAAAAAAGGTTCTTCAGATGGCAAGAACCTTTCTTTTGTTAATACTGATCAAACAATGTACACATTATTCCCAATCTAACAAAAAGTGCAGAACAATATCTTATTGTTGTCTAGGATTTAACACAGAAACAAGGTCACGGGAACACAATAACTGTGTGAATTAAATTTGAGACAAAAAATACTTTTTAGGAAACTTTTCACAAAATGAACAATGCAGAGAAAAATGAAATAGGATTTAATTTTCTGCCCCAACCAGGCTAATGAAGCCAGACAGAAATTCCAAGAGCATCAAATGTGCATGAAAATGACTACCAGTAGATTCTTTTCTTAGTCTTGCTCTCGAATTTGCACCAAAGACAATAAGAAACCTGAAAAATCCTGAGCCAACACTAAGATCAAACCTATGGGCTGACGATGGATTGAAGGGGGTCCAATGTCCAGGACTCGATGGAGGGTCTCAGAGTGCCCCATCACTGGCAGATGGTGTCCTCAATCCAATTATGCTCACAACGCTTTTTGTGCGACTAAGATTTTTTGTGGGGCCCTCCCCATTGTGGACCTGGTCCCCACCATGTTCCCTGGTTAATCCAGCTCTGATTTAACCAGGAATCTCCTGGTTAGGAAGTCACACCGACTCCAAAAAGGGAAAAAAACAAGGAAATATAGGTTTCTGACTTAGAATTCTAGTTTTCAGAAGACAAATAAACAAAATGTTCACATTTTCGCCTTTTACTTGAAGAAATCAATGAAAATTTCATACTTTGATAATTTCAATTTTTCCAAATGTGGCATAATCTTGTATAAATAATTAGGGAATTCCCTCAATCCATTTGATATCAAGGTCAGGTCTCGAATACTGAAGGTCACATACGGTTTCTTCAGGCCAAAAACTTGTATCTATTAAAAAAAATAAAAGAAGTATAATCATTTACTTCAAACAAATTAATCATTCACATGCATAAACATAAATCATTTCAACAATATAATTCCTTCAAATTCAAATAATCCTAATAAATCATTGAATAACTTTTTAGCAAATCAAAAATCTGGATGAACTTTCTCGGTCGATGCAGGGATTGAACACCCGACCTCCAGGTTAGCGAGCCAGCGTCTTACCCACTTAGCCGCTGTGATCCCCAGCGAATCGTTTAGACTGATGTGCCAGTTGGAGACAACTAGGATACTAGGATATCTGCTTATTTTATATAGCATATAAATACTTACTTGATTTTTAGTTAAATCTACAGTAGAGAGACAGGGGCAAGCAGATAATTCAACAGGAAAGGTGGTCAGTTGGTTATTCTTTAAATCTAGTGTTGTCAGGTTCGTTAATTCCTAAAAAAACAGATTTATAAATGTGTAAAAATATTATCAGGTATGAAACACAGTGACCTACCCCACGGCCCACCTTGAGTTTTACACCCTCCATCCCCAAACACTCACACATATGTTAAAAGGACAATAAACTGTTAAAGATATATTATGAGAGTTTAGATAAAGCGCTGGCGGTTCTGACTATAATAGTTAAAAACTAGATAATGTAAAGGCAATTTGCTGAAAATTTCTGTCAAATTGATCCACACTGAACTAAGATTTCAAAAATTATCCATTTTATGATTAGATCATGAATGAAAGTTGTGCAGTAAAACAGATCATAATTGTTCACATCGAGACTTAATCATGGTCTGAAAAAGTTAATGTCTAATTAATAGTTTTCACAACTTTTCAGGCCAAAAGAAAGACCAACAATAGGCAGATTTAGCTCTTGCATAATGTATGTTTAAACAAAAAGGAGTGTTTAATCATAGATAAATAAAAGTGTATTGGCCATTTTGTATCTTTCTGTTATCCCCAAAACCATCTTTTTTCAATGAGGTATTACAAAAGTGATCCCCCATACCCCCAAAAAGTGATGCTTCCCTATTACCCTGCCCTAGCTGCAGTACTGCTATTGGAAGTGGGTGTGTGTGTGTGTGTGTGTGAATGGCTGAATGGTTACCACTTGCTTGCTGTATCATAAAGCCTGAGTTAAATGGCGTGGTTTCGAATCCCCGGTTGTACGTGGCAAGGAGTAGGGTCGCCTGTCCAGTCGCCTGTAGGGTCTTCTGATTTCCACCCACTGCTAAAGACCCCTACTCGCAAGCGAATTATTGAAATAAAAAATTAAACCATATGTTAGTCCCGAAATGACCTAGTTTGTGTATAGTGGATGTTAAAACCCATTTCTCTCTCTCTCTCGCTATTAGAAGCTTAACCAATTACTTCTATATGACTGCAACATCATTCGATGGAAGCGGACGTTAAATAAAGCTATTTCACACACACACTTGTATATGCAATTGTTTGATCTATATTATGACATGGGAGTCAATATGTTTATTAATAAACCTGAATTACTTCAGTTTATAATTCAGCTCATTTGACCACGAAAAACAAACGATCAAGTTTCTGTTGATCTAAGATTGTTTTACAAAATACAAAATTAAAATTAGAAACAAGGCACTCCTTGTATTGATAGAATACGTAAAACGTTAGTATGAAATAAATAACGGGTTCTATGATAATGAAACAATGATGTACTGTCAAGACATACAAGTCATAGTTTGTCACGTATTGATCCAAGAGTCAGGTATATGAGGGGTGATTTATTTGAACAACTCATTACTGACAGGCAGGTGTGTAGCCTGTACATGGCAGTATTTATAACTCGTATCAGATCAAAGTCTTAGTGTGAACGTTTCTCTTGTAATTGTCAGCATGTTTGTTGGATTGTTTCTACTTGTCACCATTCCAACGGCTCTTGCCGTGTTTGGATATCAGCCGTACCAATTCCAGAGAACACCATATGGATATAATCCTTATGCATCTCCATACGGATACAGACGGCCACCTCCTCAGCCATATCCACAGCCATATAGATATACCGTTCAACCGCTTCCCCCACCAACTCCACCACCAACACCACTACCAACCCCATCACCATATAGAACAGCTGCAAGCAATATGGGAACCTTACCAATGGGAATGTACGATAACTTTGTCTGCAACAAAATAGCTGGTAAAACAAGAAGAAAGAGAGATACACACTTTCAAAGAGCCTTTGGGCAATATCTGAATCCAGTCACTGCTTTTGCTTACAACCAATTGCTTCCTTTTATAGCTCAAAGTGAACAAAATCTAGTTTGGCAACAGGTTATTTTCCTGGCAGCTCAAGGACGCTCTCCTGTTAATATTGTTCAGGTGATAATAGCAAGTCGGATGTATCAAAATGGTGAAAATGGAAACATTAATGATATCTACAATGCCATGACACATTTATCTGATACACCTGATAGCGTAGTAGAGGAAACCCAGACGAGAGCAGGAACGGCCGTATGTACAACAACCAATGCTTTCTACTGCAGTTACATCAACAAACTACGAGCCAGTGCTCCTTACTGCAGCAGCGCAGCACTTAGTAATCAACTGTATCAACAATGCTGTAGTGCTTCTACCACCATTCCATTCAATACTGGACCAACACCTGTACCTGTACCTTCAATATTCTCTGGTCCAATCACGCCAGCTGTACCGTCAGCCCCTTCTAACCCCTCTGATCAATGTGGAATCAGTAGCATCAATCCTGCCACTAAAATGGGAGAATTCAGTAAGAAGATGAATCAGATGAGAATTGTTGGTGGAGTTAACACAGAGAAATGTGAATATCCGTGGATGGTGCGATTGAGGGTGGGAAATGGCATGTGTGGTGGTAGCATTATTGATGCCTACCATATTGTTACCGCTGCTCATTGTGTCGGTTCGAATACACCTGCTACTATTGGTGTTCATGCTGGGGAATATGACTATAACAATCCTTATGAAGCTAATGATCAGAAAGTTAATGCTGCTGCTGTTATCAAGCATCCTAACTACAGAGATCTTCCCAACGGTGAACAAGAGAATGACATCGCAGTTATCAAACTAGCCCAACCGTTAAAATTTAACAATTGTGTTCAACCAGTTTGTCTTGCTAATGATGGGGATGGTACTGCACTAGCACCTGGAACACAATGTACAATAGCCGGTTGGGGTACTACATCGTCTGGTGGGCAAGCTTCTCCAATCCTTCAAGAAACCACTATTCCTACTTATAATGGATTTGAATGTAGCAAGTATTTCTCCAAGACCGTTCCCTCTAATCCAAAACTCCAACTCTGCGCTGGTCGACCTGTAATTGGAGGTGCAGATACTTGTCAAGGCGATTCTGGTGGACCACTGTTCTGTCCTGTCAATGGTCGCTATGTACAATACGGCGTTGTCTCCTACGGAGCTGGTTGTGCTTCTGCTGGTGCTGCAGGTGTTTACACCAATGTAGGCAAGATGAGACCATTTATTGATAGTGTTGTCAACAACAATAATGGAAAGTAAAATAAAAATGAAAGCCATAAAAACATTAACAATATATTCTCTATTAAAATCACTGAACAATTCTTGCACTTGTACTTTTAGCTATCAATTCAATGGATATACTGACTGATTTTTGTGACAATATTTTACTTTTCAAAACTTTTGTGTCTGTAGCAAAACTCACGAGAAGTCCGTAATAATGGCACTATAAATTTTGCACATATACCGCAATAGTTATGTTTTTACCGCAATAATTATGTTTTTAATACAAAGGATTAACTGCTTATAATAAGTATATGTTATAATTAATTATCAATATACAATTCTTGACACATTCTGATATATGCAGTAAGTAAAATTGATTTCTCTTAAATATTTATTATGTAAGTGCTCAATCTGCCAATTGCAGATCTTTATTTAGGCCTGAAATGTTATCTAAATTATCAATTAGACATTAATTAACTTATCCAGACCACAATCAACTCTTGATGTCATCGCTAGCCTGCGATATTTACTGGATTAGGACTCGATTTGCTGTTCCACTTTCATTCATGGTTAAATCATGAAATGGATAATCAAGACTATTTTTTTTATCATACAAACTTTAGTAATGATGATCAAGCTAGACCGATATCAATCGCAAAAATCTCTGTTCAGAGTGGATCAATTTGACTGAAATTTTCGGGAAATTCCCTTTACATTATCTTATTTTTAACTATTATAGTGAAAACTGCCAGTTCTTTATCTGATCTCCCATAACATATCTTAAAGTATTTATTCAACGTTTTAAATAGAATGTATCTGTTGAAAGAGCGTGGAACCTGACTACCCTAGGAGCTACGGTGGTTCAGTGAGTAAGCTACCAGGTTTTTGAGTTCTGTCCCTCTTGCCAGGGGAGCCATGGTGGCTAAGTGAGTAGGAAAGATGCTGGATTGCTAGCCCGGAAGTCGCGGGTTCGTTCCCGGTGTTGGCATAGAAAGTTCATCAGGATTTTCAGGCAGGGTTTCCCATTGTCAGTGATGCAGGACGGAGGGCTTGACAAAGGCAGCAGTATAATCGTTGGGATGGGGAAAAAAGAAGTCCTGTGTACACATTGACGTGCAAGTAATAGTAGCCTTGACAGTTATCAGGTCAAAATCTCTCTCACAGCACTCTTCATTAGTCTGGTTGCAGCAGGGGGTTGGGATGGCCTAGTGGTCTAGAGTGCCGCGCTTCGACCTCTAGCTGGCCGGTCACCTCTGGCTTGCGGCTGTGGTTTCGAGCCCTGGTGTGAGCGTATGTGGCATTGAGATAGGGGCGCCTTCTCAACCTCGTGGGTTTCCTCAGGGCACTCCGGTTTCCTCCCACTGCTAAAGACCCCTACGCGCAAGCGAATTATTGAAATAAAATGAAACCATGTGTTAGTCCCAAAATGACCTAGTTTGTGTCGAGTGGACGTTAAACCCCATTTCTCTCTCTCTCTCTCATTAGTCTGGTTGCAGCCGAAAAGTAGAACAATGAATGCCTTTTCATCAATGTCTGCATATTTGTTCAAAATATCTATATGAAGGAAGGGATGATGGATGATAGTGGTGACGATATTTGTCCCCATAAAACGAAGGTCTTTAAAAGACTTCTAGGACCTATTTCACTAAATTTTAACTAAGATAAAATCCAAATTTGATTGGATAATATTAGATTGATTTTAGTTCTTAGCCAATAAAAATTGAAGTATCTACTAAAATTTGGATTTTATCTTTAGCTAAAATATTGTGAAACAGGCCCCTGGTACACAGAGGTCGACACAGGATATTTGGTTAGAGGGGGGCCTGGGGCAGGGTGGGGGAAGATTCTGTCAAAGGTCATTTGTGGCTCATATCCGGAATATAACATTCAATTTTATCAACTATAACACCTCAACCAACAAAAATCTCAAATTTACATGTTTCATACAAAAACAATAAACAGTGAATTATCTATATATAGGGGGCGCAAGTCTATAGAGCCCCAACCTGGACCTGTCACCGACTATACTTGTAAACCTTTCACATAATAATTTAAATATTAAGAAGTCCAGCAACAAGCCAGATGGTTGCGTTCCCTCATTATAACTTTAAATCAAATAAAAAATACCATACAATATTCTATTCATACCCCCGACAAAATCAACAGACTGCAGTAGATACAGTCACTCCTTTATGTCTGAATGTAGGTGAAGTATATATTACAGCACAAATTGGTAACATCATAACAAGCATTCTTACACGTATATACTTGTAAACCATGTATAATAACAAATCAGCTAAAGTTGATCAAGGTCTCAGACAACTTATTATATTTCATATACTCGGTCAAAATATTTGAATAGAAGTTATCGACAATTTTTACATTTACCTTGGGTTCCGAAAATAAGTTTTATTTGTCTATTTCATTATTTGCATAATACTTAATTTATAAGTACACCCTTGTTGGAATTAATAGTATCACCGATGTTTTTCAGCGATATTGGGCTACTCTGATTGTTCAAAGTATCGTACTGTCTTACAATATGGGAATTAGTTTAAATGTCATCAGCAGTATATGTGACTATTCTTGTTCAAAATAAGTTATTGAGTAACGTGAGAGAGAAAAAGAGAAATGTGGTTTAGGGTACACTTGACACAAACTTTGTCATTTTGGGCCTATATTGAATTATGAATGTGATCCAGTGCAGTTTCACAGCTGGATGATTAAATCTGATTCTATTGATTATTGCATCATATTTGTGTCACCATTAAGCCTATGGAAACATCGATTAAGAGCAGTGCTAAACAGACTTTGAAATTTGGACAGAACAATCTCACAGACTTACATATCTGTGCAAAATCATTAAATTAAAGGACAATATTGATGTCAGTCATTATCATATATGTGATAGATCTGGTTAAACATGTTCCAAATATAATTTTAACACAGAGATCATTGCTACCATAGATGAGTAATAAAGGTGTCAACAAATGGAAGTGAAGAACGCAAAAGGAAAACACAAGTTATCCTTCTATATAACTGACTGAAGTGACGAGTGATAACAGATACACGGGCAAGTTTCTGCTCACTAAGAATTGGGAAGTCCTATATCGGTATTCAAATCGTTCCAAAGACTAAACCCTTTCCTTGTTCAGAATGTTTTAATATACTTACTTGGCTAAATTTCATGGGAAACTGTGAAATGGTGTTATTTGAAGCTATCAATTTTTGCAACTGATTGAAATGTTTTAAGAATTCTTCTCCTTGTTCAACTAGTTGACTGAACGTTGATATTTTATTAGACGACACATCCAGACATTTCATAGCAAATTCCGGTGTTATCATATAATCCTGCTCCAAATTTTCATCAATACTTGTTTCCATTTCTGAAATAAAATAAAATGGGGTTTTATGACCGAAGTAATGAAGGGGGTGATATGCCATACATGAGGGAAATTTTGCCTGGGCAGCGACATTTCTGTCTACTTTTACGAATTCCAACTGTTGAGGGTTGTTTTTACCCCAGTGTTCCGTCCTGCCCACCAACAAGAGGATACCGCTCTGAAAGTCCTGAAGACTTGTAGTAGACCCCAAGTCATTTCGGGACTAACACATGGTTCAATTTTATTTCCATAATTCATTTGCACATAGGGATCTTTTAGCAGTTGGAGGAAAACCGGAAGACCCAGAGAAAAACCTACTCCTTGTCACATACAAGCAGAGAATCGAAATTATGTCATTTGTCTCAATGGCAAACACTATGCTCTAAAGTGCACCGTTAAACGATCTGGCCATCAAACCCACCTGAAAGATGAGAATCTATGATAACTAAATGTTTTTAGTATAAATAGTTATACCTGTACATGTATCATAAGCACTAAATCTTGTTCTGTCCTCACTCTATAATGATACAAATCAATACATTCTGTAAGATTTAGATAAAGAGCTAGCCATTCCTACTATAATAGTTCGAAAATAAATCATTTAAAATAAATAATTTGAAAATTTCATACAAATTGCAATAATTTCAACCATTGTAAGTCTCGCTGTTCCATTTTTAAATTAAATTGAAATATGGCTGAACCGTCCTCATCTATTTAATATCGGAGAAATCTGACGCCATCGAGACAAATTTAGCTCTTGCATAATGCATGTTTAATAAATACATTCCCTTCGACGTACATGCTGATAAAAGGAGTGTGAATACATAACATTGGCAACCTCAAAAGTCCCATTTGACATTTTTATTTTTTAAATAGAGAAAATCTTATTTTACGGATGTCCTAGAATGGGTCTTTCTTATTAGAAGCACTGTTTTTCAATTATCCATCATTCATTTCAATCTTTTATGAAATCATTTAAATGACAAAAGAAACACTTGTTGCGGTAATTAGTAATACCGTCTGACAGAGATTTGGATGAAACAAATATGAAACTTCTACATATACTTTACTTCTGCTTCTTTTGCTTCTGTTTATGAATATTTATAAATTACAACTTACGAAATCATTAGAAAAGAGGCCAGAAGATTCGGAACTAAGATCCCAGGATTCTCGTCTAGAGGATTGTTCCAATGATTGTCTTGAGGTTTGATCCAACTTTTGTCTCGAGGTTTGTCCAGTGTAAGTAGGATCTTCAATCTGTGTATACTTCCGTTGCCATTTTACTATAACCAAAAATATTCCAGTTCATGTATTTACTATTTAGTCCACAATAGAAACATTTTATACCAGTCCATAGTCCAAAAATGTAAACATTTTATATGGGTTAATACATATGTCTTTTTTTTAAACTATAGTCCAAAATATAAACATTTTATACCAGTACATGTATACGCATTAAAGACCAGTACAAGTATTTAATACAAACATTTTATACGAATTAATACACACTATACAAATACATGTATTTACATTTCCATGAAATTTAAAAATCTTATATTACAATGTCAAAAAATCTAAACTTCTTACCTGGAGGTGCCACCATTCCTTTCCTTTTTGTTCTTTCTTTCTGTCGTCTGGGATCAGATGGACTAAAAGGGATATTAGCCCCAGTTAAAGTTGTCTTTTTCCAATCTTCCCACTCATCTTCAGAATGCTCAAATAATGGATCATCTGTAGGGATACGAAAACAATATATTACGTAAATTAAATGTCTAATTAATTTTCTTTAATAAATGTCTGACATTAAAGCTCGTTCTTATACACTTAAATATACAATATATTTAAAGGTAGGTTTGTTAACTGCGATGTTTCAATGAGGGTACTCTAACCGTTATCCTTAAATAAACACCTTATCATTTGTCTAAAAGTGACTGATCGCCATTAGTGTGATTTTGAATCCCTTTTAAACTACAATAGCGTGAAAGTTGAACCTCTAAAGGGAGCATCAAACCCGGAAGAATATCTATGATTAATATCTTGGACTAGTTTTCTTAATTCCATGTTAAATAATCAATTCTAGAAACATTTTAGAGGGCAGTCTGCTACGAGAGAAATATTTGCTGGAGAACGGCGCTATGACCTAATCTTATTTTGATTTCAACTGTCAAGTTTTTTTCATCCCATCTGAACAACTAGATGCTGTTCTATGCCACGTCCTTTGGTCCTGCACCCCTCAAAAAAGGAAATAACCCAGGGAAATCAAGGGGGAAGTTTCTTGGCCAAGATTGATATCAAACCCAAGATCTGGTTAGTCAGAGAAACAGAGAGAAATGGGGTCTAAGCAATTTCGGGACTAACATATGGTTTAATTTTATTTTGAGAATTCACTTGCATGTAGGGGTCTTTAGCAGTTGGAGGAAACAAGAGTCCCCGGAGGAAACCCACAAGGTTGGACAGGCGACCCTACTCCTTGTCAAGTTTAACCGGAGATTCGAAAGCACGCCAGTTGACAAAATGACAGGTGCACGCGCTAACCATTCGGCCATCCACATTCCCCCCCCCCCTAGTGAGCGGGCACCTGTAATGAGTCACCATGGCTCTGTATGAAGTAAAAGATTGTTTAAATATTACCAGGTATAGGAATGATCAAAGCAGGTTCGATTTTATCTTTCGGTGGAGAATCACTTGTAGGGCTGGAAGATTTCTTCGTTTCATCACCACCTTGGCGATAGAATCTTTTAGGAAAGCTTTTAGGTCTTTTGGTGTTTAATTTGAGATCTTCAGCTTCTAATATAAAAGAAAGTAAGGTTGCCAGGCAATGAAACATATAATACGCCCACAGTAGCTAAGTCATCCAATGTGATATTGTAAGCATTGAGAGCAATTAGAAGATATTAAAAATGGATCAAGGGCAACAACCCAAGAAATAATTATCAGAAATAACTGATTGGTGGCTTCTACACAACATTGGTGGCTTTTACATAAACAAAGCATTTACTGGTAATCAGATGACAAATTAGGTTTTCCTCGGCCAATGGAGGCATCTAACACCTGATCTCCAAGCTAACGAACCAACATCCCACCCACTTAGCCATGCGATCCCCTGTCTTCTACCCAACACGCCGCCTCACTCGATATCCTGTACCTTCAAACTACAAAAGTTCAACCTATTCCATCATAAGTTGTTAGCAGTGGTAGGTATCATACGTAAGACAGCGGGTGCATGCTCTTTCTTGAACCACCAATACCAATTCACATTTTAAGAGTTCACCAATTTTTGTTGTTCTTTGGTATTCTACAGCATTCGAAGAGATATTCAAACAAAATTAAACCCACCTCTAATATTTCTGACAATTTCAGCCTTGTGTTTAATAAAATCACAATTATTCCTTCGAACTCGCCAACATTGATGTCTCATTATCTCTAGATAGGAATCACTGGGAGAATGGCTCAAGCGCTTCGTTCTTTTTTGTTCACTTTTCTTGATTTTGGCAAACAGATTCTTCCCTGCTCCTGAAACCCCCCAAAATATATGCATATTGGGTTTTTTTTTTCATTTTAAAATGTAACTTTCAAAAGCTTTTAATTTGTACATGTAAATACTTACTTATGAAGAAACTAGAACAAACGGATGTAATTTACATTGAACACTTAGCTCATTTTGAAAACATTAGAAACTACTTTCCTTACGACCGCCTCAAACTACTTAGCATACAAACTAACATGGAACAAAAATTACTATACTTATTAGCACACCGTTACATTAAGGGTTCTCTTTAAGTTTTCAACCCTCAACGAAACATTGCTTTAATCAAAATAGTAATTGTGTTCCATATTAGTTTTTGGGTTTCTTACTTGTGTCAATTATTTAATTGCGCTCAAAGTCTTTAAAGTCTTTAAATAGTTTGAACAGTTCTGGTAGTTTGAGGTGTATGTTATATGGGTTTGATTATCATACCTGGAGAAGGTCTGGTTTCTCTTTGTCCACCAAATGTAGATAAAAACCACTCTGGTCTTAAATTACCCAATCCAAAATCATTCCATATAACTGTACCAGCTGAAATAAATATACAATTGTTACCTTAATTAGTAATCCATAGTAAATATAACCCAATTAGAAATTTTAAATACTTAGTAAATCTACACAAATTGTACGCAAATTAGCAATTCCAAAAAAATGTTCTCCAACAAATTTTGTCCTAATAATTAGTAATTCCAAACAGATGTTATTCTAATTAGTAATTCCACACAGTTGTTACCCTAATTAGTAATTCGGAACAGATGTTATCCTAATTAGCAATTCCAAACAAATTTTATCCCAATAATTAGCAATTTCAAACAGATGTTAAACAAATATTACTCATAAGAATTTTTTTTAATCCATTGATTATCATGATTAGTAATTCTATACAAATCCTATTCTAATTAGAAATTCCATATGATACAAATCATATCCACATCAGTAATTTGATACAAAACATATCCTAATTAGTAATTCTATACAAAGCATATCATGATTAGTAATTCCATAATCTAATTAGTAATTCCATAATCTAATTAGTAATTCCATAAAATCATAGTCCAATTCCATTCAAAAAATATCCTAATTGGTAATTCCATACAAAACAGTCTTATTAGTAATCATAGGATGGTAACTGGTTATAATGCTTACCTTTCCTTAGATCGTGATCCTGGTCTACGTACGGTAATAACAAACTGGTTATATAATGATACTGTTTATCTAAACTATGTCGTAACGGCGTACGGACATCTGTAACTTCATGTTTTAATAATAATCTAACCATATTCTCATCTTGATTCTTGACCGCAAAATACAACGGTGTTTCTTGTCCTTCTCCAATATTTACATCAGAACCAATTTCTAATAAACATTCTACACCCTGTCAACAGACATGTATAAACTTTAACTGTATCTACACATTTCATAAGCCGAACGAGAGAGAGAGGAATGGGGTTTAACATCCACTTGACACAAACAAGGTCATTTTGGGACTAACATATGGTTTAGTATTATTTCAATAATTTGCTTGCGCGTAGGGGTCTTTAGCAGTGGGAGCAAACCAGAGTACCCACGAGGTTGGAAGGCAACCCTACTCCTTGCCACGTACAACCAGGGATTCGAAACCACGCCAGTTGACTCAATGGCATGTGCTAACCATTCAGCCATCCAACCCAACAAGGATTAAAAATAATAAAACTACTGTATTATAAAAGCAGAGGAACAAAGTAATAATAACAATAATATCGTCATTTATACTGAAGAACAGTTTCTAAGGCGCTCTTGGTTGTTATATTCACTGATTATTTACAAATTAGAGTGTTGAGATAGCGTTGGATCTTTCCAATTCGATATATATGATAGAACGTAAAAGATATTCATAAGCACACTGTGAGCCCCGTTGGCTCAGTGAGTAAGACACTGGCCCAATAATCTGGAAGTCCCAAGTTCGACCCAGGTGTTGGCCGAGAAAGTTCATCAGGATTTTCCGGTGTGGTTAATGGACCTCTTTTTAATCCAACTGAATCCAAGTCATGAGATTATTTTGGTTTGGTTTTCTTTATTATACGTTAATTGATTGGAGTAAATTTTAGCGTTGATTACGCCGTGTGAAATTAGATACATACGAAAAATCCACAAATGAGATTGGAAGCTTTAAACATTTTTGGGTTTGCCTCAGCAAGACAAGAATACAAAATAACAAGGTTGTTATTCTTAAATTTCCCAGGACTCCTCCTCACTCAGTTTTTTCAAGCCATAACTATCAAGTTCACACAAGGTACTTACCACTAAGAAACCTTTGGCACATGCAGCTAGTAACATAGAAAATCAACAAAACATACTTACTGCTAAGAAACCCTTGGCACATGCTGCTAATAACATGGACGATTTCAGATTCTGTTCACAGCCAATAACATACAAACATTCACTCGCTAAATCATGTAACCCTTTAAAATAAATTCATTACTATCACTTAAACCATGTAACCCTTTAAAATAAATTCATTACTATCACTTAAACCATGTAACCCTTTAAAATGAATTTATTACCATCATGTAATTTGTATCTAAATCATGTAACCCTTTAAAATAAATTCATTACCATCATCTATTTTGTATCTAAGAAAATTTCATAGCATCGATGATCTCCGACATTAAATGCCAGGGAAGAAATGAACAGAATGATGGGTGCAATTTATCATAACGATTCCACACAGCTTTTTATGAAAGAGTAAAAGGAATGTCAAGTTTACCTCTATCGTCATCATATCTCTCTAATATTTGAAAGAGTATTTCGTGACAGCCTTGTTTAACCAGTACTTCACTCATTGGTTTACCCTTCTCTGCTAATATCTGCATCAAAACCACTGCCTACAACATACACAAACTTATATTAATTTTAATAAATGTTTTCAAATCTAACAACAGGTGTGCATGGGTAGCTGATTGGTATGTGGGATTGCATTGTTGAGCATTACATTGTCATCTATGCAAGTCAAGATTTCTATCCTATGATGATGAGTGATAAGGATTAGAGCTACTTGATGATTCTTGTCGTTGCTTCTGTTTCCCTCTCATTGCAAAAGAGTCTAGATGCAAAATAAATTAATGAAATATAATGATCCATTTTTTTGAGTAGACATTAAAATCTCTCTTGCCCTGAACCACACAAATTACATCAGTTAGTAGTAAACTTATTTTTATCGATGTGCTATGTTTTAAATCAAAATGTAAGCCATGATAGCTTGATGGGTATGGAGGTGATTTCTAAACAGGTGGTCAAAGGTTTGAACCATGTTTTGTACAAAAAAGTTCCTCTAGATGATTTTCCAGCCTCTTTGTCAGTTGGGCAGGATGAAAAGCCTGGGAAAAAGGCGTCTATTGGTTCAAAAGAGACAACAAAATGGAGTCCCCCTGTTTGGCAGTAGTTGAACATCTCCTGACAGTTAAAATTGAAATTAGGCTAGTCTTTAGTGTCACTGTTCAGGTAAATTTCAGAAACGAAACCCTACACAACAATGTCAATCTTCATTTGCCTGGTCGATGGAGGAAAGTATTTCATAAACCTAGTGGATAAATTTGATAGAAATTTTCAGCAAATTCCCTTTACGTTACCTAGTTTTTAACAATTATCTAATCTCCCATAATGTAACTTTAAATCAGAAAATGTTTCTATTCTACCTACCTCTCTCTGTATACTGGAGACTGATTTATGTGTAAACATTATCATTCGTATAACCTGAGCTAATTCTGTACACATATCTGGTGATTTCAGTACATCATTATCAGCCAAAATCTGTATAGCTATTAATCCTTTCTTCTGTATGTCTAAATAAATATAAAACGTAAATATGTTACATTAAAATACTGACGTAATGTCATCCTTTAATGTTGGCATAACATTATTATACAACCTCCCAATGAAATATTGGACTTGAGAGAGAGAGAAAGAGAGAGAGAGAGGGAGAGAGAGATAGAAGGAGAGAGAGAGAGCGAGTAGGCATCAATATTAGCCTACTGCTGAAGCCTTCCAGGTGAGCCTACTGATTTTATATTTGCCTTTATATATTCAATTTGTAAAATTTTATGAACGCATCAAAAGTTATCATCCAATCTTGTTGAAATTTTTTTGAATTATTCAGACCAGTTAAAATGGAGAATTCTATCAAATTCTAACGGCCACCTATTATAAGGACTGCTTGGACGACTTGGTTGCCTTCCAACCTCGTGGGTTTTCTCCGGGTCCTCCGGTTTCCTCCCACTGCTAAAGATCCCAACATGCAAACGAATTATTGAAATAAAATTAAAAACAATATGTTAGTCCCAAAATGACCTAGTTTCTCTCTCTCTCTATCTCTTTTCTTTTTTTTTTTATTCAGATACACTTTAAACACCGTCATTTATTTTTCTAACACTTTAAAAAAATATTCTCAAATTTAAGAACTTACTAATATAGTATTGAAAGTTTAGCAATCCTCTGATGATTTTCTCAACAGCTCTGTAATAATTCAACACCTCAGCTCCACTAGCTGAAAAAAAACAATTTAAGCAAAATAACATTATCTACCATTAGGCCACACCAAAAATAAATATTCTAGCTCTCAATACAATCAATGATGCAGGAGGTTTCTTTGTATTTTGATTTTTTTATATTGTCAAAGCATCATGTGGCTAAATAATTTATCATAGCTATCCCATTCCAACATTTGTATATTCATGATAATTTTTGTGTTACATATCTGAACATTTCTGCGAACCAATACGATGGTAATAATATAGTATTTGGTTTCATTAACTAGAATGCAGAAGTTTTATTGGATACAATTACTGAATTTAATCTGAACAAAAATGATTCTCTTGACAAGAGACACATTGCTGAAACATTGCTCCTATAAAATTCTCTTGTCTCTTGTGCTTGATAATGACAGGAGAAGCGTTGCTGAAACGTTAAGTTGTTCCTGGTGATTGTATTTCATGTATATTTTGTATATTAATGGTTATAATACCTGCTCCTCCGAGAACAGCTATAGCCTCTATACCAGCTTCCTGTATGATCCTATCATCGGGGAAATTATCGAGTATACTTAATATATGTAGATGTACCTTCTCAACAATACATTGATGTCTTATCACATCTAAAACATATATATTACTGGTTAATACATGCATGGAGAGAGAGACACAGACACTCACACAAACTCGGTCGTTTTGGGACTAACATATGTTTTAATTTTATTTCAATTATTCGCTTGTGTGTAGGAGGTCTTTAGCAGTGGGAGGAAACTGCAGGACCTGGTGAAAACCCACGAGGTTTGGGCTGGAGACCCCACTCCTTGTCATGTACAAACAGGGAATCAAAACCACGCCAATCGACTAAATGAGAGACCTTCTCATAATATAACAAGTTTTAACCATTCGACCAGCCAACCCGCTAATACATGCAAGGACCTACAAATTCTATATATATATGACAACCAACTGTTCTGCTCTATGAATATGAGGGAAATTTTGCCCGGACAGTGGCGCTATGGTCTACTCTTATTTTGATCCAACTGTAAAGGGTTCTTTTCAGTGCACCCCAATGTGTACACAGGACCTCAGCTTTTTATCCCATCCGAACAACTATATGCTGTCACTTGCCAGGTCAACTCAGATTTCTAACTGTCAAGGGAACTTTAACATGCTTGCAATGGTGTAAAATCATTCAGAACAATAACTATACAGGTGAAATATACACAAATATGAAAAAAAACATCTGATATATCTGATAGATGCATACATATCATTACAATAATATATATTGTTTCATTGTTATTCTCAAATTGCATTCTCAAGGCTATAAATCATAAATAAATAGGATAAAGCTGCTGATAGTCATTTGATGTGGGTTTTTTTTAATCCCTTGCAAAATAAAATGTTTATTACCCTTCAGTATCAAGAAAAGCCTTTTCTCCCCCCCCCCCCCCAACTTAAATCGGATTGAATCCAAGCCAGGAGATTATTCATCATTGATATTTTGGTTTTGTTTTGTTAATCAAATGTTAAACAATTATCTTCTTTGATTGGCATTTAGTAATTGAACATATTAACACAAGGTACAATTTTATGGATACACAATTATTGAGTTTAATACTAAGCGAGATTTCAAATATGCAACAAAATAACAATCAAATACAATTAAAGCTTAAAACCTTTGATTTGGGGGCCATTTACAACTAAACCTACACAATGAAAACTCTTACAGGGATTAAAATTAAAAATAGTGGAATCGCATTATTTATAAAAATCAATGTACCTGGTATGTCTTTATCAAATCGAAACATCGCTTGGTATCAAACTCAATAATTGTGTATTCATAAAATTGTACCTTGTGTTAAACAATTAATCGATATATATCAAGAGTAGAACTTTCGATATTGTCCGAACAATGAGAATGAAAATCAGCGACTTTATGGATGCCATTAATAAACAAGTTAATTTATTAGTAATAAAAAAGATGTGGATGATGTCTCACCAATATCAGCCAAACATGTAATAGTGCTCATAACTTCACTTAATACTCCAATATCTTGTCCATACTGGCGTAATATCTTCACCAATATTTGTAATATATCATCATATTCTGATACAATGAACTTGTTGTCATCGCTATATACAAAAATATTGGATATAATGATCTTGTTTCAATTGCTAGATACAAAAATATCGGTTTCAACAACTTGTTGTCATTGCTATACACAAAAATATGTCATCGCTAGATACATTTAGGTCAAAACTATATGGCATTTCTAAATCTACACAGTAGCACAAACTCGGCGTTTTTTGATGAATCTTGACGGCATTTAACAGATCCTAGACGGCAATCTATTTACTGGATATGTGTATTAGATTCTAGACGGTAAGGGTAGTTCCTTTCCCTTTTTCGTAAAATCTGGACGATCCCTAGTGCTAATCTTCAACCCTTCTTAAATAAAGTCATTATTATTATTATTATTATTATACTAGATACAAAAATATCATCTCAGTAGAGCTGTTACGATATATGATAGGAATGAAATAAGGTGTAACGTCCTGATCTGACCGGGCTAATGAAGATAAAATACAAGATACATTCAGTTGTCTTTCATGACGCAATGGGAAAATTTTACAAGTTAATCAGTATTACTAGAATTACTAGCCTACAAAACAACAAATCTATCTAAAACCCGTAGAAGCTGATCGATTATGATGACTAGGATCAGAGATACATAGAAACTGATCAAAATGGTTGGTCAGAATACTAATAACACTCATAGCACACTGTATATATAAGATATGCCCGGTCTTCATTAGCCCAGTCGGTGCAGACGGTAGAACGTTAAACAGATTTCATTTCACTTTTGTATTGTATTAAGAGCATTGCTTTTGAACAACACCTCATATCACAAGCTGGTGTATCACAGCATCCTCTACAACTCATTAGTAAGTATTAAAACATTGTTAAAATTAGGTGAGAAATTCATGCCATCATGCATTTTAACATATTCATTCATCATTTAATTAAACTGTGCCAATTCAAAAAAAATATAAAATAAACATGCGGTTTACAAAAACATTAAGTGATTATGTTTATAAAACTTAAAATTAGCGGTACTTACTGAAATATACATAAACCTCTTAGAGCACGGCATGATGATGCCAGAGCAGCTGGGGAGGATACATGCAACTTCATACCTTCTATAATAGCAACATGAGAATTCTTCTCCATTAAATTTTTACATAATGCATCTGAAATAATTCAAGTTAAAACCATATACATGTATCATCATAAATACAACAGTTCAACAGCTTGCTTTAAGCGGTTGACACACTAGCCGAATGATTCGTCCTAATCAATATGCGTCAAAATTCGTCTAGTGTGTCCACAGGTTTGATATATTTGGCCAAATATTTAGTCGGCCGAATTATATTCGCCTAGTGTCCGCTTCGCCGAAGCATTCTGCTGAATGTAGAATTCATTAGCCAAACGCTACTCATATCGCGAAGTCACGTGATTGTTTGAAGACATAGATGCGCCCATGTTTTCATCATGTGACGTGGGAGGTGATGCAATCGACAAGTGAAATCAGGCGAAGCGAATAAAATTTGGCGCCGATTGATTCGGGCGAATAAAATTCGGCGCCGATTGATTTGGGTGAATGATTCGGTTTATGTGTCCACTGCTTTAAAATAAAAATGAAATGGGATTTAATGTCCGACTTTTAATCTTGGAAAACACCATGCAGGTGCCATGAGTCCATCTTTTGATCAACTTTTGAACTCATTCCAACTGCCAAGGGTTTTTTACATGCACATCAACATGTATACAGGGCCTTGTGCTTTTTGTCTGATCAGAAGAATATAACATTGTCCATGTCTCTTAATCTAGCCTAAAATTACCTAGTTTGTGTCGAGTTAAACTCCAAACTAGGGAGATTATCTACCGTTGATATTTTGCTTTTGTTTTCTTAATCAATGTTAAATAATCAGTTTTTTAATAATCAATTTTAAATAATTAAAGTTAAAAATCAATTTTAGATAATCAATTTCAAATAATCAATGTTAAAAATTTTAAATAATCAATTTTTAAATAATCAAATTGAGCACATTGTTGAGTTGAGTAAACCCTGAAAAGTTAGACAAATGTCAAGATCTGCTAGTTCACAAATTATACCCACCATTATCAGCAGCTAAGTAGAAGAAACAATCACAAGCTGCTACATACAGTTCTTCAAACTTAGAATATATCAACAATGTACCTAGACACAATGAGTGAAGAGGATATCTGAAAATATTCAAAACATATTTAGCTTTAAACATACATTATGTGTGAGCTAAATCTGTCTATTGCAGGTCGTTCTTTAGGTATGAAATGTTATCTAAATTTTTATTATTAATCAAACATTAATTAACTTATCCAGACCATAATCAACTCTCAATGTCAACGCTACCCTGCAATATCTACTGGATTACAATCTGATTTGCTGCTCAACTTTAATTCATAATTTAATCATGATAATCGAGACTGTGTTTGTTTTTGTACCGACTTTAGTAATGATGATCAAGACTAGGCCGATAATTCAATTGATAAAATCTTGTTTCACAGTGGATCAGCAAACTGCCTTTACATTATCTAGTTTTTTTACTATTATAGTTAGAACTTTATCTAATCTCTCATAATATATCATTAATAAACACTATATATATGATGTGTACAATTACTATTAATAAATACAATGTGTACATTTGTCAGTTATAACACCTGTAGCATCCAGTTTCAGAACATTCCAGAAGTTTCTGTTTATTCCTGAATTTATTGATAATTGAGGAGGCAGGCGAAGTCAGGTGGGATGTCCTGGGTTGTGATTTCGGATAAATTGGTATCTTGTCATTTGGATGGGATGAAAAACTAAGGGCTACCCATGGCATGAATGTGAAAGAACCTGTGACAATTGAAATTTGATGAAGAATAACCGGCGATGCCCCTTTCAAAGCAAAATTCTCCTTTCTAATGTTAACCTCGAAATTACCAAAGTACTGTGGAGATGTTAAAATGCTTCCTGTTCCTTTTATTACTCGTACAACAACCATGGATGATATCAAATAAAGAGCTTCACTAGAATAGAAGCAACAACGAAGGATATCAAATTAGTACTCACTGTTTTAGGTCTGTGCTTTCTCCAATCCACATGTACGCTTCTGGTTTACAGCATAATAATTTACTCAAAGCCTTACAAGAAGATTTCTGAAAATACAAATCAAGTATTGGTACCATTACGAAGACATCTCTCTAAAATAACTTTTAAACATGTAATGATTTGTTCTTGAACTGATTGCTAACTGACCATCAAACTAACATATAGCCAAAGAGAGAGAGAGAGAGAGAGAGAGAGAGAGAGAGAGAGTGAGAGAGAGAGAAATGGGGTTTAACCTTCACTAGGTCATTTCGGGACTATCATATGGTTCAATTTGAGGTTGGACAGGCGACCCTACTCCTTGACACTTACAACCGGTAAACTGAAACCACACCAGTTGAATCATTGACAGACCCTACGATACGTGCTAACCATTCGGCCATCCAACCCCCTGTGTATAGCTTAACACTATCAGTCACAGTAAAATACGAACCTGTACAAGAGGTGAATCCAAGTGTTGCGACATACTGGTGTATATAACTTGAATCCAATTAGATGCTGAATCAGCAGTATCAAGGTCTTTAAACAGTCCAGAAGCTACAAATAACAATAACAAAGTTTTAAGGAAATGATTTAATTACGTCACTTGGCCCTCGTGAATCACCTTTTGGATATATTTAACAGTTTGACTGCTTTGTCATGAATGAGACAAACTGGAGAATATACTTTGTCAATCAAAATTAATTTTAAAATTGAGATAGTTCTTAAAACTGCCATGTCTTGAAAATGTGAAAAAAAGAAATGACAAAATAGCAAAAGTTCAAAATTTCTAATTACAGCCCTGATGCAGTTCACTGTCAAGAGCGTGTGGATTGACTCTCAATACCACCACAGTGAAGCTAAATATAACTATAACATTGTATTACAGAATCAGAGAAATTTATTGCAATCAAAGGAAGCAGCCAAGCAAGGAAAGTATCTTGTTGTTCGGATGGGATAAAAAAAAAGTGCATGTAAAAGAGATATTCACGGTTGGAATTCAATGGGCACACTGCATGGTGCATGCCTGTCTTTATTGTCCCAGCAAAGGATGATCATTTCAACTTATATCGTAACAGGACCCAATAATATACAGTACCAGTAACTTGGAATATTTCTAAACCCAGCGTCTGTATCTTGGCTTCTTCTGGTCGACTAATCAGAGTTGGAAACAGAATATCTGTCATAAAACCAGACTGAACTTCATCGTTACAAACTGTTTCTGTAAAAAATAAAAACAAATGATTGCTATGCAAGCTACGCCTACATATTGTAAGAGATAGACAGAGAACAAGCTAAAACCAACAGTTGTCATGCAAGATATTCCCTCATTTTATAAAGGATGGACAGAGAACGAGCTAAAAGTGAATTTTTGTACAATCAGGGGTCATAATCATGGAAATTACCAACCGATCGACAGAAACTGAGATCTTTTGAATATAAACATACTTTTACAGTATTTACAATAAGTTTCTGCAACAAGCGGTTGCCATGCCAGATTCACCCACATTTCGGTACGGTAAAAAGGTGATTTTTCGTACAATCAGGGGCCATAATCCAGGATGTTACAGTCCGATACATGCCAATATCGACAGGAACCAATATCTCTGGGATGTAAACATGCATTTAAAGTTTCATCCAAATTGGATAAAAATGGTGAGATGTAGAGTGTCCACAAACAAAATGTGGACAGACAGGGACACAACAATATAGGTCCACATAAAAAACGCAGAGAAAGATGTATAGCCCTATTCCTGTCAAAGAGGTGTGCTTTTCCTTGCTCTTGGTAGAGGTTCATTACCCTTATAAAGACAGTAAAAGTATAAGCCTTATTAAATATTACCTGAAGAAGAAAGAAGAACCAAAATTTCCAGACTGGATTTTACAATATCATCAACTGGTGACTTTATAAACTGCATCAACTTCAAATGGACATTTTCACTCACTAATTTTCTATGGCATTCTTCTGTAAATTGAAATCTTGTGTAAAAATATGAAATATTCTCAGAATTATCTCCCCTTTAGTGTGTCAAGGGAGATAATTTGAAAATACAAAATATATCTGTGGAAGTTAACGTCATTGATGAAATCGATAACTTTGATTTAGAAGCAGTAGATTTTGTAATTAGAATTACTGACTTTCAACTCAGATATATAATCATCATCATCATCTGGAATTCTAACCAAGTGGCAGCTCATAGGTAAAAATACTCAGGCACAAACTACACTGTCACAAGTATTAAGGCATAATGAGAGAGAAATGGGGTTTAACGTCCACATGGCAATAACGATGTCATTTCGGGACTAACACATGGTTCAATTTTATTTCAATAATTCCCTTGTGTAGGGGTCTTTAGCAGTGGGAGGAAATTGGAGGATCCTGAGAAAACCCAAGAGGTTGGACAGACAACCCCCCCCCCCCATGTCACGTATATACAGGGAATCGAAAGCACGCCAGTTGACTCAATGACAGACCTTATGATGCAACATGCATGCATTAACCATTCGGCCATTCAACCCCCCTCATTAACAATGACTTTCAAAAACATGAATTTACCAGTCTGTATATCTTCACAGTTTTTAACATTCTGTGGTAAGCTGTTCAATATGATGAGAGTAGATGAAGAAAATGCACCAAGCTTTCAGATTGTTGTGAGTATCATTACTATAGGCTTTTATCAGGTGATCATGACTAACAGGACAGCCAGTAACAGATTAAAAGTTATCTTAAAAGACTCTGAGTACGATTTCAGTGCCATAGGAATCCCTGTGGGAATTGGATCTCTAATAGGTATATCATTCCAAAAAAAGGCTCACTTCCATTCAGTATTTATAATGATGTGCTCCCATCAAAAGTCAAAACCTAGTAACTCGCTTTTTTTAATCAAAATTGAGTTAGGACCAAATTTGTAGTTACTGGGGTATGTATTTCCTGTTGTTGTACTAGATGTTCCAATCTTTTGATTTTGTAAGCAGTTACACCCATGACACAGCCTAGCAACTTCCTTCATTTGTCTAGTATGTCACCTAGTAACTCAATAGTCAAATCAGTGGATAAGCTGGGGTTTAATATTCATTCACAACGTTTTCCTTTGTTTTTTTTCAAAATAAGAAAAAAGTAAGTTACTAGGTGTTGCCTTTAGACGGTAGTATGACGAATTGTAAATTTCATGAACCTAAATGATGGGCTTGTGTTAAATCTTATTGAATCCAGGCCAAGAGATTATCTAGTGTTGGTATTCTGATTTTGTTATCTAAATTAAATATAAAATAATCAATCCAACTTGACATTATCCGAAAAATGGACAAATCATGCATCGTGACTTTAAATAAATTTGAACCAAATCACAATTTAGACACCCTTTGATTGACAGAAGGACCATTTAAACAACAAACCTTAATTCCAATGATCATAATGTCTGATAACAACTGATCAATTCCAATGATCACATTGTTATAACATTTCACGGACGGAGGGCCTAGCAAGGACAGGTGTTTAGTTGTTCGGATGGGACGAAAAACCAAGGTCCCATGTACAAATCGGCGTACACATAAAAAATCCCTTGACAGTCGAAATTCGATATAAGAGTAGACGATAGTGCCACTGTCTGGGCAAAATTTCACTCATAGCTCATTGTATGGTGTAAGCCCATCTTCATTAATCCATTTCGAAACAGAACAGTAGGACGTTAAACACCATTCCATTTCATTTCATTTAAAATATTTGAAGATATTTATTTCACTTACCATTATGAGCTAGTATATTTATGATAATTAATATCTTCTCTACAATATCTGGTTTCGAGCTGTTAATAGACAGAGAATCCATCACTAGTTGATAATATTTCTTCATCATTTCTTTCTTCGTTTCATCATCTTTATACAATAAAATAATAACATTGTGTAACAAAATCAGATTCATTGCTTTAATACAAGTAAAAAAATTGTAATTGTAATCAGAATGGAAGGTCCCAAACTTGTACGTAACAAGGAGGAGGGTTGCTTGCCCAGCCTCATGAGTTTCCTTGTCCAATGGTTTCCAGCCACTGCTAAAAGAGACTGACCAGAAGGAGCTATTGAAATAATTTTTTTCCATGTGCTGGTCCAGTAATGACCTCTCTCTCTCTCTCCCTCTCCCTCCCTCCCTCCCTCTCCCCCACTACGTCCCTCCCTCCCACTATTACATCAATTCTTACCAAATCTTAGTAAATGTGCCAGAGATGTGAAAGCATAAAATTGAATTCCATCATCGTCCTTAAATACAGAAATACTTTTAAAAACCATGTCTAATACTTCATATAACCTTCCTTCAGACTTCAGCTGCATTTTTATATAATCTGAAAACACACATGAATCAAATTTTATCCTTTTATTTTTTCACTTCACAGGACATAAAAAGAATTATATGTAAATATCTTCTGAATTTGATGCTAAATTATTTGACAGAGCAAGGAATTTGACCACATATTTTTGTTCATCAATTGTCAATATCATTATAAAATACTGTAACCAACACAACATAAAAAGAAACATTAAATTTTTAATGAAACTGGTTTGGGTATGGGGCTATTTTAAATTTTGGAAAACCCTAAATTCTTTATTATTCAATGCCAAGATAATTAAAGTAACATTTATGAAACATTCCAAATACAAACCATCTTCTAGAAGACAGGAAAATATTTTCATTCCACCTTTATGAATATCAGGATCTGATCTGTTATTCTGTAGGACTTCCATCACATGACTAAAATCATACAAATAAATGTACTTTAACAAAATTTTCTAGGTTTTCTCTTTGTAATTATTGTTGCTTAGTCTTTTCTATATATGTCGTTGTGTGTGATAACTAATATAAATGTACATTAACAAAATGTTATAGGTTTTCTCCTTGTAATAATTGTTGCATAGTATTTTCTATTTATATCTGTGTGTGTGATAATGAATATATTCTAGTCTCTTGTGTTCTGTTATTCAAATAATAATTCCAAAGTGCTGGATATTTTTGTGTGCTAATTAAGTATTTTGTATTGTATTGCATGCTGCTCTGGCTTGATGCAATAAAAAGAATCTTATCTTATCTGTATAAAGTGTTTGTTCTCCCCTGAGTTTTTATACCTCTGAGTTTTTGCGCCCCCTTGCAAAATTAATGTGGTGTGGTGATCTGATACGCATATTCTTAGCCCGGTCCACGTCCTCAGTTTAGACAGATTGTTGTCCTCGTATTTAGTAATTATCTAATTTAATTGTACATTTTTAAGAACTTTAGCTTTGGTATTGTGTCGCCTATATTTTAATGCTTATGTATATTGTTAATTCAGTTTCGTAACTCCTTCCTCACACGCGCTGTCATTAGCCCGCTATCTATTGGTTGCACGTGCTTAGGATTGACAGCAACAGTAGGCGTGGCTTGTACCACGTGGTTACGTCACATGATTTTTAGGGTATATTATACCTTGTCTTGCCCCGTAGCAGTATTGTGATTCTGGGTCGAGCTGTAAGAGAGGTAAAACAGAGACCATTTCTCTGGTCGGTTTCGAGTCTGACCCCGACGTATAGGGAGCGATAGGAAGAGCCCGGTTAGGAGCTATGGAGATAGCCCAACAAGGAGCGTTTAAGAGAGCCCGACAAGGAGCGTTAGAGTCTGACCCCGACTTATAGGGAGCGATAGAGAGAGCCCGACAGGGAGCGTTTAGAGAGCCCGATAAGGAGCGATTAATAGAGCCCGACAAGGAGCGTAAGAGAGTTGCTGATTAATCTGGTGTTAGTCTTTCTGAGCCAGCTGCTTGGTTGGCTACTCCCACACCTCTACAGTAGTGAACTCTCCACGGAACGAACGGATAGAGCCGGGCCCACTCTACCACAGTAATCCGCTCTATCCGGAGATCCAGTTCACTACAGTGGTTTCAAGGCAGTTTTCAACATAATAATTACAATCACAATGCTTAACCAGTGTCAAACATATACTGCAGGCGCGGATACAGAGGGGGGCGCACCCGGCGCACGCCCCCTCTATTTTTTTGCGGTGGCGAACAATTTTTAGCTCCATATATTCTCGCGGGAAAGGAAAACAAAAACAGTTTAGGTTGGAAATCGTAATTTACAGTACTAGTATGGAATTAGTCCTTGTGGGCATTTTTGTCCACTCAAAAATCATGGGTCGGGCTTCGCACTCCCAACTTGGTGCAGCACGCCCACCCTTTCTGAAAATCCTGGATCCGCCCCTGTACTGTGGGTCAGATATACATGTTCCACACCGCTCAATATTGCCTGGAGGCACTGGGACGGTTTGCCACCTCACTATCTCCCATGCACACATAAATATATAAATATATTGTTTTTTTTGCGATCTTGTTGAAAAGCAAGCGGAAAATGAGAAATTCAGTTGTCTGGACAAAACATCTCTCCTAGCACATAGCAGGACATATTCGTCCGATTTCATTATCTTACATAGGACAGAAAACTAGGACATTAAACCGCATTTCATTGAATTTGTTTTCCCTTTTCTCAGTTTCAAAGATAAACTTACCTATATGTGTCTGAGTTTTTAATACTATCATCTAATATGTGACCCGCTCCCACGAAACCAGACGCTTGTCGCACAACTTCATTTTGTACTATGGGCACAAAAGCACAAACTGTATGCCTTCTTGTTACTATTAATGAGATGTACTCAACTTTAGATGATACAACAAATTTAAAAAGAATTGCATTTTTGGAAATCTTAGCTGTGGACTATTCAAATATGGTGCCAGCTCTATTTTTATAAAAACGATCATCCGCCTGGTTTTGTGGGAGGGGATTTCATATACAAATGTGAGGTATAAAGGAACTTACCTATATGTGTCTGAGTTTTTAATACTATCTTCTAATATACTACTGTGAGATATAAAGGAACACAGAAGCTGTAGACCAATCTGATTTTTGTTGGTAGAAAAATAAAAAATATACAATATTATTCATATGGTAACAGCTTGTTATTTGTTATTAGGCTTGATCTCGCTTTAACTACGTACATCTTATCAATGCCTTCACGTAATACCCTGTATATTTCTGCACTAATTTCAATTGGTTACTGACCCAGTTTGAGGATTTAATGTCCACTTTATACAAACCAGGTCATTTTAGGACCAACATACTGTTTGATTTTATTTCAAACGTTCGATTGGGCATAAGGGTCTTTAGCAGAGGAGGAAACTGGAGAGCCTGGATTAATCCCATGAAGATGGAAAAGCGAACATACTCCTTGCCACATGTGATAAATAAAGGTAATGTAGTAAAAATATACTTACTAATTGTATATCATCAAAAGCTGATAAATGTTTCATTACAGATAAAACCAATAAATGTACTTGATTATTCTCTAAATATTTCTGAACCTCAGCTGTAAAAGGAAATAGAAAACTGTCTGCGATATCACACACAGAAAAAGTGTACCATTTACATAAGGAACATTGAAACAGTTAAAGGAACAGTATAGATCAATAGAATTTCACTTGATCGATCATATCTTTATAAATATTGAACAGAATTGAACCACTTTTAGAGATCCATCTTTCATAAACAGAGGATCTGGCAAGGGACAATGTAGTGATTCGTATGTGACAAAATAATTAGGGTTGGAGTTCACATTTGCAAGCCCCTTAAAGATCACTTGGGCCTTGACAGCTAAAATTCAAAATAAAAGTAGGCTTTAGTGCCATTGTCTGTACAAAATTTCCCTCAGAGCAAACTGCATGGCATTTGTTCGACTTCATTAGCCAGGTCTGTGCAGAATAGTAGGACGTTAAACCCATTCGGTAATGGAGCCCACTTTTGCTCTACCGTAATTTTTAGCAAAAATAAGGACCTCAATAATTTTTGGCAAAAATAAGGACCTCAATCAGATCTATATTTCGTTTATTTTTTTATGAAGTATTGGTCAGTCGCGTCAGAGGTCATATGAGTGGATTTTGACCCTATGACATCAGACATTTGATTAACCAATCTGCATTGATGTTTCAAGAAGGAAACTGACAGTTCCTTGTATCGCATGCCAAGTACTCACTGCAACAGATCGTTTCATTGGCTAATCCCTCAAATCATCTAGAACGTGAGTTATATAACAAGTCTTCCAGATCCTAGTGTAGTAAAGACAAGTTAAACAAAATTTTGAACTATAAACACGAAATGAAATAGGATCTGTGTTTTAATAGTGACAAAAAAATCAACATACCCTGAGTAAATATTTGCAGGTTCTGTAAGCGAAGCAAACCATCTTTTAATTCCTCCACAACAAACGACTGTTTTAAAGACTGTAGAATCAACTCGGCATCTTGTATGTGTACCCAATCCTCTTCGTTTGGGAGAACTTCGAATCCGTTTTTGTCTCTGGTTTCTGGTACTGGTGAACTACAACCGCTGTCATAGAAACCATGATTCGATTCCATCCTGTTGTTGACCATGATTATCTCATGTACGACAGAATACATGTATCTTTTAATGTAATTTTATTCATCACTGAAAAACAATTTATATTCTCTTTGGATCAAAAACATCACGCTATGTGATCTTTTGCCTTAAATTGATCCTCATTAAATTATGGGGAATTGTGAACCATAATGCGATTCAGCGCCATTTGTTACAAGGAACTCGAAGAACGATTCTAGACATATTTCACAAGTCATGTCAAACGGTGACGCCATATTCTTTACCGCATGACACAATTATATGAAATACATGTTACTTGAAAGTTTATTTCTTGTGGAGTCTCAACACAGGTTCTCTCTTCTTTATCAATAAAATAATAACAACCGTAGTACATTCAAGATATACATGTATATACACATTATTAAACAAGCCTTTTAAGTACCTTAACTTGTGTTCCAAATAATTGTGTCATATTATATTTTCATTCTGTTACTAAATACCATTTAAACAAACTTTAAAGCATGTGAGACTCTATATTTTGGAACTTTAAAATCAACAATAATGGGCCAAAAAGTACATGTTTATGTAATATGCAAGTGATTTATGATCAATTGTTAAAAAAAATGTAATTTCTAAACAATTATTTTCTGTGAAATAACTAAACAGTCAAAACTGAACGACAGTAGTTTAGTCCGTTCTACATGTTTCTTTTATTATCATTAGTTATTACTGCTGCATTGTCTTGTAGGATATGATTTGCTTTGTTCATTACAAATGGCACCCGATGAAATAGAAATACGACTCGTGTACTGATTATAAAATGTTCATTGTGTCTTAAATACTTGATTTTAGAATCCCATAATTTCTCTGCAAGATTTCAACATCAATATTGATTAAAATGGACCAATACTGAATTCTAATTTCTTTGAAAAAAAGAAGAAAATTTATAACTTTTAATATGATTCAAATATCACGAGATATAAATATATCATGAATATTTTTTTCTTTCCTCAAACATAAAACTAGGTCAAACAATAAATCATAAATTAACTTTTAAATGTTTTGAATATGTCATGGCGAATTTTTTTACATATTCTGATAAATTTAATAAATTTTTCACTCAACAGTAATATCAATTAATTTTTCTGTCTGTGTCAAGCATGATTTTTCACACGTTGCTATTATTTTGAAGAAGAAAAAAAAAATAACATCATATTCTCAAATAAACATTTTCTCTAAATATTCTGTAATTTGTATTTTTCTGCAAAGTCATTAAGGTAAACATTCCAGTTAAATTCCTTAAAAACGTATTTTGTAAAAGCTAAATCTGTCTATTACAGCTCTTTCTTTTGGCTTCAAATGTTAAATAAATTATTATTTAGACATTTATTCACATTAAAACCTATAATTAACTCTCTAAACCATCGGATGGCCACGATTTAAATGGATTTGAACAACAGCAAGATTATAAAAATTAACGATACAATGGATATAGATGAGGTTTACACACTGTGTATTTGAATGAAATTTTATTTATACATACATGTATGTTTCATCATTTTTTTGGAACGATTAGAGCATGAACGACCAGCTCTTTTACTAAGTTTTACATAATGCATCTTTAAAAGATGATGTTGTCGTGACAGAGAGAAATGGGTTTAATGTCCACTCGACACAAACTAGGTCATTTTAGGACCAACATTGTCACACACAACCGGGGAATCGAAATCACGTCAGTTGATTCAATGACAGGCTTTATGATAACCATTCGACCATCCATTCCCCCATAATGTTGTTGTCCATCAATTTTACATCATCAAGGTGATAGTTTACCTTTTGCTGAGTCTATGATGAATTTAATTTCAACCTGATTTCCCTGGATAAATCTTTCACTCAGTAGTAAAATTCCTAAATTTTTCTGTCTGTTTGAAGAAAGATTTTTTAACGTCTTGGTAATATTTTGAGAAGTAAAACGAAATGATAATGTATTCCTGAATAAACCTTTTCCCGAAAAAAAGTTAGATTATTGTGCAAAGTCATTCAAGGTAAACATTCCCCAACAAACACAAGTCCAGTGAGTAGCTTAAAGGACCAAGTTGTTGGGCTACACATCAAATAACACACTATTTATGGATAACAATTACTATGGTTTATTTCACTGCGACATTTCACCAAGATTTCACAAGATGTTATCAAGCAGAAAGCACAAACAAATATAACGATTTTAAAAATATTTAATATGGGAGAGAGATAGAAAATGGGACTAACACAAGGTACAACCGCACAGGGATCTTTTAGCAGTTGGAGGAAACCGTTGGAGAGAGAAAACTCACGAGGCTGGGCAATACAGTAATATCTCTGTTCTCAAAAATCTCTAGCAATAAGTCATTTGAAAAGAAAAGACTATTTCATTGTTACCATAAACCATTTCCCTAAAAAATCTTCATTAATGTTAAAAGGTGTGAAGTAATATAAATGGTATACCATAACTGATTTCTCCAAAAAAATTCAATTATGTGAAAAATGTGAAGTCATAAATTGCATAAGAATATACACTATTTAACACACAAGGTATATGGGAAGTAAATACTGAATACATTAAAGTTATATAAACCATACAGGTAGTAATTACTATCTCTATTTATATCTCCGTCATCAGATAATAACTTATATAAATAGTAGGTACAAATTGTATATATCAGTATAGTATTTAACATACCTTTATATTCATCATCTAATTATATTATCTTATAAAGGTTAAAAGGTGTGTTTTAATATGAATCAAGCCAGGGGTTGGATGTCTGAATGGTTAGCATGTGCGCGCTGTATCTGCCATTGTGTCAACTGGTGTGGTTTCGATTCCCCGGTTGTACGTGACTAGGAGTAGGATCACCTGTCTAACCTCGTGGGTTTTCTCCGGGTCCTCTGGTTTCCTATCACTGTTAAAGGCTCCTACGCTTAAGCGATTTATTGAACCATGTGTTAGTCCCTTTATGACCTAGTTTGTGTCAAGTGGACAGTAAACCCCTTTTCTCTTTCTCTCCGAATTAATCCTAACTGTTGTTGATAAGGAACATGAAGTTGGGGTAAATATTAATTGTTGCCAATTGGAATAGTCATGTTTCCCTCATTTAATATAATAAATTGAGTATAGGCCTGTATGTGTGTTGTTCTTGGAGACTGAAAACACATATGTAACTGTCTTTGTTTCTGTAGGGAGGATCACGGTGGCTAAGTGGGTAAAACGCTGGCTCGCTAGTCTGGTCATCGGATGTTCGATCCCTACATTGATCGAAAAAATTCATACAGATGCAGGACGGAGGGCCTGACAAGGACAGCTGTCTAGTCATTTGGATGGGACGAAAAAACGAGGTCCCGTGTATTCCTATGGCGTGCACATAAAAGAATCTTTGACATTTTGAATTCGATATAAGAGTAGAGCAGGGTGCCGCTGTCCGGGCAAAATTTCCCTAATAGCAAATTGACAAGTCGGATCAAAGTTTGATCATCAAACACACGACCTCCAGGCAGGCATCAAACACACGACCCCCAGGCTAGTGAGCCAGCATCTTACCCACTTAGCCACCGTTACTCCACCAAATTCATCTAGTCTGAATATCATAATGACAGAGGACGCTAGTGGTGGGATGTCAAGGCTCTATAAATATACATGTTCACAAGGATATCGTAGACAATGCTTTAATGCACTACAATTGCTGTTTCTGTTATTTTTTGATTTCTAAATGAAATTTTATCATAATATTATAAATATAATAAAATAAAACAAAGTAATAATTTACAAATGGGATATGACAAATGCCTGATTTGTAAAACAAATATTGAATCTAAGAATTAAATGTTAATTTAAGTGTACAAATGTCGAATAACGACAACAAATCAAGAAATAAGAATTAAGGACTATGATTTAAGAAAACTGAATAAAGAGCTGTTTGGTCTTCCATACAACTTAGTCCTTGCCAATTTCAAATGCAATAAAATACTTTTTATATACATGTGCCTAAAAATTATGTCTAATAAAACAAATGTACTAACGTATATTCAGTTCAATTTATGAATATTATAAATGCCTTTAATCTATCATTACCGGTACTTATATTATTACGTAGTGATGTAAGACTGATAAGTTACCATTGATCCTAAAGGGCAAACAAATTCAAAGTCCAGAAATACATAAAAACAAAGTGTTTTAGTATGTGAACTATAAAACCTCTGCAAGGGGTCAAAGTGATCTGAACATTCCAATTGCATTCTGTCACATGTTCTTAAAAGGGTAAACACATTTACCTGTTAAAGGTGGATAGCCAAATGGTTAGCATGTGCGCGCTGTATCATACCACCTGTCATTGAGTCTACTGGCATGGTTTCGAATCCCTGGTTGTACGTGACAAGGAGTAGGGTCACCTGTTCAACATTATGGGTTTTCTCTGGGTCCTCCAGCTAAAGACCCCTACGCACAAGCGAGTAGTTGAAATGAAATTAAACCATATGTTAGTCCCCATTTCTCTCCAGTTACTATAAATGCCTCTTAAAGATAACATCATTAGAGTTTTACTTCATTCCCAAAAACCTCAAGGTATCTTGGTGCCAAAAACCTCAATTAAGGTATCTTGGTGCCAAAAATCTTGAGAACCACTGATCTACAGATTCAGATATAAATCAGTAGTAATATTAATTTTACTTACAAATTTAAAAAAAAGGTCTAATATGATGTTCTCTCTGTATCAATGACGGAAGCAATAGTGCCAATAGGTTACCAGATCACAGACTATATTATAACACTAACTCTATAAATTTATGATGATTTTTATGTAAATTTGGCAATGGACACCTGGGAATCAAAGTTGTCATTTTCATTGACAATAATGGATATTAATGTTGACATTAGTTTTTATGTCACTTTGCGGTTCACATAAAATAATCTTAATTATATTATATTTGTCCATTGCCACCTTAATTAGTTTTTAAAATGGATCCAATAATGTGACCCTTTTGTTATGCGGAGACAGACGGCTAATGCAGATGCAATAGAATAGATGCTGTAATAAATAAAACACCTGCCAATTTGACGTAGACGAGGTTACCTGAGCCACTGTACTTACTTACCAGCGCGCCGTATCATTATTCATTGTATCCATGATAAGCTAGATTACTCCCTGCCTTGTCAGTTTTAATTAAATTTGACTGTCTATATAGGTAAATGGAGACACTGGGTTACCTGACATTTCCTCGATGACGAGCCACTGTTAACTGGAATTGCAATATCTTGATTTTTAACCCAGCCGATCAGCGAGGGGAATTCCGGACATTTTTCGATCAGACGGGCAATAGCTTATTATTATTATCATAATACCAGTCGACAGGAGCAACCACGTGATTGTTTGACAAAAAAATATGGAAGGAAAACTTTAATTTCCTTCCATTATTTCGATCTGATAAGGTTATATTCAAAGTGCACTTACCCATTCTTCCCGTAGAAACAAGTGACAACGAAATTAAATGCCGATGTTCAGACGACAAACTTTGACAGCTCGCGTCGCCCACGAATCCATGGTGTAAAAATAAATTGATGTTTATTATTGTTAAGAGGCGCGTGACTCGTCTATTTAGGGTGGGTTATCCAGTACCGTTAATTTTTATCGGGCTCGTCAAATTTAAAGTGAAGTGTGATAAAACTAGTGTTTTTGTTCTGTTATAATATATAATAATAGCAGTAAAACAAATATTCATATCCTTGAGAAATATGCATTTCAAAGAAAGGATGCCAGGCAATGAAACATGTACACTCACTACAACCAAGTCGTACAAGCAGTCCTTATAACAGGTGGCCGTTAGAATTTGATAGAATTCTCCATTTTCACTGGTCTGAATAATTCAAAAATAATTCAACAAGATTGTATGATAACTTTTGATGCGTTCATAAAATTTTACTAATTGAATAATAAAGGCAAATATAAAATCAGTGGGCTCAACTGGAAGGCTTCAGCAGTAGGCTAATATTGATGCCTACTCTCGCTCTCTCTCTCTCTCTAGAGAGAAGACCTTGAATATGTCAATGAATGTGGTGTAATCTAGAGTACCTGTATGTAGCCAAATGTGATTGTAATACTAATGCTTGTATGTATTTGTCTATGTGCTTGCACAACCCTCAACAGAATTGCTATTGTAATGAGCACAAAGAATAGGCCTTCTCGAAATAACCTGTCCTAAATAAAAATAAATCCTTTGTGGATATATTTCAATGTTTCTTTTTATAGTGTAACATTTATACGAGAATGAATATCTCTGAATAAAATGTCAAATCTTCACTCATACAGGAAAATGATACAACAAATAGTTTATTATCTATTCTACACTGTACTAGGGGGTGGGGTGGAGAGATAGATATGGGCATTTTGAAGCTAACAAATAGACTTATTTCACTAAAAAATATACAACTTGACTAGACGACAGACCTTATGACCGAAGTTGTTTCTTAGCCCACTTGGCCACCCAACATTTGTAATGAACAACAGAAATAAAACAAAATATGAAATGGGGTTTAAAGCCCCACTGTTCTGCTCCAACTGTGAAAACGAAGACATGCATACAGTGTTCTATGGGGGAAAGTTTTCCCGGATAGCAGCTCTACTTCTTACTCTTGTACCAAATTCCAAATGTCAAGGGATCTTTTACGTGCATGTCAATGTGTACACAGGACCTTGGTTTTTCACCCCATCCAAATGACTACACAGCATTCGTGTCAGGTCTTCTGTCATGCATCACTGACAAGGGGAAACCACAAGGGAAAATCTGGATTAACTTTCTCTGCCAATGCAGGGAACGAACATCCGAACTCCAGGCTAGCAAGCCAGCATCTTACCCACTTAACCACTGTGACCCCCGCACATACAAGAACAGTCAAGAGTAGTCCAGTTGGTACAGAGGGAGAGATGGGATTTAATTTACACTTGACACAAATTATGTCATTTTGGGACTAACATGGTTCATTTTTAGCAGTGGGAGGAGATCGGAGGACCCAGATGTTGGATGGTGCAGAAAAGTAGGAGAGAGAGAGAGAGAGAGAAATGGGGTTTAATGTCCACTCAACACAACCAGGTCATTTCGGGACTAACATATGGTTCAATTTTATTTCAATAATTCGCTTGCGCGTAGGGGTCTTTAGCAGTGGGAGGAAACCGGAGTGCCCGGAGGAAACCCATGAGGTTGAGAAGGCGCCCCTATCTCCATGTCACATACGCTCACACCAGGGATCGAAACCACAGCCGCAAGCCAGAGGTGACCGGCCAGCTAGAGGTCGAAGCGCGGCACTCTAGACCACTGGCACTAGGCCATCCCCCACCCCCCCCCCGAAAAGTAGGACATTACCCCCCATTTCATTTCATTACGACACAGAATAATAGTGTGGTTCCTTGGGTACAACAGTTCTTTAGTATTAGCAAAACATATTTTTGACTCATTATTAAAAAAAAAAGAACACAAATTGGGATTGAAGATTTAACAAACTATTTATTAATTACAAAGGACAAATATTTATAAGGTAATATAAGATGTATTTCTGGTTTTAAGATAAGGCTCATTTCAGATCTTGTATTTATATTTCACAAAATTTGATCATGTTAAGTTATTGACAAATAAAACTAACTCAGGTGAACACATGACACAACTGTATGGAATACAAATTACTTGGATGAACCATAGCAGGGTGGGCACAACTCAGAATACTTAAAATTCCAGGAGTTTATTACCGGATTCCAGGAAACCCTGTATAGAATTCTAACTAAGACAAGGAGTCCATTTACAGCGACAAACTCATGAACTTTTGAAGAAATATTAGATGACTACATTCAGTTTTATATTTTACAATATATAGCAAAACCACAAATGTTAATTTACCGGGAATTTCAAGGAATAATCTTGTTTTTTTTTCAGAATTTTCCAGTACTAGAAATCACATTTTCATTTTCCCAGGATTTTCAAGGAGTTTCAAGGTGTGTTCGAACCTTACATTGGTATATACATATCCAAGTAATTTGTAACTTATATTCCATATAATTGTGTCAAGTGTCAATAAGTTATTGACAATGTGCTCAAATCCTGATTGTAATTTGGGAAAAACAGGACCGAATTAACTTTGAGGGCCCGGGACAAGTCAAGGGGAGGGGAGCTAAGTTAAATACAGAAAATTTGAAAAACTAGTTTTGGTTTGGTTCATTCAGAGGTATATATTGGGTGACTAACACAAGAATCTTTTGATTGTCCATTGGAACTTTGATCTTGTCCCCAAACCAAAAAAATCTCATTTCTGCCTGTATAACTCTTAAAAATCAAACTTCTTCACACATTCAGGGCTCGATCCTACGGTAAAACTTATGAAGCTTTAACTTCTGGACCTCATATCTGGAGTGGTTCTAGAAATGAGTTTAGTCCACATTTTGGTTTAAACTTTTAGATCTTAAATATGTTTTTTAAAAATATATCAGGCAATATTTAGTATCTTTGTGAAATCGATAATTCCTCTAAATTGATACAGAAATGAACTGGGGAAATTTAAACATAATAATTTTTTCAATGAACTAGGCAGAAATCCAACTTATATGATATGATATAGTATGATATATAAGCACCATGTTGTAAGTTTTATATTTGGCATATGTTGGTAAAAATTCTAAATATTATTTAAAAGTGACAATCTGTTGTCTACAGCTATATTTCTACTAAAATAGACAATTTATTACATTTTCAAAGAATTATAGAATAAATATTACAGCGAGAATTTCATATTTTCTTAGAGAGTCAAAACATAATTATTTCTGTCTTTTGCTCAATAGGTTATCAAGTCACTAGTACAAGATCATTGGTATTATTTCCAACGCTTGAAAATCATTCACATCGGAAATAACAGAATTACTTCCCTGATTTTTCTATTTTCCCCTATGGAATAGCTTTCTTCAACCGTTAGAATTTGAAGTTGAAAATGATATTTTTGTCAATTTCTCAACTGGCAATAATGAATTATAGGATTAATAGGATTATTCTTTAACAAGGTAGGACTGTTTATAGATACCATCTATTTCAAGACTTTATTTTAATACATTTTAAAAACATGAAATTCTCGCTTTACAAATCATGAATTTTTTTAAATTCAACAATAAAACAAAATTGTATGTGACAAAAAGTTATGAATATTTTGTTTATGGGCATCACTGGTTACAATTAGTTTGAAAATTTTTGGCCAACAAGCAAAAAGAATTTATGCTTCAAGTTCTTTTACAGAATAAACATCCATTTACATCTTGAGTTGTCAGGGAGTTATAGTTGTCATAACTTTGGAATTTATCAAAAATTAAAATGAAAACATATTGAAAATAGAATTTCAAATTTAACATGGACAAGATAATATGAAGTTTCATGAAGATGGTCAGAATTTTGATGATACCTTTATAAAAGGTCCTCGTTTTCGAATATACCAAAACTTGTATTAAGACCTGAGAAAATTAAATATTATCTTAGAAATACAAAGAAACATCAGCCACTTTAATCAAAGTTATAATAACTGAACATATATTCTGTATGATATACGAGTCTAAGCAAGTATGATATACGAGTTTAACCAATAGATTATGATGTAAAAGCACCTGCATACATTTTTGTTTTTGTTAAAATCATATCCTACAAAACATTTAAATGTTGATTAAAAATTTGTAAATGAAGGTGAATTATACACAGAGATTTACAAAATACATTGTCAGGTAATATGTGAATATCTACATTAAAGCTTTATCTATACACAGGCAGTAGGTTTTAGTAAGCAGAATATAATATTTAGTAACCCTATGGAAAGCCACAGATATCAAATCTAATTTCATATTAGAACACAACATTACACAGAAAGCCAAAATCAAATAAAGTTATTATTTATAGAGGTTATTCATTGCACAGAAAGCCAATATCAAATTATGTATAGTAGAAGGTATCAGAATGTTAGATCTGAGACGGTCCTACGCATTTTAGCATATATGACGTCATATATAGATTGTGGGTTAGGGTTAGGGTAAGGGCTAGGACCTGTAGATTTCGTCAAAGTCCCGACATGTAAACAGGGCTTGCCCTAACCATAACCAAGCCTAACCCACAATCCACATATGATGTCGTAATATGCGTAGGACCGTTTCCGATCTAGCGTTTTCCTAGAAGTTAAGGTTATTCATAATATTACGAGAATTTTCATGAATTTGTTTTTAGACTTTATAATTTCCAAACAGTGTACACTGTTTTGATGAGAATAAAAATATGTAGCTATTGAATACAACAGTTATAAAAAAAAATTTGACCAATATTAACCCTTTGAAGTCTAGTCCCTGGTTCTCCTGTCACAGCCTTGTTTGTTTACGTACAGATGTGGAACGCCCAGACAACAACTGTTGGTACAACTAGCACCACAAGGTAGAATATTGAAGATTAACCTAGAAAGTTGGGTTACAGTGCCCAATCTGTCGATTCTCAGGCCCTCACCTTCACTTGTTTAAGTCACGACAACTACCACCACAAGGTAGAATATTGAAAATACACCAATTAAGCAAAGTTGCAGTGCCCAAGTATTCGACTGAACAGTTACACTCTTCACTTATTCATGTCTAGACGTTGGACATCTTGGTTTCAGGGACCCAGAAGAGAGCCTGCGAAACATTCGGGAGTTCAACGGTCAAAGGGTTAATAAGGTAGAAACAAAAATACAACAATAATTGTTACCTATGTGAGACGTGACATCAGATGTTCTGAATAGATCAAGCATACCCTGTCTCATACATGGTACCCATGGACTAGTATGTATTATTTCCCAGTGATATTGAATTCTTTTATCAATTAATCTATTTATTACATTTGTTTCATTATTTAAAATAAATTTCAAATATAAATACATATTTACAAAAAAAACACATTTTGGCACATTTGTAAAGACATTAAACATATATATATATATATACATACATTAATGCTTAAATATTTACAATAAATATTTTGTACATTTTAAAAGCAGAAATTTGTCAGTATCAGATAACACATCGTTTCATTCAAGGCATAGATGAATTTAATTTACTCTCCAAATAAACACTGGTTATTTCTATTTGTGTAACTACTACATGTTTCAAACTGTCAACAACGAAATCAGACCTAAGGCTATAATAAACAAGTGAACAGTGAGGTTGGCTTCCTATAACTGCACGTATCTTTTAATAAAGCATAAAGCAATCAAAAAAAATACCACAACACAATTTATATGAAAAACAATCATGATTTGTGGGTGAAAGAAAACAATAAGAGACTTGTTGAAACATCCTGCTGTTGTTGTAATGCATGGTTTTACGATTTGTTGTTGGTATATTTGACTCATCATTTTGTATTACTGTATTAGCTTGATACAGTTGAGAGAATACTGTATTGCTCTAGTAAATGCATCTAAAAGATTATGCTTCTTTATTTGTACAAATCAGTCATTGTTTTCCATGTAAATCATATTTTTTATTTTGCTCAATCGCTATATGTCATTGCATTCTGGGAAAGACCATAGAAAAGAATATATTGTGTTTCTTGCTACCCAGAAATTATATTGCATGGTAGCATAGGAATCTCCCGTTACGAGATGATGCACTGTGATTTCAAGGTAGGGTTTGAAACATGATATATTCTTTTCTATGGTCTTTCCCAGAATGCAATGAGAACTAGTTTGGTGTGACACAGGTTTATAAGCTTAAGCAGAAAATGCTCATCATTGAAACCAGACATCAACTAATAAACTATACCCAAAATATGAACATTCTAGCTTAATAAGAAACAGAATAATGGTGTTCTAAATGGTGTGGATGAAGAGACAGACGAACGGATGGACAAATCTATTCTAATAGTTTCTCTGATTTACCCAAAAGATGAGACAATAATGTAGAGAATTCTTAATTATGACTTACAAAATATCTCTTTCTAATAAAGTATACAAATATATAATATAAATATATACAGATGGATTTTGAGAATCATGTGGAAATTTTGAAATGAACTGCTACTGTCTCATGTTTTCACGTGAAAAGTAAGTTTTTTCTTATATGAGAGAAAAGGCAAGAATTTTACATACAAATATATACGGTTTAATAGTAAACTGTTTACGGAATTATGATAAATAAATAAAATAGATCCATATGTAAGAATTTACATTCTCAGACTAGGAATTTTATTCAATCTTTGGAAGGTCAGACCAATTTGATTGGGTAATTATCACTTTGGATCAATTTGACTGAAATTTTCAGCAAATTTCCTTTACATTATCTAGTTTTTAACTATTATAGTGAGAACTGCCAGCTCTTTATCTTATCTCGAATAATATATCTTTAAACTGGAGGCAAATATAGATATCATAACAACATGCATCGAAGTAATAAAACACTAAAAGATTATAATTCATAAACAATACTCTACATAGATAAATAAATACATATTTCACTACATCTTTACAGGTGATATACATTTAGCCAAGGCAGCTCATTTCTACATTCAGGCTATTCAATAGAGATAAGTGTTTTCACTACATTTAAGCATTTTTATACGACCAGATTTCGTGTGTTACTCTGAATGGAAGTGGCCATTAATCCCTACTAACAAACAAACGTACAAATGAATTAACGAATGATATTGTCATTATCCGTGTCTGTCAGTCCTTCCATCTTTCAAAATGAGATTTCTTTTTTCTTATATACTGGGATTGTTTGGCTAATCATAAGGAGGAACCCGATTCATGATCAGAGTTACCACATCAACTTTTCGAGTTGTCGTTGTCTCTGTCACAGAAACCATGTAAAATAACTGCACGTCAGAGTTCTGGCGATTTTTATTCAAAACATTTCCAAATGGTTGGAATTATTGGGAAAATCAATCATTTTAATACCCAGTTCCATCAACGCCTATATGTATCCTAAATGATATCCAAAATACGAAATATTAGATTTGCATCTTAAATTTTGATATTGATGATGTTAGCCAAACTGAACCGTGACTATAATGTTTTTGTAAGTTTACTGCCAAGAGTACATCAAATTGCTAATGAAATAACACATATAATTATCAATATAAAATATTGTCTTTAATAAATAGAGTATAATCAAATCAAAACACAGATCATATTTTGTTTGTTTTTTTAATAAAAGTTCAATAATTCAAGTGCCGTTTTCTTAAGTCAATACAACAGTAGGATTTGAGGCGATTATTTAAATGATGAGTTCTCTTTGATATAACAGATTAGCCAATCAATAGTCTGTTTAGTTAAGCTTTTGGCAAAGTGTGCTATGTATTATGAGAGCCATTAGAATGGCAGAGAAGTTAAACAAACTGAAGTTAAATATAAATAGTTTACATCATTCTATCAAAGTTCACCTACATAACCGCTGACATAACGTCCACTCTGTATCGAGTTAAGACCAGGGAAAGTTTAAGAAGACAAAAAGTTAGATCTGTATTTTGATCCGATAGTTTTAATTCAATTAACAAACAATCTATAACCGCAAAGCATGCAATCTTTAACAAAAAACCAACACACAAATCAAATATTGAACACTCTGTAACAAACACTCTCATAACTCAACCAAAATCTGTATCATTGAGATATTATTTCTTTGTATAATTAATTAACCCTTAAAACTTGGCCACCCAAAACTACTGCTCCCTCTAGCGCCTTAAACTACCCACATGTCACATGAATAGCTGTAAACTATTTAGTAGTTCAGTGACTCCGGTAATTTGATGCTGCCTCTGGAATTGTACGCTATATTTGATCTATAGAAATGTATATAGAGAATCTCTTACGAGTGTTTTTTGATATCAAAAAACACGAGTTGGAGATTTTATTTATCACCCAATCCTTTCTAACATGCAGAAATAAATAAATATAATTCTTTGGTATAGATTTCACCTGTACTGGATCTAATTTCATTACTGCGTAGTGATACATCAGTTTTTTGACTGCAGTTTACCTATTGCAAAGTCCTATATATTGACCCAGTATTTCCTTCAAAGTCAATAAAATAAAAACAGTTTCTTTTTAACAAAAAAAAAAGTCACTTTCATTTAAAATAAGTGGTTTCTTTAAAATAAAAGAAAGTAGTTCCTTTTTGATTGACCAATCAAATTCATGTAAAGCGATATCTCCTAAGGAGATATCGCAGTAGATTATGTAATTTATCATACAAGCGATATCTACTGTCAAATAACATATTGGGTGATAAAATTATATAATAGAGAACAGTAGAAAATTTTCTTAAATGCATCTATAATGAATGAACTAAATACATTATAAATATTTGCGTAACAATAAAACTTGAAATTGTTACAAATCAGGCGCCTGTTTCACAAAATTTTAACCAAGATCAAATCCAAATTTTAGAAATTTGATTGGACAATATCAGATTAATTTTAGTTCAAAATTCAAGTGTCTACTAAAATTTGGATTTTATCTTAAGTTAAAATTTTGTGAAACAGGGCCTTGTGTGTTATTACCATGTATTAGTTTCAATAAATGCCCTTTAAAGATATTACTTTACCCGTTTTGTATTTAAGCGTCTGTAACATGTTTGATTGTATCATTGCTTGATAACGGTGAGAGTATCCTTATTGAAACGTTGCAATTAATAAACCTAGTGAATGTTATCCATAAAGCTGTCTGTTGTGATTTAATATCAAATGGGATTTAGATTCAAATGTGACCGGTTGACATTTAAAATAAACTATGTATATAATGACTTCATCTTAAAGTAATATGAAAATAACAATAGGAGAAAAAGAGTAAAATTTCTTGTTATAACGGTACAACTTGCTGCGAGAACAAGTCTCTCTACTGACCCATTTCATGCCCAGAACACATTACGGTAACATACTTTATAAGCAGGAAAACCCCAAACTTGCCTAAAATATCCCTTATTTTGTTTTCTTGGTTATCAGTTCTTGTGGTTTTTATAAAACAAATGCTACAAACTTTGGATTGAAAATGGAAAATGGAAAATTTGATCTTCCAGGGTGTAAATAAAAAAAAAAAGATATGTTACGACAACTAGGTTAAAACTTGACGTAAATCACAGAGTTTCACATCCGATATCTCGAAGTTTTACTTTGTCCATGTTTTCCTGATATGCCTTTTCCATTTCTTGCTCCATGATATAATATGTTGGTATTTTATCAAATCGTTTCGGATCCAGATCTATTATTGAGATGGAATAACGGAAATATTGTTCGTCAAAATTTATCACAGAGCTCATATCACTTGGTCTGAAATAAAATGTTATTAAATTGATAAATGATGACAATAAAAATTAGCATTTAATTTTCTCAAGTTTAAAGAGCATAATTTTAATGCTATAGGAATGTCAAACAACAATATTATTAAAGATGAATCTATACAAGGAATATGAGTCCAAAAATCGTTCAAATTGCGGTCAGTATTGAAAATTCCATCATCTATATGGTGCCCCCTATTAACCAAGTCCTTCATAATTTTTATTTACTGTGAACCAAATTGATGGGCCTGTTTTTGATCAGATAAAATCAAGGCCAGGAGATTAAACATGCAAGACCTAAATCTTCTTATGGCAGGTCTTTCTTATTCAGATCATAATCAATTCTCAATGTCATTGCCAGCCTGTGATATTTACTAGATTAGGATCTGATTTACAGCTCAACTTTCATTCATGATTTAATCATGAAATGTATGATTGAGACTATGTTTTTTATAGCACGGACTTTAGTAATGATGTTCAAGGATAGGCCAAAAAATAAATTGCCAAATAGAGTGGATCAATTTGACTGAAAGTTTCAGCAAATTGCTTTTACATGATCTTGTTTTTAACTATTACAGTGAGAACTGCGAGCTCGTTATCTAATCTCCCATAATGTATCTATGCGTAGGTAGTTATATAACGTCCTGGACAAATGCCACTCACTGTGTGTAGGGCGTAATATAACGCCTTGGAGGTATTTTCCCAAACCATTTCCCCAATCAGGAATAAAAAGGTCCAAAAATGACGTTTTTCGTCAAATTAATTACACAATAGGGGGTAGTTAACGTTTTAAAAACGTCACGCTTAACGGGTTAAGGGGCAAGATATTTGCCGAAAAAATGAAAATCATGCATCATTATTTGAATTTTCTGTTTAAAAAGGAATTAAAATATTAGAGATGTATTTGGAGAATAAATCATCTACCTTTTAACTAACGGTTGTAATGCCACCATTATTGAACAATCCTGTACCGTTTTAGAGATCAAAAATTTCTTCACCTGAATAAAGACAGAAATCAATCAATAATGGCTAGATTATCTGGTCTTTTACATTATCATAAACAAAGTCTAAGGGAGGTAACTAATCCTAAAACAAGATGTCGACGCTCAAGAAATTAATTTAAGAGTGCCGTTTCTGAAAATCCATTTGATTGCATTACCAGTTCAAAATCCAACAATCCTAATTTTTCTTATTGTAAAATTACTCTATGTTTTTGTAATTAATCCTAATTTGTCACCAAAATTCACGTTTGTTTATCGGGCACAACTCTTATTTGACTTGGCCAAATGTACTGGATAATGAACCACATAAAAAAAACAAACTCCCAGTTACGTTCCCAGACCCTCCGTACGTTGAAGACGGTACTAATGATAATATAACCAAGTATCAAGTCTAGCATTAATAAGATTAACCTTACCTTCAGAACGGCTGATTGGAGATGCTCAGAGTTATCTGTAAAAGTAGATCTTGTTAACCAGTCTTCACTGTATGGACCATCGAGACCCCAATTACTCCTTAAAGAATTAGGGAAAAGAATTATTGCATTTATAAGTACAGCAATATTATCACTGAACAAATACAAAAATTCTGACAGCCTTAACAAGCAGAAATAGAAATGACACATAACTTATCATTTTGCTGCACTGGCTGGGCTAACCATCAAGTGCACTGCCAGGGAAATTTTGCCAAATCTTATTTCAAATTCCAAACGTCAGCGGATATCTAACATACTGCCATTATATGATTTTTTTGCTTGTGCATGTTGAATAAGAAGGTCTGTCATTGAGTCAAGTGGCATCCTTTCAATTCTAATCCACTCATAATCTAAGCCATCCATTTGTCTAGAGAGTCGACTATGAGCTTGTCATGTGAATAACTGCCCAAATAATGATTTATAAAAACATGGCAATAGGCAGATTTAGCTCTTGCATAATGTCTATTTATGTATTTGTGAATAGGGCACCTGAAATCTAGTTCGAAAGCGGACTCCATAATAAAGTTAAATAGGTCTCCCTGTAATCAAGTGAAATAGGGCCTACTGTAATCAAGTTAAGTAGGTCTACATGTAATCAAGTTAAATAATGCTCTACCTGTGTTGTGGATATGAGTTAAGATGTGTTTGTAAATGTTGATATATAGGATATATACCATCTATATCTAATTCATCTAGTGATTGTACACTGTAGATCTTCTCTAGTACACATTCCATAGGTAACTTACAACTATCACCTGTAATACAAAATATACACATTCTATAGGTAACTTACAACTATCACCTGTAATACAATATATACTCATTAACACCTGCTACTGGTAACGTCAATATTCACTACCCCGATTCTGTGAAAAATATGTTTTTTACATTGAGTTCTGGGTCTCATTTTAAAAATTGATCACAATCGTTTGCTTCCTAAATTGTTCACGCAACATAACTAGTATAGGGTTCGACACTGAGTTCTGAAACTATTTTTGAAAAGTGATTAAATTTACCCATCCTTAAACTGTCAAGAGTCACAGAAGTAGGACTCGTCATTGAGTTTTAAAACTCATTTTGAAAACTTCTTAAATTTACTACTGCCTAAACTGTGAAGAGTGTAGAATTGGGCTCAACAAGTTTTGAAACTCCTTAAACTGTCAAGATGGGGAAGCAGTTCCTGACATTTCAAATACTAAAATTAATTGCAAGACTACAAACAAACATGACACAAACTAGCGACATTGCAAACAATAATCAATAAATATCAAATCAAGTGATTGGGCCCAATGACAAACGGTTAATTAAACAGAGTTTTTTTGTTTAAATATTTTTACAATATTAATTGTACTAACCTTTTGAGTAAGATTTGGGGACATATTTAGAGTTGTAACAAACTTGTGAATTGAATGAAGGGGTTTCAATAGAGTTACCTCCCTTGCATCGTGGTGACAATAATATCTCTATAACCAGGTCTAAGAAACTGGTTAAATATCTGTAAACAATGTAAATACATACATAGAACTCAATCACCATTGATTGTGACAGGGATCCACTTGAGTGAACCATTTAAGCTGGATGGGAATTAAATATGGAAAATATCAAGATTCACACATTTTTTTTTTTAATTAGATATGGAAAATATTGAGGTTTGCGTTTTCTATTTCATTTTTTGTGGTATCATGAATATTATTCAGAATACAGCATAAAAAATTTATAGGTGAAATCTTTAAAAGGGAATGGAAACTTATTGACCTTGACAGTGACTTTCGGGGGCAAAAATTCTGGCCTATGTTATAAACCACAACTGAAAATGTACAACGAGGCAGAATTTTGAAGATTCAACACTAATTAATGTATACACTTTTGTAACTTTTACTACAACTTTAGAATTATGAAAAAACCTCACTTACTTGTTTCTAGCATCTCCTGTAAAAAAATCTTTTAATAATAAATTTAAATCTTTCTGTTTATGAGCACCATAGACCTCTACGCCATTCTGAAATAAAAAAATATTCTCAAGTAAATCAAGGGTGGGAGTTGTGATGCCTTGTGTCATGCTTCAAGCTCTAGCTAGTCAGCCACTTCTGGGATGCGGTTCTGTGTTAGGTCCCTGGTGTACATGTTAATAATTCAATGAATCCTATAAAAACGGACAAATATGTTCCAGACAAAATGGTATGCGTAAGAAACCACACCAGCTGACTCAATGCCATACCTTAGGATACAGCGCATACATGTTAGCCATTCAACCACCCAACACAGTCAGAAATGGGCTCTAATAAAAGATGAAGTAAAAGTTTTATATTTGAAGGTTTAGAAAGTAAAACTCACCTTACATATTTTAAGGTTATTTTGTGGGGTGTGAATTAACCCAAGTAATGCATGTTTCATTCTTTGTCTATTTCTGAAAAAAAAGGATCAAAGGAAATAATTAATATTGAATACAGCAAACTGATGATTCATACTAAAATAACTGCTATTCAAACCAAAATCATTTGGTTTACTATTGATTGTTCATGTCAGCCTGACAAGGACAGCTGTCTAGTCATTTGGATAGTACGAAAACATGAGCTCTCATGTACACATTGGCGTACACTTAAATGATTCTTTTTGAGTTGGAATTGGATAAAGGCCTGGGCCGTATCGCCGCTCTCAGGGCAAAATTTTTCTCATATCACACTGTATGGTGCCCATGTTCATTATCCCAGTTCAGAGCAGAATAGCTGGATGTTAAAACTCATTTAATTTTTGTCAGTCAGATGAACAAAATCCAAAATATGACATCAGCATCTGAATGGTAACATGGCACTATTTCTGAAATCTTTAGGAGGAGTCCATATTTCTAAAGCAATGCCAGTTCATTTACCCTTTCAGACTGTTTTGGGGTTTCGACTACAAAAAAGCATATAGTTAGGAATAAATCCTATAACTCTTTAAATTTAAGATATATATATACATTTCTGGAAAAATCTTGAATTCCACTATTCAGTCGTATAAAATACTTAACAGACTTGTTCTACGGAAATAGCTTACATTGTTTTCATTCATGTAACAAGTTCATTTAGACAAATAAACACAATTACCGGTAACTATTTAATTGTAGCAATGGTTAATGAGTTTATAATCCTCATAAACATTGCTTCAAGAGTATAACAGGCACATGTCAAGCTTTATTGAACAGATATAGATTGAAATATGGATGATTTATGTTGATTTTGTAAATATAGATTGATAGTCAGGAGAATTAGGCAACAAAAGTTAGAAGATTTCTGTTAATTGTTTATCGAGTCTGGGGATAAATCTTAAAGAACGGCTTCTCTTGTTAGTGCTTCACGTGGTATTAAACCAGACAGATCTACATGTATCATGGTTTAAATATTTATTCAACATCCAGTATAAATGTCAATAATCACACTCCCTGCGATGTGACAATACATGTTGACGATAGTAAGTACAGTAGCAACAAAACATTACGTGTTAAAGGTGCGAGAATAATCTTTAAAACCTCGACAGAAATATACATCAATTATTGTGCCATGTTTTTGTAACTGTACAAAATCATTTGGATTTTTAATTCACGCCATATTGCCAGGACAAAAATCGCCTGTGTGCACATCATTGTCACGGCAACGAATATCAACTTTTATCACAGGGACAAGTTGCCAAATATCAAACAAGAATTACTTATTGCCCTCAAATCCAACATCAATCAAGATGGCAGCTTGCAATCTCTTGCAAATCAATTCTTTCTTTGACCAATCAGCGCAAGCTAAAATAACCTACATTTTGACCAGTCACATGATCATGGGTCAGCCATCCACGAACCATTGCCTGTAAATTGTTTGTTTCCGCCCATTGCTGAAGACCGCTACATGCATGCGAATTATTGAAATTAAATTGAACCATGTTAGTCCCGAAATGACTTAGTTAATGTTGAATGAACATTAAACCCCATTCCTCTCTCTCTCCTCCCTTTCAGAGAATAAACTTCCACAATAGTCTAGTTTGCAAGGGTTTAACAATCCCTCAAATAAGGACCAGTGACTTTAACAAATTGTTTAACGAAGGAGTTTTTCTGACGTTAACTTGATACCGGAGTGATTCTTTTATTTCGCAATTTCAATAAATATTTTATTTCAACACTACACTTTAAACATGTCACAATCATTGGGATAATACGAGACCATGTTGAACAATTGACATACAGGCTATGTTCGTTCATTTGGCAGGAATTCAATATTTTAACAGATTTATTTACTTATTGCTGGGATTAATTGATGTCAAACCTGTCCTTTTTAAACAGAACAATACCAAAACATGCCAAGATCAACATTTAATGATAATACCATCGTTATTGTTTGACAAACCCCGACATGTCACTATAAAACTAGGATTAACGCTAAATCAAGCTTAATTTACGTGTCAATATTTATAATGATTATGATTTGATCGTTAATATCTATATTTAACATATTCATTTTATCACGTCTGCCAGATATAACAAAATTCAAATTTTATGAATTTCTTTTATGTTTGAAATTTTAATCAACCAGATTTGTAAGTAACGTTAATCCAGTTTTTTTAATAAATAAATTGGCATCATCTTCAAAAAAATACTTGGCTTACATTTACATTTTGAAAAAAATTGAAGTTTGGAACACACCCCTGAGCTCTTAAAACTTAATGACAGCAAGGTCTGCTGCAAAACAAATTCAAAGGGGCAGTCCTATGTGTTACTGCACACCATTAATAACAATTGAAACGGATAGAAATGAGGTTTAACATCTTCTCAACACAAACTAGGTCATTTCGGGAATAAAATTTCATTAAATAGCTTGCAAGTAACTGTCTTAGCCGTGAGGGAGACGCTGTGACTCAGTGAATAAAAATCAGGTTGTCTCTCTAACTAGGAGGTCTCGGATTCTTTCCCAGTGTTTGCCGAGAAAGTTCCTCTGGTTTTTCGAGACTGGTTTCCGCTTGTCAGAGGTTTTTGACAGAGGGACCAGCAAAGGAACTGTGTTTGCATTATTTTTATCCATTATACCGGCCAATGTCGTGGGTTTTCTTCCGGGTCCTCCGGTTTCCTTCCACTGCTAAAGACCCCTACGCAAGCGAATTATTGAAATGAAATTGAACCACGTGTTAGTCCCAAAATGACCAAGTTTGTGTTGAGTGGACGTTATACCCCATCTCCCTCTCTTTCTTTATTAAACGGTCACTATATTTCACTTTATGACCTGTTCTTATTAAAACTAGTCCAGACCTATAATAAATTGGAACCTTTTAAAATATAAATTACAAAAAATAAACGTGTTGGAATCATTTTTATCCGTTTACGGAAATCTATGAAATACAATTACTAAATGCCATTGAAACAATCTATATAAGATGTAGTTTTACGAGCCTATAATAAAAAGAGGTTTTTGGCTGCTTTTCAAATCAAATAACACAATTATTGGGCAATTCATTTGAAATTGGATTTTAAAATTCAATAAAACTTTATTAGCTTCCAACTTTCATTGTACATTTCTTTATTACTTGTCAACTATCATTATTGATGATTTTAGCTCTAACATTTATTTGAGAGAGAGAGAGAAGTGGAGCTTAACGTCCCCTCGACACAAACTAGGTTATTTCAGGACTAATTTTATTTCAATAATTCCCTTGTGCGTATGGGCTTTTAGCAGTGGGAGGAAACCGGAGGATCCGGAGAAAACCCACGAGGCGGAACAGGCGACCCTACTCCATGCCACGTACAACCGGGGATTCGAAACCATGCTAGTTGACTCAAAGACAGGCTTTATGATACAGCACGCATGCTAACCATTCGCCCGTCCAACCCCCAAACATTTATTTGTATGATCATCAAACCATTTGGAGAAATAATCAAAATTCAAAGAGACATTATGGAAGATTGGATAAAGAGCAGACGGTTCTCGCTATAATAGTTTAAAAAAATAAATAATGTAATGGAAATATGCTGAACAAATCAATCAAATTACTTCCCTTTGACTCGAGAAATGCTCGTTTTAATAATGCTGTAATCGCGATTGTCTTTGTTACGCTTCATTATACATTTTTATGGTTAATCATTACAGTGGTTAACGGCAGATCGGATTCAAATCTAACGAAAATCAGGCCGATCAGATGAAACCGAGAGTTGATTTGATATTGTCTTGTTAATCATTTTCTAATTAATAGTTTATATGACATTTAAAAGAGAGAGAGAGAGAAATTGGGTTTAACGTCCACTCGACAGAAACTAGGTCATTTTGGGACTAACATATGGTTTCAACTTTATTTCAATAAATCGCTTGCGCATAGGGGTCTTTAGCAGTGGGAGGAAACCCATAAGGTTGAGAAGGCGCCCATATCTCCATGCCACATACGCTCACACCAGGGATCGAAATCACAGCCGCAAGCCAGAGGTAACCGGACAGCTAGAGGTCGAAGCGCGGCAATCTAGACCACTAGGCCATCCCAACCCCCCTATGACATTTAAGGGCTGAAGAAAGACCTACAATAGACAGATTTAGCTCTTGAATAATGTCTGTTTAATGACTTAATGAAATTTTGTTTTCCAGTACTTTGCCATTTCGAGAAATAACCAAACTTAACGAATGCCAGCAACCTAATTAAATTTTGTTTACCAGTACTTTGGCAAAGGTTCACAAAATGTTTATTTCTGTAATATAGTCTCATAAATATGGTCCGCGATTTGTAAACAAAAATCTGTCATGGCTACTGAGAGAGAGTCGAATTTGATAAATAAATTTTAAATTTTACTTTCTAAAATTCGACTGAACCGATGTGCACATAGCAACACATTTCAATAACACTGCCCAAATACTATTTTTAGACTTACAACCCCGTGTTCTGATTGGTGGAGAGAAAGGCAGGTGGTAGGTACACAAAAATCAGCTGTAACGTTTAACCTTCCCTCACTATCAACAACGTGTGCTTGTCAACCCAGATTTCAACCAATCAAATCGCCTTTTAGTATATAAGTGTGAATAATGTACAGTTTTCTACCAATCACAAGTTAGCAAAGCTTTCTGTGCAGTAAACAATAACAAAGTGGATTTGACAGACAGGGCACATGAAGACCTTGAGAATAATATCATACTTCAATAATCAGTCAAGTTCTGACCTACAACTACTGTACTCAGTTACTACCCTTTAATTACTATTCTAAACTTTGAACATACCTTTACTCATGTCCCAGACATATTTTTAAAAACAATTATTCAAGAATCAATTCTAATGTTAAAATGTATAAATTTCTAAAAGACTGAAGAAGTGGCAGCCTATTCCCTTTAGTAGGTCATTGTTTTAATGGGGGCCATTCGGGTTACTGGTAAGTGGTTAGGGCACTAGACAGTCAAGGTAGAAATTCCTCGGTAACTAGACAGGTACTCCATTCTGCCTGCACCTCTGACAAAAGGGAAACCATGCTGAAAATTCCAGAGGAACTTTCTCGATCAACCCCAGGATCGAAATCCTGGACATCCAGGTTCACCTTTCATTAACCCCTCGTCTGCCTTCCTGCTTGAAAATTTCTCGACCAAAACCAGGATAAAACCCGGGACTCAATGAAGCACCTTTGATTTGATATGGATGTCTGGGATCATCCCACCTCTGCATCCTTCCCCTCCACGGACCCGCACCCAGCTCATAACATTTGGTGAGACTACAGAATTTTTGGGAGGGGCTGAGAGGATGTGGCCGGCTAAGAACACTCTGAAGAAATCATTATTGTTGGCGGAATATACTGCCCATACCGAATGTCTAACTGTTGATTATGAACATCATGTTAACGTTAAATCTGTAAAACATTCGTTTCTGTATCATGTATATAAAGGAAAACATGAAGTATATATTTTAATTAAATATTGATCCATATTTCCCCTCGAAAGTTTCATATTCCACATTCACAGAAACATGTGTTCAATTTTAATAATATGTCTGAACGACTTCAACTTCCTCAGCTACAAAACAATGATCTTGCTCTCCCTAATATCTGAAATGGAATATTCTAACTCAATACTCTAACTTACCCAGAAAAAAGATCTAAGGGGCAGTAGTTTGTTGGTCTCGGCCACTGACCTTCACGAGCCTGGAAAATAAAAAATCAAAGTGTGTTATGAAAGCATAATACACTTGCACTGAAATACTTTGCACGATTTTGTGAAATGTAGACAGTGCCACAATCTACGCTGAAGTCCCCACCACTAAACGGTTCACCAGGGCATTCTTAACAGCATTATAAGCCCCCGAATCTACACAACCACTGACAGAAATTAAATGTAAATGGTCGATTAAATTTAACACATATTTATTGTATTGGTAAAACTAACAAAATCAATGTTTTAAATATTAAAAAAACATGTTGTACAGCTGCCATTAGTCAACACAGAATAGTACTGTATTCATTTAATGACAGCAAATCATAACATACTTAGATTAGCATGGGGGCCTTCATTACCCATGGGGCCACTGGGCAACAGGCCACCGCGCCATTGCATTTAGATGGCTCTGCTCGCTGACAGAACACAAAACAACATTTCTATCTAGTTTTAATTACATTTCCACCTTCCCTCATTACATAATTACTTTGTCATCTGCCTTAATTACATAATTACATTGTCATCTGCCCTAATTACATAATTATATTGCAACAAGCCCTAATTAGATTACTACCTACCCTAATTACATAATTATATTTCAATGATGCCTGGTCGCATTATAAGGTTGCAACCTGGTCCTAGTTACATAATTACATTGCGACAGGTCCTAATTATTTAAATATACTGCAACAGTCCTTAATTACTTAATTAGACTGCAACAGGCCTTAATTACTTAAATAGACTACAACAGGCCTTAATTACTTAATTAGACTGCAACAGGCCTTAATTACTCAAATAGACTACAACAGGCCTTAAATACTTAATTAGATTGTAACAGGCCCTTAATTACCTACTTTAGCCAAGTCTTCATTGGTGACTATCCTGTATCTAGGCATGTTTATATTACATGTCTATATATGCATGGCTGACAAAGATGGTGTATTTCAATAATTATAACGTTCTACCCTGTCATTAAATGTACAATGAATGTTTGTCGTGTGCTCTATCAATTATACATATTATTATGTTATGTTTACAAATGTTTACAAAAAAATTGTAAATAGTCTTCTTTTGTGTTGGAAACATCATAGAACTAGAACTGTTTGAATTATCCATTCACTTGATTTGATATTTGTTTATTTTTTGCAATGTCTGTTTTCTGTCTTGTACGCAGGTTTAGTTTTGCGTGTAGTGAGGTCCTCCTGCACTTACTAATAGAGCTAGAATTGTTTGAAATATCAGCTCAGGAGTTTATTATCTGTAATTTCTAGCAATATAAATCAAATCAAAAATATGAAATGAAATGGAGTTTAATGTCCTACTAAATAAAGAAATAACAAAAGGTGGTCTGATTGATACGATATGTTTATGATTGCTATTTGGTACGTGACATTTGTAAATCAACTATGTACAAATCTTGATATATAGATCAGGAACCATGTAGGATATTATCTGTGTCATCTTGGAATTGTGACGTATCATCAAAGCACAATTCTCCAAGGTAATATGCACTCATTACTACACCGAGGTTTATTTGAGACTGAAACATGGTTTATTTGAGACTGAAATATGGTACATGTACATGGGGCTCCAGAGTAGTGAGAGGAAAACCCACATAAGCAAGGAATGTAGATAAAGATATGAAGTATTGAATTTATTTTTAGAGAATATCTAAATTCTGAATTTGAACACTTAACAACAAAACCACTAATACTGCAGCTTCGTGTTGGAAATTGCGTAGTAAGCTCATTATTACCACTGGTTAATCTGGACAACTGTAAAGACGAGATGTACCACCTGTCCCTCCAGATCCCACAGGGAACATTTCAAAATAACTTTCCCTCCAATCTCTTTGTTTACCTCTTGTAAAGTGTAAACAGTAGAAGCTGAGGTCCCCTAAGGGAAACAGAAATTTTCCAAGCTCTGAGTAAATTACGCCTGATAAATATAAAGGTGTTCATGTAACATCTGTACGTGATCAGGACTAAATAACACTGATAAATTGCCGTACACAATTTCACACCTCGGTTCACACACTGAATTGCAAATTACCAAACAAATTTCATTAACTCAACTGGTTTTTGGTCACAGAGAAGTAAGATATGTATCTGCTTTATGCATACCCTATTACCACGTTGATAATTTCTATGAGTGAATTGATTGTTGTTTAAAATTACTGAACAAATTTCATTAAACTGAGGATTGTTTTTAGTCCGATCTGATTAAAATACAGGGCCCTGTTTTTCCACGAACCAGTCACCTCTGGCTTGCAGCAGTGGTTTCCATCCCTGGTGTGAGCGTATGTGGCATGGAGATTGGGGCGCCTTCTCAACCTCGTGGGTTTCCTACGGGCACTTCGGTTTCCTCCCACTGCTAAAATAAGCAAATTATTGAAATAAAATTGAAACCATACGTTAGTCCCAAAATGACCTAGTTTGTGTCCAGTGGACCTTAAAAAACATTTCTCTCCCTCTCTCTCTCTTCCACGAAATTTTAACTAAAATAAAATCCAAATTTTAGTGATTTGATTTGATAATGTTAAGATTGATTTTAGTGCTTAGCCAATTAGAACTGAAGTATCTACTAAAATTAGGATTTTATCTTTAGTTAAGATTTCGTGAAACAGGGCCCTGATCAATATTTCGTTTCATTTGCTAGACTTTCGATGGCCTGCACTACATGAAGATCTGACCAGTTGTTGTAGAAGGCCGCGTCAGAGGTCAAACGAATGGTTTTTGACCTTATGTCAGATATTGAATAATCAATCAGCGTTGACATATCTTGAGGTTTACCCACAATTCCGTGCATCCAAAGACCAAGAACTTGTCGTAACAGATCGTTTCATTGGCTAACCCTTCACTTCAACCAAAATGCTGGTAATATAACAACTCTTCCAGATCCTAGTGTAGTACAGATAAGTAAAACGAAAGTTTGAACTATAAAGAAACGAAACGAAATAGGATCTGTGTTTTCATCAGATTGGTTTTTAGTCTTATAGCTTGTAGCTGTGATGAGTGTCACAGAGAATTAAAATATGTAGTTCTGCTTTTTGGAACAGTCAATACCAATTGAGTTTCAGTAATCCAGTAAATTTCGTCCATTCAAGTCAGAAATAAATCCCATAATTCATGTATTATTACAAACAAACATGAACCGTTAGGATCAACTAAAGATACATTATGGGAGATTAGATAATGAGTTGGCAGATATCACAAAGGCAATTTGCTGCAAATTTCAGTCAAATTGATCCACTATGAACCGAGAACTAGGGTTTAACGTCCACTCGACACAAACTAGGTCATTTTGGGACTAACACTAACATATGATTCAATTTTATTTCAATAATTTGCTTGTGTGTATGGTTCTTTAGCAGTGGGATGAAACCGAGGACCCTGAGAAAACCAACAAGATTGAAGAACAAAGACAATGTATATCAATATAATATTTTCTATAAAGAGGTTTTGTCCTTATAAAGAACACATAAAAATTTATAAACATTTTTCCTAATGTTTTTAATTTGCAAGAATCGAAATGACCTACGGTTCTCTCTTTGCAGAATCGGCAGAAATCATCACAAAGGGTTTTAATGCTACCAAATCATGTCAGCATTTTGAAACCACCCCTTTTTAAAGGTTTTTAATGGGTGAAACTAGACAAGCGTGTCCCATAACTCAGCAAGGGGTCCTTTTAAACATTAAACAGTTCACATAGATCACATTTCAGTTTTATTTGCTCTTCCAGACAGAAAACAACAATAACATCAAAGTGTCAGAAAGAGACTTGAAGATGTAGACAAACTTCTTTGTTTTGGAATAACAGTAAATCTGTGAAGGTTCTATTATCAAGTCACATTCAATGCATGTAAACCTCTACAGATTGCTTGAATGACCTAGAGTTCAAGTAATAAAAAACCCTTTGATAAGCTAACAGTAAATTGACCCTTAAAGCCCTCAACCCACCAGGCACTGTTATTAAAATCATTTAAGGGGAAACCCTTATACACTGTGACCCCTAAAGTTCAGAGGTCAAGCCTGACAGCCCATGTGGATGTTCGGATTTCTTAATATTCTTTTTTAATCTAATCCATATTTAGGAGTGAGAGGTTCTTTATCTTTTCTTAAAATATCAAGTTTAGCACAGGTCTCTCGACAAACATCCGTCAGTTTGCTACCATTTTTTCTGGATGTTTTGTTTTGTGTTTAAAACGCTAAAATTTCCTCAATAATCCCGAGAAAAATACAGCCATTGTTTATGTTCTATTTCAAAATGAAAGCTGTTTACCCTGGGTTTTTTATTTTCCAAAACACATTACAAAAGTCACTTCCTTCGTAATTTCATTTCTCTGTCATAGTTTTTCTTGATTTCATTTTGACAGAACCGCTAATTCACTGATACAGCTTAAAGTACAGTAATTTATGATAGAAGTACATGTAGAAGCAGCAATTTACCCATAATAAAGTATTTTGTAGTCATTCATCATGCCTCCATGTTGAATTGCCATCCATCAAGTTTAAGGAAGAGATGTCAACATTATTTGAATGAAAAACAAGACAGATATGTATTTTTTATGGCTTTGTTTTTGGATGCATCACTCGTACATCAGTCCATGATAAATAGTGTAATGGACAGGATGTAAAATTATTTTGACACTAATATTTATTTAAAGGCTGATTAAAAACTACTTGCAATTTTTAACTTTACAGTTTATGTTTGCCATCTGAATGCAAAAGTTTGGCAAATAAACCAGTTGAAATGTCCAAGCTCGCTTGCTAGCTGTGCTTAAAGAAGGCTTTTTTTTTTTACCAAGCTGGGTTTTTTTAACCATCTGAACACAGCCTAAAGAAATGAAATGTAATTAAATAAAATTGGGTTTTACTGTTTTGCTCCTACTGGACTAATGAAGACGGGCAGGGTTCTTTTACGTTCATGCCGATCTGTACATGGTACCTAACCAATCCGAATGACAATATGCTGTCCTTTGCCAGGCACTCCGTCCTACACCACTGATTAGTGGGAACAACGCCCGAAAATCATTTCTCTCGGCCAACGCAGAGACAACCATACCTTCCCTGTAGCCTAAAGTCTTTCGTCATGATTTAAAAGTTGAATCTCTAAAAGGAAAATCATTCCACAAATGGCTCATTTCACTTCGGCATTTACAAAATTGTAACATTTCTATCTTCTTTTAAAATACGAAGTATAGCACCGATCTCTCTCCAAACATGGGTCAATTTACAGATATTTTATCAGCTTTTTTGTTTTATGCCTGAACAAAGTTTAAAATGTCAGGTAGTAGTTCATTAATGTCAGACATTTTGTTGGTTATAAATATCCCCATTTAGGTGACATTTGGTTAAAAACAGGCTTCACAAAAGACTCTCATACTGTACAGAGAGAGAGAGAGAGAGAGAGAGAGAGAGAGAGAGAGAGAGAGAGAGAGAGATGGGGACTAACGTCCACTCGACAAACACTAGGCCATTTTGGGACTAACAAATAGTTAAATTATTATTTGCTGTGGGGGGAACAAGAGTTCCCGATGAAAACACACAGTGTTGGACATGCTATCTTACTACTTGTCATGTATAAGCAGGGAACTTAAACCACGCCACTCGACTCAAAGTCAGATTTTACAATCTTAAGTGCATGTGTTCATCTATACTGTACAATCTGGAGATCCAATAATTTAATCGTTTTCATTTTAGTACATTTTTATATTTACAAGAAAAGTACATTTATCACAGGTCACTCTATCCTAGCCCTGTTACTGGACAGGTCACTCTAATGATCATCAACAAGTTCTAACAACAATGGTCGTTTGTCATTAAATTTGATACCTTGTGATCCACCCTGACTATTGTCACTGGTTGAATTACCTCGCACTACTTTACATCTTCGCTACACTAATCTCTGTCACCTTTCATCCGGATTCATTAAATCAATCAAATCAAACCGGCCACTAATTTGTATAAAGAACAAAAAGATTCTCTTTACACTTGGGGCAATTGATGGCTTAGATATACCATACCCTTTGGTCTCGATTTACACAATATATATATATTATTATCCCTTAGATATACCATACCCCTTGGCCTTGATTTACATAAAATATGTATTTTATTTTACATGTGAACAGAAACTACTGACATCTTATGATTTATTTCAATAGGCTTCTTTATTTCATTGATTTATATAATGCATATAAATTTTGTACAGATCCGATTATAACTTTTGGCATTCACAGGGTTTGAAAAAGTGAAACAAGGGGCATAACTCCAGACATAATTAACAGAAATTGCTGAAATTCAACAGACTTCTTTGTTTCACTGATTGAAAGGATGCATATAAGGATAAGAGAGAGAGAGATGGGGTTTAACGTCCACTCTACACAAACTAGGTCATTTTGGGACTAACATATGATTTTTATTTCATTTCAATAATTCGCATGCGCGTAGGGGTCTTAGCAGTGGGAGGAAACCGGAGTGCCCGGAGGAAACCCACGAGGTTGAGAAGGCGCCCCTATCTCCATGCCACATACGCTCACACCAGGGATTGAAAACACAGCCGTAAGCCAGAGGTGACCGGCCAGCTGGAGGTCGAAGCGCGGCACTCTAGACCACTAGGCCATCCCAACCCCCCGCATGTAAGGATGATAGTAATGATGGTAGAGACTTGCCTGAACCTAAATTACTAATATCTTGGTTCCATGGTTCAGAGGGAAGCAATGAATTAATTACACTGAAATTTTCAGCATAGTCTGTTATCATTATCTATTTTTTACCTATTATAGCAAGAAAAGTCAGCTCTGAATCTAATCTTACTTAATATCCCTCTAATACATGTTTGGCACAAAATGTCAGGTAATACTATTAGTTCAGTTTTAGTGCACATTCAGCTAAATCTGTTATTTGCAGGCCTGTGGGTGGGTTGCCAGAAAGGAAAAATTGTTGTGACTTTAATTTTATTAGCAGTAATGGAAATAAACCAAAGTGTAATAAAAATAGACTTTAATAGTAAGTGCAGGAGGTATAATATTACCAAGAGAGAAGTCTCCTAAAATATTCTTAATTGACACTTCATGTTGAATCATGTCAACAACTGGGCAATGAAAATAACTAATTCCTTTTATTGTCTCACTCCCTGACCACTCTACCTTCAGTCATATCCCTTTGAGATTCCCCAGTTATCACTTGAACTGACCATTTCACCACTTTACCATTTAGAAAGGCAAGTTATAATTATCTATAATGACCGAAGCTCTGGTCAAGCAGCATAAAATAACCATTAATAAAAGTAGATTTGGGCACAGCCTAAGCCCACTTCAATGCTATGGTTATTTGGAAATTAAAAGGCTCGTGTTTAATTCATGGTTTCACGGTATTCTTGGCCACAGTTAATTACAGTCTCATTTCGAAATGTTAACATTTCAGTAGGTGCCTGCAAGCTTTTCATACTAGTGCCCAAGCCTGGAAATAAGGCAACTGTCACTGACAATGTCACGCACAGATTCAGGCTTTTTATTGATATTGTAATAAATGTTCGGCACCAAGTTGACAATGTCAGGTACTATTTCATTAGTGCCTGATATTTTGTCAGGTATATCTAAAACCATTATTTCCAGGCCTTCTAGTTTCCACAAAGAATATTAATTCGAAATGTATGGTACTTTACATTAGAATCTAGATATATCCATCCTCCATGGGCTAATTTTCCTGCTTTCTTATCAATGCTAAGATACAGTTATTTCATTTATTGGGTCCCCTATTCATAACAGTCGCCAAATCAAATATTTCATCATGAATTTTTGACAAATTCATGGGGGAGGTCCCCCGCATCTCTATTGGAAAATCTTGCCTTTGCCATTGCTTTAATCAAAAATACAAGTATATATAATTCTGCTTTTCATGCCGGAAACTCATGTAAATTTGTAATCTGCATTTAGAAATTTTAAAATAGTTTTTTTCATTCAAATTATATTCATAAATCCATCCAGACCAAATACAAGTTAACTAAATGCGATAAACAAGCTGTTTAATATTGTCCTTTCTACTGAATTATTTATTGTGGCCTTGTATCAGCTGTTTCGAGAAGGTCAGTCCCAATAACTGACCAGACTCACAATCCTGATTTCTATACAACGTCTGCTAATAAACTTCTAATAAAGTATAATTCATGTCTGTTTCTCGTCAAATCCATCAATCTGTAAACACACTGTCTTTAATGACAACTCATTATTTTACATAGTAACTCATAAAACTCTTTGTATCTCAAAATGGTTTATTATATAACCAATATTAAAAGGATATGATTAGAATGTCAAAAAAATGAACGTCACAAAGATCGAATTGAATCTTATAATCCCTATCATTAGTATTATGATTAAGATAGACCTTTAGTGTCCTACCAAGTGGGAAAGTTGTTTTAATTACATTTGAAGAAGCAATCTAATTAACATATTCCAAAGAAGAATCAATATTATGCATATATATTATTAAGGGAGAGGGGTTTTACAAGAGGCTAAGCCTGTTCCCCAATCCCATCCAGACATCCTGAAAAAAAATATTGTTTAAAGTAAAAAATAGTGAAACAGTTTTTTTTACTGTATTTACTTTCTCTGTGTTTCCATGCTGTTCAACATTAAATGTTTATGGAAGAAAATCTTATACTAGAAATTCAGCTAATGCTAAATAATAATACAAATTTGAACTCTGAATCACCTTTAGAACTGGATTTATGCCATTAAAAATACTGTCTCCTCCCGTTTCAGGATGTGAATGTCTGTATTCTAACAGGCAATTATCATTATTTATTTAGCAGATAGTCTTGGGGCATGCACCCCTTCTAACAAAGACCTTACTTTAGCAAGTTGATTGTTTGTAAACATAACTATAATTTGACCGCAGGCTAATTTAATTGTAAAGGTTACCCTACAAGGTTGTATCAGCAGGCCTTTATTTGTATTGCGAATCCTGATAATTCTCACAATAGGTGTCACATGGATGTTACATTATCTTGTAAATGTGCTGGCAGCCATCTTAACACCAGCAGACGGCCAGTCAGACAGTTCAATAATAATTAATGTTTCCACTTGTCAAGATTTTAACTACAGGTATATGCCGAATTTTAATTTTGAGAAAATGCAGCCTTGAGAATTCTGTTTTGAAATGAAATGAAATGGGGTTTAACGTCCTACTGTTCTGATCAGACTCCTGTTTTGAGATTGAGTAACTTTATGTCACATTCTTGTCAGTTGAGAAAATGCAGCCTTTAGAATCATATTCTGAGATTGACTAATTACATGTCACATGGTTGCCAGTTCTACACTGGCTACCAATGTTTCAGCGAAGGAAAGGGGTTTTATTGTCCACTCAACACAAACTATAGGTCAATTTGGGAAAGCCCAGAGAAAACCCATGAGGTTCGACAGGCGAAACTACTCATCGTCACGGACAACAGGGGAATTGAAACCATGGCAGTTGATTCAATAACAGACCTTATGATAAACGTGAATGTGCTACCCATTCAGTCCTCCACCCCACCCCCTTCCAAGGTTTCAAGGCGTAAATGTGGCTAACTGTAACTGTTTAGGGTAAAAAAAAAACAGCAGTGATTGATGAATTGTCTGTCATGGATATATAGTTTATTTAACGAAAACTGAGAAAACATCAATAGGTGAATAAAATGGCTTTTATAAAATATCTACTTATATTGATGTAGTGAATCTATATATCAAGTTTAATCACTTCCAAAGTCAAAATAACATCTAAACACAGTAAAAAATCTGTGAAATTGTAAAACTAAGTTAAAGATGGGTGAGAAAAAGTAAAATATTTGTAGCAGTAAAAAATCTGTGAAATTGTAAGACTAAGTTTAACAGTTTATACAAATGAAGAAGATGAAGTCGAGATGAGCTCTCAATTACGACTCCAAGGTCATTCAATAAATGTAGTTAGTCAGTAAATAAAATGGAGTTACATCATCCCGTTTATTTGATTACGGTCTTCATGAGCTTGGTTGGTGCAGAAAATTAAGATAATAAAGCCTATTTTATTTCATTTATTTAATTATATTGTCAGCTGTAATACTTTCAAAGAGTGGAACAAAAACAGATCATGACTGAAGTGACAATACTCAGCACTAATACAACTGCATATGGACGAAAACTTCAGTGGGACGAAATATCGAACATTCGATAAAACAATGGTTATACACTTTGTGTGCTTATTTGGTTATATTTGGTACTCCTAGTGTTTCTTGTTTATAAGAGATAATACGGTAGACAGCTGACATGTAGCCTATAGATTAATGTTACATGTTTTATCAAATGTTCAATAGATAGATTAAATGAACAACGATACAGGGATAGAGTACAGTTAACCTGATAGTGGTCTTAATCCATGATAATAATATCACAATACATGGTCCATTCAATCAATGGCCTTGTTCATTTTAGGATCCTGCATGGTCAACAACTTAATCTATCAGGTTTAGAGGTCTTCCTGTGACCTTCCTGTTCTTAATGCCATGTATTTTTCTTTCCCAAGACATATAAGATGGATTCCCGCTCAAAGAGAGAAAGAGAAGGAAATGGAGTTTAACATCCACTCAACACAAACTAGATCATTTTGGGACTAACATGGTTCAAGTTTATTTCAATAATCCACTTGTTAATATTTTTTTTTTTAAATCTACTGAATATCATTCAATATTGGGGGGGGGGGGTTATTAAGATTTTAATGATGAAGTGTTACCATTCATCTTAAAGAAAATTTGCAGATTCGTGCAAATTTTTCATCCTGCTTGCAATAATGACATGTAAAGTGTCACTATGTAGAATATAATAAAGCCACAGCTGTCAGTTTTTCTGTCATGAATGCCATTTATATAAACTAATATGTGTTAGAAATATCACAATGATTGGCAGGTATTAAAGTAGCAATAAAGTCCTTCTGTGCACTTTACACTCTGGCATGTATTATCTATAATATTGGTGGAGTGGATGGCCGAATGGTTAGCGTGCATGTGCTGTACTATACGGCCTGCCATTGAGTCAACTGGCGTGGTTTCAAATCCCCATACAGTGTGCTATGAGTGAAATTTTGCCTGGGTGCAACTGCCTACTCTTATATCGAATTCCAACTGCCAAGGGATCTTTTATGTGCACACCACTGTGTACACTGGGCCTCTGTTTTCTGTCCCATCCAAACGACTAGACAGCTGTCCCTTTCAGGCCCTCCATCCTGCATCACCGACAAGGGAAAACACGCCAGCAAATTGGGATGAACTAGTGAGCCAGAGGGTACAATACAAAATACATTTAAATGTATACAACAAACTTCATGATAAATGTGACAGAAAATGACTGAAGACATTTAAAAACATTACTACAAAGGGTTATCAAGGATTTCTCTTAAAATTTTGTCAACTAGACAATTTTTGACATTTTGGCATTTAACATTTTAGCCATAAAAATTATAAATTTAGCTGTATTTATTATGTTTAACAATTTTAAATTCTTTGAAATTCTAATCTTATGGCCTGTAAAATTGACAGACACGTAAACTCTACAACTAGTTAATTTGACTACCAACTCTCATCATAATGTCTGACAATAGCAACTACAAAGGCTTATCTGAAATAAGTCTTTTATCAATAAGAAATAAACTCTATTTAAATATTGGTATCTGTAAAATTAATATTTTTTTTTTTTTGCTAGTTTAGATTGTATGAACACATGTCAAATGTGAAATCAAAGAAACGAAAGCCTTTCACCTGCTCTATTAAATTCAGATTAAACCATAAAATAACTTTTGGGTTTTTTTTCTATTTCATTTAATATCATTAAATCCCAAGAACTTAGAATGATCTTTTAATCTTGCTTGATTTGCAATACGTTAGGCCTCGAGTTCACAAAGCTTTCTCAGGCTTAAGTTAAGAATTTACTCAAAATTGTTCGCCTTATTTTAACTAAAATATAGTCGTTTATAAAACATTTGTTGTTTTAATGTATCAAATACATCAATAAGAAACTATGTGCCCATAGAATGATCTGGGCAATCAATTTTTGGATAAAACCATCATTTTTTTTCTTACTTGGAAAGTTTTTCGACGAAAATTTTTTAAAGGTCAAAAGCAATCTTCCCGAATCAAATCTTTCTCTCTTTCAAACAAAGAATTCTATTTGAGCCTTTAAATTTCTAATCAGCGATTCAAATAGGACAAGAAAACCTTCCTTTAATATCATAGCACTACTCTAACAGAGATTAACTATTTCAAAGAGAAGAAAAACATGAGTCTTCTTCTATTCAGATTACGGTACTAGAACAGAACAACAAGTTCTTTGTTAGCTACAATTGTACTTGAGTTTAATCTTGATCTGTTTATTGGAGCATCTTATTGAGATTTAAATTAACTTCTCAAGAACTGCCAAATCTGTTTATATTATTTTCATTAAACAGGATTATAATACAATCGGCTTAAAATACAGATCTATTTTTCATTTCGTGTTTTTATACTTTCGACGGCCTACACTACATAAAGATCTGACCCGTTGTAGTGGAGGTCGCATCAAGGGTCATGTACGAGCAGCTTTTGACCCCATGATGCCAGACATTTCTAGTGACTTGCCCAGAGTTCCATGCATCAGACGCCAAGAACTCACCGTAAAAGACTGTTTCATTGGCTAATCCCTCACTTTAAACGAAATGCTGGTTCTATAAAAACTCGTCCAGATACTATCGGTGTTTTGATGGGATTGGGAGCCAAGGTAGCAAACCCATCAGCAGTAAATATTGGCTTGGCTGCTATCATCACTGAGATACGAGGGGGGAAGCAGCAACAGTCCCAGGGGAGAGGTGGGGATGGTGGAACGGCACAAGAATCTGGGATGGAACAACGACCACAGACATCCATTTCGGTGGAGAAATCCAATTAAAGAGTGAAATTAAAACTAAGTTCACACATAGTAACCAACTTCATTCATTATGCAATGCACACATTTGTTCATTATTTGTTCTTGTTTTCAACATGAGTTTTCATGTTTTGTTGTTTTAACAGCTCTTAAGACAAACTTTCATGGCTTTCAAACTCGGGCAAAGATCTCCTTAAACCCTTCAGATATAATTGAAAAAATAGTGAATACGACTGTTCATTATTGTCATTAATAAAAACTTTAGATATGATTGAAAAAATATTGAATACAACTGTTCATTATTGTTATTAATGACCTGCCATACTAACTCTATATAAATTCACTGATTATCTTTTTTTATTCAAGGCCATTTGTCCATTGGGGCGGCTATAACTCATTATATTTTATCCCTCAAGATCTCAATGAACAAACTAAGAAGTTAGACCTCCAGGGTTTTGTTGGTAAACAAATGTCCTTGTGACCTGACAGGCCAACACAGCTGTTACCTTGGGTCAAAAGGTGATGGTCACTGTGACCGAGCTCGCTGCTCATACAATAAACAAGAAAATCGATCAGGCGTCAAAAAAGATTGTTGTTGAAGCATACTGTCAGTTCTTTTTATGACCAGTGAGATTATTAATAGTGTAGGTAATGGAATTCAGCAATAACCTTCAGTAAAACACCAAATATCAGTCACATAAACATCTCTATATAGCTTATAATGAGGGTATAAATATTAAATATAAATAATGGTATTAATATTATGCATCAAAGATACATTATGGGAGATTTGATAAAGAGCTGACAATTCTCACTATAATAGCTGAAGACTAGACAATGTAAAGGGAATTTTCTGAAAATTTCAGTCACATTGATCCACTCTGAACTGAGAATTAAGTGATTAAATTTTGGGACTAGCCTCGATCATCATTACTGAAGTCGGTACGATAAAAAACCATTGTCTTGATTATCCATTTCATAATTAAATCATGAATGAAAGTTGAGCAGCAAATCGGATCCTAATCCAGTAAATATCGCAGGCGAGCGTTGACATCGAGAGTTGATTATTGTCTGGATAAATTAATTACAGTGTAATGTCTAATTAATAATTTAAAAACCATTACAGGCCTAAAGAAAGACCTGCAATAGGCAGATTTAGCTCTTGAATAATGCATGTTTAATGAAGGTATTAATCAAGGCCTTGAAATAATCACTAATCACAGACAATGTTAAGCACATATTAAGTCATTGTCAGTAACAATCCCTATGGAGGTTGTGATTATGTCTGGAACAGATTTGTTGTTAATCATTGTGTTTATGGATACTTGTCCCACACAAAGTTAAAAATGTCAGGAGTGCCTTAAATATAACAGATGCAATCCAAATCAATATTTTCAGGTATATAAGTTATATTGTACATAAATAAAGGTTTAAATATATCAATGATAATTTCAATACATGTACATCACTGACGATTTTAATATAGAATGAAGATTGTAATATTGTACATAAATAAGAAATAAGGGTTTGAAAAAAAATCACTGACAATCTTAATATCAAATCATTGATAATTTTAATATAGAAATGATGAATCTAATATAGAAATGATGAATATACATAAACGAATTAATGATAATTTTACTATTGAAATGTGGATTTTTCTTGCAATGAGTTCAATGTCCAGAAATAAAAAAAATAACACCATTTTGGTCAATTTCACTGCATCAAACCTTTTTATTAGCATATAGATAAATAATCAAAAGTTATCAGATATTCTCAAGGTTCATTTTGTTGCTGAACAAATAGTTGGCGGCCATTGATTTCCGCCATGTACTACAATTACTATTCATCAAATTGGCGGTCGTGTTTTTCTGTCAAACAGTAAAAAAAAATTGTGCTTTTGATGATATCTTAATTATAAAGTACCCCCGGATTCACTTCTCTACAGTTCTGTTATTAACAGTGAAAGCAAATATTTTTCTCGCATGTGATCACAACCCGCCTGTTTGTTCCTCGTTCCTAAGGTATTGTTGGACTGCCAACACAATTTAAGACACGAACACTTTGTAAACAGACATGACAAAAAGTTTTTTTGTTTGGGTTTTTCCTCAATACCTTAATTGTGAGAAAAAAAAAGAGAAAAGGCCCCCCAGCAACTAAAATGACCCATTTTCCATGCCCTTCTGCATCCATTGTTGTTAACCTGCAAATTTACTGAACAAAACCATCAAAGCTTTAGAGAAAGATGTAAAAACTGTTCACAGTCCTTTTAAGTAACATCAAATGCAAGCTTCACAAAACAAAAAGCAAATGAGTAATTTGAAGAATTGTAAACAGAAGAAAAAGAAGTGTCCATTGTGTTAAAAAATCTATAGTTGACTCACTAACAACTATTCCAATACCAACTCTCATATATAAAGCTTTCACGTCTCATTTTCAGTTTTCAGCAGCAGCATGCAGTATGCTTTTTCAAGTTGAATAATAAAAGCAATATACAGTTAAAATCAATAAATGTAATACCCTATAAAGTGTGCAATATACAGTTAAATTCCAACTGCTAAGGCTCCTTTTACCGTACACGTCAGCGTGTACATGAGATCTTGGTACATCATCCCCTGCCAGGCAATATCATCAATATATCCACAGGTGTAAAATATTGATATTTAATTCAAGTCAGTGATTGAAACTTCAAGGATCTTCAATCGCTTGCAGACTACAATATTGTGCTGGATGTACGTGTGTGCTAGATGTAGATGTGTGCTGGATGTATGTGTGCGCTGGATGTACGTGTGTGCTAGATGTAGATGTGTGCTGGCTGTATGTGTGCGCTAGATGCACGTGTGTGCTGGCTACAGGTGTGTACTGTGTGCTGGCTGTAAGTGTGTGTTAGCTGTGAGTGTGTGCTGGCTGCATGTGTGTGCTAGCTGTATGTGCGTGCTGGCTGTATGAGTGTGCTGGCTGTAAGTGTGTGCTGGATGTATGAGTGTGCTAGCTGTAGGTGTGTGCTGGAGATGCATTTAATCATGACAAGATGAATACATTATACAGCTTAGCTCACTAATCCGAAGGTTTCGGGTTAAATTCTAGTATTGGCCAAGAAAGCTTTAAAAATTTGCCAGCCTGGCTTAAGTCTGAGCATGTTTTGTGAAATTGGGGTCTGATTTGGGGCCTGGTTTTCCACTTGTATGGAAAACCTGGCATAGAAAACTGCCCAGTAGTGTGGATTGTACAAAAAAAAATGTTCCCAGTATACCACTGGCTGTCTTATAAAAGATCTCCTGGAAGTTTGAAATAGAAGTAAGTAGGCTGTAGCACTGATGTAAGAGCAAAATGTCCGTCAAGCACACACGCTCAACTTTATTAACTTGGCTGGTGCAGAAAGGTAAGGCATTAACCAAATTTACTTTCAAATTGTACATACTTCTATTCACGGCAGATTCTAACAGATCTGTCAGCAAGTATAGCAAGCTATTAATGTGCTTTGTTTGATCCAGACATGTGTACCCATACTTATAAAATCTGCCATACATGTGTACTTAAAACGAAAGCTATGTCTGCACTGGGTTCAAACTTTTATCATATGATGATGCTGGGCCAGAAAATAGAAAGAGAGAGAGAAATAGGGTTTACCATCCACTCGACACAAACTAGATCATTTTGGGACTAACTCATTTTATTTCAATAATTTGTTTGCGCGTAAGTGTCTTTAGTAGTGGGAGGTAACTGGAAGACCCGGAGAAAACCCACAAGGTTGGACAGGCGACCCTACTCCTTGTCACGTACTACCAGAAAATACAAGTTTCAGACAATGAAAGTTCGTGTAAACAAGTAGATATATAATTTAAGAAGGTATTTATGAGAGGATCAACAACTAAAGAAGAAAAGGAACACTCAGCAGAATAATATAAACAAATAAAAACTTGATTACTTTATCAAGCTGGTTAATCTAAGCAAAACACACCAATATCACAACGTCTGTTCAATCTCTTGAAGGAAAAAAATTGTTTAAGACTTGATATAAAAGAGTATCTAAGAGTATGAAAGATGGAGGATTCTTTTTGATATCCATCCAGATTCAATATTTATTCTCTCTTTATGCCTACACATTGTTTACTTAAACTTTTGGCCCAACTTCAAGGTAAATATACTTAAAGGTAAGGCAACAGCAAATTAATTTTTTCACAACCATTTTGACACAATTTTATTTTGTTTCTTCAAAGTGATTGTGAATAAAATATTGAATTCCAATAATTTTTTGAAATGCTTAGTTATTATTCACAAAGTTCAATAAACAGCTGCAATATTGAAATTTTACATAAGGCTAAATCAAAAAAATTCTCTGAAAATAATATTTTCTGTCATCAAATTTCCAGTAGAAGAGAGAGAGAGAGAAATGGGGTTTAACGGCCACTCGACACAAACTAGGTCATTTCGGGACTAACATATGGTTTAATTTTATTTCAATAATTTGCTTGGCCATAGGGGTCTTTCTTTAACCATGGGAGGACACCGGAGTACCCGGAGAAAACACATGAGGTTGGACAGGCGATCCTTTTCCAGCTCAAAAGTTAAGCAATGGGGTTGGGTGCTTGAATAGTTGAAGGTCTGTTATTGAATAAAGTGTAGTTCGATTCTAGGGTAAGGGTTAGGAGTAGGATCACATATAAAGACTCATAACATTGAAATAAAATTGAACCATATGTTAGTCCCGAAATGACCACGAGCAATTACTTTATGAAAATTAATTGCACAAGTTCGAATTTTGATTGAGTTCGTCCCTAGGACTATCAGAACAATCCCAAAAGGTTAAAAAATAAAAATAATAAAACTTTTGCTTGTAGTCGTGAAGTCCTAAAAAAACATTAGTTAAAAGTGTAATAACGAGTTGGCCACTCTTATCATAAACGGTCAAAAATAGATAATGTAAAAATAAAATTTTGAAAATTTCATCCAAATTATGCTATTGTGAGCGAAGATATTAGCCTTAGAAGGTTTGGCAAGATGTGTGTTATAATTGCAACTACTGTCCTGGTTGTTTGAAGCTAAGTCTTGCTCGTCCATTTTTAAATTAACCAAGGTATGGTTCAACCCGCTCTAATCTATTTCAAATCGGACAAATCCTGTGCCATCGATAGTTGATTATAGCTTAAATCAGTTAATTAATGTTTCAGGCCTAAAGAAAGACCTACAATAGGCAGAATCGCAGACTTAGCAATGTACAATACACTCCCACATGAATTGCCAGCTTAGAAAAATCATATTAAAACTGTTATTTTCATAAGCTTTTGTAATAGGATAAAACATTAGAAGCAGTTACTCTCATTAAATAGAAATTAGAGGGACATATTATAAAATCATATCTTATATCCCCCATCAAGTCCATCTCTAGAGACATGGAATAAATTAAAGAGGATTACAAGGTAATAAATAACACTGAAAGGAGCCTTTAAGAGCGTGTCCGCGAGAGCACCATGCAGGGGGTGATAACCCTTGGGTCGGGGATTTGGGCCAAATTTTTTCTGTGAGATGGGTTAGTACCCAGATACATCCTCACAAAATATTAGATTGATTCAGTTGATACCGACCTGGAAAATTGGAAATATATTTTTTAATAGAAAAATAAGCAAAAAATAGGCGATTTTGGAACCAAATTTGAATGATCTGCTATTCGCACAATAATTGGTTTAGGCAGACGAAAATTTGGGCATTAGTAGGACCACCCAGGTTCCTCCTATACACCAAGTTTAAAGTTTCTACTGCTAATTCTACCTTGGTACTGGCCTGATACCCAACTCTGTCTGAAAATTGAATTTAATGAAAACCAATGTTTGAGATGCTATAGCTCGTTCTTTGCAGGGACTAGGACCAAAATTGAATGTTACCCACATCTAGCAACCTTCCCACTAACAAAATAAAAAATAAAAATGACCGGAACGGGCATAATAAATACATGAGAAATAAATTAAAAACACCCAAAAATAGGATAAAATGTTCCGTTTATCAATACCCCAGATGAAGTATGTGTATGGATATCTTTACAAATTTAATATATTCCATTTAGTCAGTATCAAGGATGAATTAGACATGAGAGGAACAGAGTAAAATGAGATGTAACGTTTATTTGACAAAAACTAGGTCATTTTGGGACTAACATATTATGGTGATGCATATCTATGGACATCATAACAAAGTTAATATATCCCATTCAGTCGTTAGCAAGACTGAACTTGACATAAGAGAGAGAAATGGGGTTTAAGATCCACTTGACGCAAACTAGGTCACTTTGGGACTAACATATGTTACAGATTTACAATGATCGCTTGTGAGAAAATAGAAAATCCACGCGGTTGGACAAACAACACCACACTTGCATGCTGTGTCACTACTTGACTCAATAACTGACCTTATGATCTAAAGCCCATGTAGACCAGGGACAAGTTTTTCACAATTTACATATTATAATAATTCATTTAATATGAATATGATATGGTAATGAAAGGTGAAATATGATACACGATTCAGAGTAAACATATTTCAGCTCTTGGGTAAAAGATCACTACGCTGCCAATAGCTGTGGAAGGTTCGCATTAGCATCTTCAGTACATTCTCGTGACTGGAAATGTTTTGTGGAGAACCAGACAACCTGAAACGCGATAATTCGTGAGTGTTAGAGAACCACACAGCTAAGTCCGTGATCATAAACTATAAGTCGTCCATGGGTTGAAGACTTGGAGTGTTTCTGAGGCATGTACATGTTTGTTCTTCTAACAGGTTTTAAGTACGAGGGGATTGTACATGATCCAGTGACATTAAGTTACGCGATCATCAAGATGACTACACAACAAGCATAGGATTAATGGGTTCACGTGCCCAGTTACCCGCGGTATATCAACTTTTCTACCGCCCTTACTGTGCCAAATAGATTATTTTGGTCAGACTGGCTTATTCCCATCTGTATTTAGGGGCCGATCATTGTGTAGAAACATTTAGACATTTTCATGGAGAAGCATTGGAGATCGGGAGGCTATGATAATTCCATATTGAAATCCACGAAGGAGAAGAGGACATATCCCCAAAACAGTATTACAAAATAAAACATTACTCTTGGGTCCAAAAACTTGAAGGAATGTCAGATAGCATTTACACTTGAGCATAGAAAGTTAAGTACGTAAGCACTTCTGCTCGAAAGTAGACATGTACATGAACACTTCTAAATGTTTCTTCTTTACATGAGCAGGTGTACAAATTAATAGATCAAGTTTATGATAGTCATGTCAGTCAATAAACCTATACGGTGATCTGTTCCTGAATACTGATCTTAATAACAGTGGTCTGATCCCTGCAAAATTTTACACAACACAATATGACCCTTCCCTTTGGCTATCACAAAATTATGATTTTAAACAACATCTATTTAACACGAGGCACGTTCAAATACCGAAATATTAGAAGTAATGGTGATGGTGAATGTTCAGCACTATAGAAAACAGTTATTATTATTTGAAGATAATCGTTGGTCATTGCTGAAAAGGTGCTGCTTTGGTTAAATTTTGCCAATATAAAAGCTTGCCGAGCCAACCCATGGATTTATGCTCTTCTGTGCTACTAACTACTGAATACAGATTAGAATAATCGTTGCCTGATCCTGCAAAATTACGCACCAGTTACGCCCCTTTTCTACTATGACCGCGAACGTCAGATTTTGTCACAAAATCATGATTTTTTTTTACCAAGATAGTATATTTGGCACAAGGAACGTCCAAGTAACAAAATATGTTAGTAATGTTGATAATCAACCGTCATTTGAACTCTTGAAGATAGTAGTCCATCATCAGTGAAAAGACGAATTTCGTGGAAAATACCGTTTTTATACAGTTTCAAACTATTGCAGCACTCTAGTGGGTTGCGTTCCGGTCAGTTTTTTTCTTCTGACATTTACTTCGAGATATGCCCTTCACAACCACACCAAGCAATTGTATGTCAGACCTGCAAAGAAGTAGCTACATACGTTTTAGGATGGCATAGTTTTCAACATACGTAAAATGACCACTTTAAGATCACGCACAGAAAATTTCACACGATTCATGCAATCCCAAACGACTGCAGGATTTTAAGACGACTACTAAGCCTATCATACCTGACCAATTTAAAAAAAATACAGATAGAACCTTTCGAGTAGGAGCGTTTTGAAATTTGGGTAAAAAATTGGTCGAAATATGTCAAATTTTGCCCCAAAACAACAATTTCCAGTTATACCGGAAGTTGTCACTTCAAAGTTTTTTCACTTCATCATGTGACTTCTGTCGCCTAGGGGTCCCCATAGACCAAGTATGGTTGAAATTTGCTGACCCCCAGGGTTATCGTTTTTTTCAATTTCTGCATGGTCCTCTCGCGGACACGTTCTTAACAATATTTTCTATAATATTCGAAATTAAAAACATGAATTAGAATTATATATTTGTCCAATTTAATCAATATTGATATCGTTATTTTTCCGTGAAAATATACATCATAATATCCAATATTTAAGACACAATGAACATTTTACAATCAGTACACCAGCCGTATATTCTATGGTTTCGGGCACCATATTGTAATGAACAAATAAAAACATATCCTACAAGACAAGAAGAAAGGGGATCCACAAACGACAAAATAATAATGTTGTTTTCTTGCCGAAGAGAATATAGGATCCTAATATCCAATATGTAAGAGACAATAAGTATACAAGCCATGTATTCTATGGTTTCAAGGCCAGAATATTTAAGTGTAACTTAAGCCGCAAAAAAAAAAATTGTCCAAAAGATGAAGATAACGATCAGTCAATAAATAATTATAGCTATCGGAGAAAATGTCACAAACATATATGAATTTAAGACAATAATTAACCAATGGTCATGACTAAAAGAATTGTCACGTATCAAGCTCACAATTAACGCATGTCACATGATAACATAGCAGTGTGAATATCCCCAGTTGGGTGGGAGTGTACAGTACATATATCATTTAACGTGAACGTATAGGCTACCTCTGTTTATTCGAGTGGTCAATATCAGTCATTAGTCCGGACACATATTGACCCCAGACCAACCATTTCACCAATTTCTATCTTATTTACCAAAGACAAACTTAGTTAATATCATCAAACAACATGGAATCGGTTCACAAATACTTGTATATAAATACAGCTCTGTATCTACTGGGAAATGAAATGAAATGAGGTTTATAACATCCTACTCTTCTGCACCTAACCTGGACTAATGGAAGACGGGCATACCCCATACAGTGTGCTACGGGAGAAATTTGGTCCAGGCAGCAGTACTCTGACCTTCCCTTATATCGAATTTCAACTGCCAAGGGATATTTTACGTGCACACCAATGTATACACGAGACCTTGGTTTTTTCGTACCATCGGAATGACTAGACAGCTGTCTTTGTCAGACCCTCCGTTTTGCGTCACTGACACAGGGAATCCACGCCGGAAAATCTAGATGAACTTTCTCTGCCAATGCAGGGATCAAACACACGACCTCCAGGCTAGCGAGCCACGTGATCCCCCATATCTACAAAAACATGTAGGTGGGCATATAAAGATCACCTTCTATTATCATAGGTAACAGAGAGAGAGATAGAGAGTCTGTGCATTACCATGTTTTTATTACGTCTAAAATGAATTAAAACAAGGGAATGTACGGACTATTTCTATTTTCATGTTTTCCTTTATTATCTAATTACATTCAATTACTTTTTTGAATTGTCAGACATCCTCTCACAGTCTCACATAACAACATTTGGTCTTCGAAGGAATTATTAGTGAGCAGAAATTTGCATGTGTATCTGTTATTAATTCAATTAGTTATGTTGAAAGATAACTTGTGTTTTCCTTTGGCGTTCGTCACTTCCCTTCCTTGAAAGCTTCATAACGCATCTATTGCATCTATGGTAGCGATGATCCCTGAGTTAAAATTATATTTGGAATGTGATTAACCAGCTCTTTCAAATATGTGATAATGACTGACACCAATATTGTCCTTTAAAACAGTGGATTGGTCTATTTTTTGCATGTAGCTTGTGGCATCAAGTACATATAAATGTTTGATTTAAACACAGGAGTATATTCAACTACAAATCTGACAAGTAATCATCTTCTGAAGTATCACGAATAAAACAAACCAAACTTCAGAAAAACTTTCGTTCGGTGTTTTGTTAAAATAAATATAAATGACTTACCTTCAGACGTTGATGCATACAATATTTACACACTTGATGTCGTAACGACGCTTTATCTATATACTGGGATTGAGGTAAAAATCCTTTCTTAGGCTGAAAAAACAAAACCAAACCAGTTTATATTCAACTAAATATAGTTTGCAGGTCAATATCTGACAATGCACTAAAATTGATTATTTAACTTTAAATTAAATATACATTATGCAAGAGCTAAATCTGCCTATTGCAGGTCTTTCTTTAGGCCTGAAATTTTTTAAAACTATTAAGTAGACATCAATTAACTTATCCAGACCATAATCAACTCTCGTTGTCAAGGCTAGCATGAGATTTTTGAAAAATTTTCCTTTGTGATTTACCAATTAAATGGAAAACTGAGACTACTAGTTTTGTCTTACTGACTTTAGTAATGATGACCGGGGCTAAACGGAACTTTCATTAGCTTTCATTTAAGTGTTTATCATGAAGGAAAGTTTTGAGTGTTAATCTGACTGTAATCCAACAAATATCGCAGACTAGCATTGACATCGAGAGCTGATTATGGCTTTAATCAGTTAATTAATGTTTAATTAATAATTTAGATAACATTTAGGGCCTAAAGAAAGACCCTACAATAGACAGATTTAGCTCTTGAATAATGCATGTTTAATTAACCATCCACAAATATCTTCAATACGTGAGAATTAAGATAAACGTACATGACACTGGTATTAATAAACTTCTTTGTGAACATCTGCACAATGTCTTTTACAAATCTAATTTATAGAAATGATTTTTTAAGCCGAGGCTTAGTGGATAAAAGAATTAAGATCATAATTAAATTTCTTTTTATTGTACATACACACACGTCATACAGCTCAATATTTTTTTGAATAAACTTAAAATATATTATTTTTTTCACTAAGTTGAATACACACAAGAGCTCTGCAAGATCAGGGAAAGGTATCATAAGATAAAAAGTGAGGGAGCAGTACGCGAAATGCGGTTTAACATCCACTTAACACAAACTAGGTCATTTCGGGATTAAATAAATTTATTGCAATAATTTGCTAGCACGTGGAGGTGGTAGAAAACTGTTGGAGGAAAGAGAAGAATCCAGAGGAAACCTGTGAGGTTAGGCAGACGACCTTACCTCTTGTCACGTACAGATCGAATCCATGTCATTTGATTCAATAATAAAACTTATGATCTGAAGCGCACACTTTCGACAATTTCCCTTCGCCGCCCACCTCCCCCCCCACACACACCAGGTACCATGAGCTAAACCTGCTTACGGCTATCCCCCGGATCCATTCACTTGATTTGAATTGTTTGTTTGCGGTCTCTGAGTATGATGTCTTGTTCATATATTTGTTTTTGTGTAATTTATGTGTGATGCAGTCCCCCTGCACTTACTATTAGTGTAGATAAAGCTGTGAGAAGTTTAAAAATGCAAATGATGAGCATATCAACCCGTGAAGAGAATGGGTAGTTAGAAATACATACTTTAAGTTCAATACTAATAGTTGGTCCACATGTTGTATCGTCTATAACAGTTGTACCATTCGATAGAGACTGGGTACACGTATAAACCGGACTAGTTGTAGGAAGAAAACACAGATCAGGTAAAACAAGGGCTGTTCGAGCTCGCGTATCAACATTATCTTGAGATTTACATCTTCTATGAACTGAAGAAAAACAAAAACATCCAATAATACATTTCTCTAATCATGTGTCTTCCTTTATTAATGGGCAAAAATGAAATGGGGTTTAACGTCCTACTGTTTTGCTCTGACTGTGCTAATGAGTGAGAGAGAGAGAAATAGGTAATTTTGGGACTAACATATGGTTTAATTTTATTTCAATAATTCGCTTGTGCGTAGGTGTCTTTAGCAGTGGGAGGAAACCCACGAGGTTGAGAAGGCGCCCCTATCTCCATGCCACATACGCTCACACCAGGGATCGAAACCACAGCTAGAGGTGACCGGCCAACTAGAGATCGAAGTGCGGCGCTCTAGACCACTAGGCCATCCCACCCCCCCCCCCCTGGGCTAATGAAGACGGGCATATGCCATGCAGTGTGCTATGAGGGAAATTTTGCTCCGACAGCGGCACCACAGTCTACTCTTATACCTAATTCCAACGGTCAAAGGATCTTTTACGTACACACCAATGTGAACACCGGATCTTGTTTTTTTGTGCCATCTGAACGACTAGACAGCTGTTTTTGTCGTGCCATCCATCCTGCATCACTGACAAGGGGAACCACGTCAGAAAATCTGGATGAACTTTCGTGGCCAATGCAGGGATCAACTAACATATGATTCAATTTTATTTCATTAATTCACTTGCATGTAGGGGTCTTTAGCAGTAGGAGGAAACCGGAGAACCCAGAGTAAACACATGAGGTTGGACAGGCAACCCTACTCCTTGTCACGTACATGTACAACCAGGGATTAAAACCACTCCAACACCCCCACCACCTCTGAAACTGAAACAATGTCTTTACCTGGTCTGGAACCATTTACCATTACCTCAGCTCTTTTAGTCAAACCATTTTTAATCTCACATAAAACCTGAATAATAAATATCAAAATTTTATTTATTTATTAATAATAATATAATAACAATATGTCCATTTATATAGCACCAAATCCACAAAATCGTGCTCACAGCGCATACAACAACTATACAAAAGTCCTTTGGCTCTAAGCTTTTTGTCAATTTCTGTTGTGAATTTTGAACAGATGAGTCTTTAATCGAGATTTGAAGATTGGTAAAGTAGTCACAAAACGGAGTTCAACTGGGAGTGAATTCCATTTTTCAGCGGCAGCAACAGCAAACGCTCTTTGTCCAAAGGAAGCAAGTTTCCACTTAGGTACCACTAACTCGTTGAGATTGTTTGAACACAACTGTCTTTTAGGAATATATTGTTGAATTAAATTGCACAAGTAATCGGGAGCCTCTCCACTGACACACTGATATGTTAGGCAGAGTACTTTAAAGTCTATCTGAGCACTGACTGGTAACCAATGAAGGGCTTGGAGAATGGGAGTTACATGACAATGATATGGAGATCTTGTGACCATTCATGCTGTGATATTTTGGATTCGTTGAAGACGATTTAGTTGATTTTGGGGTAGGCCAGTGAGAAGACTATTACAATAGTCTAGTCGCGATAGAATTAGTGATCGCGCTAGAGCTGAATCCGAATCTTGTGTGAGAACATGGCGGATCGAACTGATGTTCTTCAGATGGCAGTAGCATTTTCTACGCAGATCATCAACTTGTTTTGTAAAGGTCAGACCACTATCCAATAATACGCCTAGATTCTTGACCACTGATCTTGGCGGAAATTCCGTATCTCCCATGTCGAACTTTTTATTTGACAAATCTGATAATTGAGTTTTGGAGCCGAAAAGGAAAACTTCGGTTTTATCTGCATTTAATTTCAATCGATTTAAATCCATCCAGGTTTTAATTTGTCCGATACTGGTAGCCATTTTTGTGAGCACCTCTGTTTGATCTGACCCAGGAGTAAATGAATCTAAAAGTTGGGTATCGTCAGCATAAAGATGGTGATGTACAGAATTTTGGTTTAGAACATCTCCAACCTTCAAGTAAAGGTTACAACATGACAACGATAAATATATATGTATATGAAATAAAAACTATGTGCTGTATCGTACGATTGGGAAATGAAATGAAATGGGGTTTAACGTCCTACTCTTCTGTGTATGATTTGGAAGGTGACAACAATATATGTATATGAAATAGGAACTATGTGCTACATGGTATAATTGGGATGTGAAATGAGACGAGAAAATAGAGGTATGATAGATATGGTGTCTTGAGGAGACCTTTCCTTAGGATAGCCCATAAAGCCAGACGTATAACATCCGTTGAACAAACAGTACAGAACTATTTATATAGATATTCAATAGAATTTACATCCTGCCCATCCCAGCAGCAGAGTACACACTTTATCCAATTTTAACTCTATTTAAGAAATATTGCTAGGAAATAATAAAATAAATTACATTCTACATCCAGTTCAGCACAGGCTATCATGCCATACAGTGTGCTACGAGGGAAATTTTGCCTGGGCAGCGGCCCTTCAACCTACTCTTATATTGAATTCAAACTGCCAAGCAATCTTTATGTGAACACCAATGTATACACGGGACCTCGGTTTTTCGTCCAATACGAAGGACTAGACAACATGTCCTGCATCATGCCAGAAAATCTGGATGAACTTTCGCAGGATTGGACACCCAACCTCCAGGCTAGCAAGCCAACTTCTTACCCAATTAACCACCATGATCCTGCACAGACCATGAAATAACACACAGGGTATTATATAACACAGACTATGAAATAACACAGGGTATTATAACATAGGCCATGAAATAACACAGGGTATTATAACATAGGCCATGAAATAACACAGTGTATTATAACACAGACTATGAAATAACACAGGGTATAATATCACAGACCATGAAATAACACAGGGTATTATATCACAGACTATGAAATAACCAACTCTTATCATTTTAGAAAACTTTGAGCATGTACATGTACCATAAATTATGTCTCTAAAAAATTAAGTTGACAATTCACAATATGATTTATGTACTTCCGTGGTAATAATCTCCCCAGTTACGAATTTGACAAGACTGTATTTACAGTGCGAGTTTTAAACCAGGACAAACCCATTATCAACTAGTACTGATAAACTTACCGGAGGTTCAACATAATGTGTAGAGAGTAACGGTTGCATAACATTCTCTACATAATTTATAACTTTTCTTAATTCATCTTCTATAATATCAGTTGGTAAGTTTGTCTGTAATATAAATACATAGTTATAACACTCGAGCCTCAGAATCAAACTGACTTTCGACAGTTACGTCGGCGCAGTCGACAATGGTCGTCTCATGTTTAAACTTTTGTAGGAGTACAAGACACTGATATCAATTTCACACAGATCGAATGTTCATTAGGTTCTCGAGAATGATCGTTCAAATGTACAAAACGTTGATTGAAGATGGCTGTCCGTGAAGAAACCTCATGTACAGACTGTGAGTAAAAAAACAAGGACCACCAGACATGTATTCTAGGAGTACCGGTAATTAATGGAAATTGTTTAAATTTCTATTTTTACATGTAACATGGTATCCGACTGTCCATACAGATATGAAGCTAGGATTTGATATGCAATTCCAACAGAGAATTCTGATACATTAGAACAGAACACAAATGTATATTTATTTACTATTTGATTATCGTCAATTAATTCATCTAATGTAAAATATAATTTTGAGAAATTTTTGATAAAATTCTTTTGAAATCCTGAATTCACAATATTGAAATGTGACACAAAACAGATTTGTAGATTCAAACAAATTTTTAGGCCCACAAAATAATTAATTTAAAATGACCATAATTTTACAATAAATTTACAATAAGTCCAACTAATTGTCTTACCTGTTGTGAATCCAGTGATTTTGTTATAGCATCTAGTTGTTGTGTATAATATTGTTTAACAAATCTATAAACTTGTTGTTCCTGAAATATAAATAATAAGCACATATATGTATATGTACATCTACCAAATACAAATTGATTGTTCCGTATAATAAATCAAAAGATTAAGTGTGGGGATGGATCCCCTTCTGTGGTGCAATGCATGTAGTAAGGCTTTAATATGTGTGAACTTGGTGTACTAGAAAAAAATCATGGATTGGCTACATCCCCTTCTGTGGTGCATTGATGATTCCACATATGTAGCTTTAATATGTTTGGTGTGGGCTTAAAATTTAGCTTGGTGTACAAGAAAAAAACATTGGTACATCCCATTCTGTGGTGCACTCCATGAAGTTAGACTTTAATATCTTCGGTGTTGGTCTTAAGGTTTGGCTTAATGTACAGTGTACAAGAAAAAAAACATGGACCTATTAGTGTACTGGCGTGTGAAAATTATGATAGGTCTTGGTATACCACAGAATTGATTTTTTTTTTAGTGTGGCCTACTGCCTTTCATCTTTCTAATTTGTTCTCTGTCAGATCAAGGCCAAAATATCATAGGTCTATCCAATGACCTTGTGTAATCTGTCGTTGAATAAATTGTTCCTACGGACTTTTCCTTGCCAATACCCTTCAGTGTTTTAAAAACACTCCTAGGGGTAGTGACGGAAAACCATCAACAGATTCCAGCAATTGAATAACATGGAATGCATCCTGGAATTAAGATGTAGCCTGTTATAAAAAAATATTGAGAAGCTACATCCTGCTTAAAGTACTGGTGTTTTGTATCCAAATCTCACTTTTTGTGTTTCACATAAGTGAAATGGACCATTTGTCGAACTCTAAATGTCCGTACCGGTACGGTAAGTCTTATCAATGATATTTATTTGTCCCAGACAGCCTCGGTAGAAAAGAATATTACAGTCACAAGTGGCATGGGGTGTTCCAGAATGTGTACGCACACACTGTCTCATGCTAAATAGACTCATAGGCCAGGACTGTACAGCACATGTGCAGTGGATGCCAACGACTGGCTCCTGGTTCTATTCACTTGATTTAAATTTGATACTAACTATACATCTGTTGTTTATAATTAAAATGTCTGTATATATTGCGTGTCTTGTCTGCAGGTTTTTTTGAAAATTTGTTCATATGTGGTGCGGTCCTCCTGCACTTACTAACAGAGATCACTATTATTTGACTCAGTGACTGCCAATCAAACTCAGGCTTCAAACTGTCAACAAATTAAAAGGCAAGGGCATAGTAAACTTGAAACAAACAATAGCTTTTTTATTGTCTAAGATGGTTTTATCAAAAATAAATAAAGGAGGGCTGTAGATAAAGATATAGTGAAACATTTGACACAATGACTTACCTCTAGATTAGCTACAGCAAGACTACAATTGCCTTCTCCTCGGTATTGCCATTCAGTTTTTCTTTCTATGGGCAGCGCCATATTACAATGAAGATTTTCACCTCCTTTTGTCGACAATGAAGAGTTCCGGTCTGTAAATTGAAAGTAGAGCGCGGCTTCAAGGAACGGTTTGCAGGAGAAATGGTAGCACTCCACTACGGTATCTTATTTCGTGTGAATAAACATGCAGACTTGTATACACTCCTCTTTTTAATTATTTAATGAAAAAAATATACAATTTATGAATTGTGTAGCGGTATATTTATGTGTAGGCCTTAGTTCGACGGATATTGATCAAAAACGCCAGAGGCATGTGAAAAAATTAAACGGATAACTTTAGAGAGTTAAAATTAGACCTACACCTATATTATTTTCCATTTTTAGATTTCACCTTTTTTTTCGCCTTCTGAAACAAGTTACATTATTCATACATCATTTTAAAAAAAAATAAACTAAAAAAACTTTACTTTAAAAGTGAATAGGCCTACACATAATTCGGAACGTGGAAGGGTAGAAATTCGGCCGAAATGGGGAAAATAGTCCATAATTCATTTTTCATTGTTAGATTTCACCATGTTTTTCGCCAACTTAGATTATCCATACATCATTTAGAAGTGGATACACACATTTGTGAAAGAGGAAGGGTAGAAATTCAGCTGAAATGGGGAAAATAGTTAATCTGTTGTCCATAAGTAAACTCGGCTTAATCCAACATCCGAACAACAACAAACGGGATTGTGGAATTGATTATGGAACTTCGACCTACTCCTAATCCCTGCGTTATAATACTTATTCCTTAAATGCAATAAAATTAGGCATGACTTCTATTATTTTAAAATGACCTTAACGTGACCTTGAAGGTTTTGGGGCTACTTCCAAGTTGTTCCACAGGGACAATACACACGGGAATAACTGTGGAACAGTAAGGTTTATAACCCCTAATAAGTAAATTTCAAGAGATTGTACCTACCTTTATAAAATTCCTATAAAATGATTAATAACAGTAGTATCATCTATGACTGTTATATAACCCAATTTAATATCGACACATCAATAATTCCAGCTACAGGCCTACTGGGCGTTGTCCGCGATGAAGCATGTTTATTTATTACCTAGTAATCAATAAAACCATGATTAAAATCAAAAGAATGCTTACCTTGCAATGTGATACTTGATTGAAAACATGACAAAACTATTCTTCAATATATCGATGCTTTCAAATAAGGAATATTCAATAGAGCGCTTTCAGAACACGTGACTCCCAGAACCATCACCCCAAATCAGGAATCAAAAACTTTACAAAAGATTTCCATACTAACACCTGTCTACATCTCCGATTGCGTGTCGACGACGATGGACGGTGGTCAATGTTGTTTCGTGTTAATTGCAGCCTAACCCATGGCAATCCCTTTCTAACTGATTAGTTCGCACGTAGAGAATGAAGACTAATGTAATTTTGGTGTGATGGTATGGTCGATCTGTTTTTCAAAGTTATTTAGTTTTTACAAAAGCAGAACCAATTGATATAAAGAATTATTTCTGTCTAGCTCTGCCTCGGAGAATAAATTAATGTAGATAGTCGCCGGAATTTTATATTGATTTATCAATGAGGCTTCATCATCTCTTTTGAATTCTTGTCGAAAACCGATTTTATTTTTAGGAATTTATGGGGTATTTATCACCCGTGTGGAAGTGATGCTACAGCGTATTCGAATTCTGTTTAAACTATAACAATTACATCGGCAATGGCTGTGAATAAATGTGACAAAAATCAAAGACGATCGGGCCCCAAGTTCACAAAGCATTCTCAGACTTAAGTTGAGAATTTACTCAACTTTCAATCACTGTTTATAAGAAATATCTTTGATCCAGAAACACAAAACTTTGTGCATAGTTTCTTATTGATGTACTTGATACATTAAAACAAGAAAAGTGTTACAAAAGATTCTATTTTAGTTAAAATAAGGTGAACTATTTTGAGCAAATTGAACTCGGGGACTGATGCAATCTGATTAAAATACAGATCTATATTTCGTTTCATTTTTTATACTTTCGACGGCCTACACTACATGAAGATATGACCAGTTGTAGAGATAGGTCGCGTCAGGGGTCATACATGTGACTTTTGTCCCTATGACGTCAGCCATTTATATAACCAGAGAGAGTTAACGTCCACGCGACACAAATTAGGTAATTTCGGGACTAACAATTTTATTTCAATAATTCGCTTGTGCGTAGGGGTCTTTATCAGTGGGAGGACACTTGAGGACAATCGACCCTACTCCGTGTCACGTTCAGCCGGGGAATCGGATCCACGGCTGTTGACTCAATGACAGACTGTGTGGTAGGTACTCTTTTAGGAATCCTTGCTTACATACGGGCTCTGACTAATCTAATAGCTTCCGAGATACAGTCAGTCCTAAGAACATACAAAATGGGACCCTTTCAGATAAGTTCTCAAAAGTCATAGGGAATAAATTAAGATACTTGATTACTCACATACGGAAATGAACCCCGATATGCCCTTTTTAAATTATTTCGAATAGGGGGTGGGTTGTGGCCGACAACCAAGGGATCTTTCACGTGCACGCCAATATATAGGCCTACATGGGACCTCGGGTTTCCGTCTCACCCGAATGACTAAACACCTGTCCTTGTCAGGCCCTCCGTCCAGCACCATTGACAAGGGGAAACCACGTTAGAAAGTCCAGATGAACTTTCTTGGCCAGTGCAGGGACCTCCAGGCTATAGAGAGCCAGTGTCTTACTGCACTTAGCCACCGTGGCTCCTTTTCATATGGAAGTTTAATATGTGTATAGGAGTTTGTATATTGTAAGATAACATAGAAAATGGCTTACCTGTTTCAAGCATCGTGACTGTTCTCTTTTTGAGTCTGATGAATTTTTTTTTAGCAAGCCACAGGTGTAGTTTATTGTCTGCATCTAATTCTTCTCGTTCAGACATAACGGGATGGGCTGTAACTCTAAATAAAAGATGTGACAATATCAACTTCTATTTTAAAACAGTTATAAATAAACCTCTTTTTACATAATTGAGGTCTTTGTTCACTTGAAGTCTGTTTTCGAAATTAAAATTTGTTAATTCTGTTGCTTTTTGTCATTTAATAGAATTCCAACCTCGTGGGTTTTCTCAGCCCCCCCCCCCACCAGGTTACTCTCATGGGTAAAGACACCTATGCTCAATTTTCCGGCAAACCTCGGAAGATTTCGGACAATCTAACCTCGGCTGTATGATGAATTGCGCCATATTGGCACTACTTTAAAGGTCCCGGATGAAACATGGCTGCGCCCATTCCGAACACAAGTTGGCGACCTATTTGGCTAGCGACCTATTCGACCGATCCAGCTGTAAGATAATCACGAAATTACACTTCTATTCTGAGCTAAAGGAATGGATAAAAAATAATGTATTCTACATTCATTTGATAGACATAACGTTGGATTTTATTGGTTGATAAATAGATGAGTTAAGGTGACTGTTGTCTTTATTCTAAATAGGTTTCCAACGAACAGGTTGCAGCTCGATCGGTCGAATGGGTCGCTAGCCGAATAGGTTCCCAATTTGTGTAATAGCGTCAAGTTTTCCTGTTAAAGTAAACCGGTAGCCGCATCGCAAATGTATGGGCGTAGGTACATATCACTTACTGTCATACAGCCGAGGCTAGATGTAGCTTACGGAATCTGCCGAGATTTGCCGAGTGGATTAAACATGGCGGCGTCTATGCATGTCTTCAAACAATCACGTGATGTTTCGATATGAGCGGTGATTGGAAATTCGGCCGAATGACAGTGGACACACTAGGCGAATTTCGACATTTGTTGTTGTCTTCTACGGTATCTTTAGAAAATTTTAGTGCCTAAGACTATAGCCTTATTTGCCTAGATGTTCAACCGGTCCTGCCCTTAATAATTAGAATTGGATGAAACATGGGTGGATGCATCGGTGTGCGGACAGAGTTCTCCTCCCGGCATTGTACACATGACCATAAAAATAAGTCGTTCGGATAGGACGGAAAACCGAGATCCCGTGTAAACATTGGCGTGCACGTAAAAGATCTCTTGGCAGTTGGAATTCGATATAAGAGTAAGCCGTATCGCCCGGGCAAAATTTCCTTCATAGCACATTGTATGGCGTATACCCGTCATCCATTAGCCCAGATTAGGTGCAAAAGAGTAGAACCCCTTTTCATTTCATTTTCCATTTCTTTCCCTCTCCTGTCTCTATGACAACTATATATAGTTCTGGAGCTCTAAAATTAACCATTTTAATGGGTTGGGGTTAGAGTTAAAACTTCATGAGGAAATCCCATGGGTTTCAAAGAATCTTCTCTTACTAGATTATTCTTAAATAATATTATAAGTCACTTCTATTCCATCTGCTTTTTTGAATTTAGAAAATTCCACATTTCAGAGTTGGGGGAAAATTTGTTCCTTTAGGAATGCTTTCTGGTCGGATGCCTGTCCGCTGACCGTTTTTATCCGTCCCTATATAGTTGTAATATGAAAATACCACTCTTCTCCACCTCTGTTCTAAAGATATTTTGGAATTTAATTTCAACTGCCAAGGGATCTTTAGTGCACGCCAAATTGTCAACGATACCTTGGTTTTTCGTCCCATCCGAACGACTATACGTTGTCCCACTGACAGGTGGGACTCTTTGAATATTTTATCCTAGTTTTGTAACTATCTAAAGCTCTGCGTGATACGCTTTCGAAGAAATACAGTTCACGTGTGGAGTCGGCGAAAATCTGGATAATTATTCCATATTATACCTTTCGATATGGCTGTTATAAAACCGAAGTACAAGAGAACCATGCAAGCAGAGTGGGTTCAATGGTCGACTATAACCATATCGTTTCCTACTTGCAAGGAAGATTTTCAATCAGACCGATACACATGTACCATAGAATGTTATTGTTGAACTTTAGGTGCACCCGTTCCTGTGATGTAATACAATGAGTTCGTTGACATTTTATTTAGAGATTAAACGTTTAAACCTGTTCTATCATTATTATAAGTAACCTGAAATGAAACAAAGTTTAACGTCCAACTGTTCTGCTCCGGCTGGGCAAAAGAAGGCGAGCATACACCTTACAATCTGCTTTGAGGCCAATTTCGCCCGGACAGCGACACTGCAGCCAACTCTTTAATCGAACCATAACTGTCAAGGGTTCTTCTTGTCCATGTATGCACGGTCCCTCGGTTTTTGGTACCATCACATCAACTTTAACTTTACGTTGTCCTTTGCCTTGTTACTTTAGTAACGAAGTCTTAGAGACTGGTTAGCACGTGCCACGTGCGTGCTGTATCATAAAGCCTGTCATTGAGTCAACTGGCGTGGTTTCGAAGTTTCGAATCCCCGGTTGCACGTGACAAGGAGTAGGGTCGCCTGTCCAATCTCGTGGGTTTTCCCCCACTGCTAAAGACCTCTACGCACAAGCGAATTATTGAAATAAAATTAAAACCATGTTAGTCCCGAAATGACCTAGTTTGTGTCGAGTAGACGTTAAACCCCATCTCTCTCTCTCTCTCTCTCTCTCTCTCTCTCTTTCTCTCTCTTAGAGACCCCGATGGTTCTTGGCTTTTCGCCCCTACCACTGTAAATAACAAACATGTTATTGGACGTAAAGTAGGTCCGTACATCATGGAGGTGTATTTATAGACAGGATCATTTAATTGATTTTAGTTATAGTGCCAATAACTATATCTCAGGGCGGACGTATATTTACTCAAATCAACACAGAGCTTAACAGCTCGAGGGCAACAAGTCTATTCACTTTCTCGCTACTTTCCGATTCACAGGTTCCATTCAAATATTTTTAATAATTGTTGAAATCTATGGAAAACGAATCATGCACACGAACAAAATGATAAGTTTATGCTGTTTATGGTGGTGGTAACCACTTGATTAAATGAGGGATGGTAAATGAAATGGGTTTTAACGTCCTACTGTTCTGCTCCGATTGAGGGTCGCCTGTCTAACCTCGTGGATTTTCTCTGGGTCCTCCGGTTTCCTCCCACTGCGAGCAAGCGAGTTATTGAAATAGAATCCAACCATGTTAGTCTCCAAATGACCTAGTTTGTGTCGAGTGGACGTTAAACCTCATTCTCTCCCTCTCTCTCTCTCTCTCTCTCTCTGCTCAGATTGGGCTAATGAAGACGGGCATAAGCCATACGGTTTATTTAATACTTGTGCTATTCATGAGTGAAATTTTGCCCGAGCAGCGGCGCTATGACCCACACTTCTATCAAATTCCCACTGCCTTGCAAAATATCCCCTGGCAGTTGGAATTATGCCGGTTGGTACAGACATGTAGAGCGTTACATCACCCATCCTTTGATGTTGCCGTACCATTATTTCCAATAATTTACGAACAACTTGCCAATCGTACATTATCTATCCAAGATGAAATATTGGACTCGCGTGACGTATTTCATAGATAAGCACGTGAGGGATAGTGTCTGTATTTTAAGTTGTCTAATGATCTCGAGCTAAAGACATTGCGTAATATATTGAAACAACACTCTGCCATCGCCTCTTGCAGTATCAATATATTACTTAATGTCTCGCTCTCGACCATTAATTAAACTGTACATTGGCTAATAATGTCACCCAAAGCCCGTTTTCTAAGAGAATCTTTAGTTCTGTATGCACATCTATCATTCCCTATTCTCTATTCTCTAGGCTGATCACGGTTCGTTGATCAGAAAAAAAGAATCCGGATTTGTAGACAGTCTTGAAACACTTAATAATTTGTACTGAAAGATAAAACAATTTTATGCATGTAAGACACAAGTCAACGTCACATGTGATAATAATATTAATAGCCAATGATTGGACAGACCAAGCGTATTGGTGTTCTGACGTCAACAGGAGTTCACGTGAGGACATCTAATTAATATGAATAGTGCTACATTTAGACCCACTCATATTTTTACAGACGTGTTTACGCTTCAATGTAACTGGTACGCACAAACAAGACCACTAGAAACGATTTACTGCCAACTTTCAGAAAACCTGAATAAAGTAATGCCACAGTAAACAACGTCTTCTCGCGAGATAAATAATACACTAATGGAAGTATACTTCAACAGTCACGTGTGTATATATGTCAGAATCTGCCAAGGCCGACAACGGGTAATTGTACCTAAAGTTTTGAATACGTGACTCTGGAAAGGAATATATAGATCTTGAGTAAATATTGGGCCAAGTCGTTACCACCCTCCGCTAACATACAAAGACCACGTCAAAGCTACAAACATATAGGCTTTTAGATTTCATAGCCCATCTACCATGCGTTCATAACAAAGTTCTGAAGGGAACATTATATTTTGCTCGTTTTCCAATAATCTTAAGTATGTCTGAAGAAATTCAATATGACTTGAATCAACCTAGAAAACAAAACTCAAACAAGTCAGAAGTACAACAAATCTTGATAAGTTTGAAGAAAAGATTTTTTGGAGGTTTTGATCAAACGACAGAGGTCGGTCCGGAAAATGTAAAACGAATTAACAAAACAAAAATCCATGGAATTATTTCTGACGCCAACATCAATGAATAACGACTGCGCGAAGGTCAGCAAATATAAACTGTAATTGAAAAGGAAATTCAATTTGGTTTATTACATGTGTGTTATAGACTGTGAACAATTTAATGTAATAATTCCTAAGAAGTGAGTGATGTGCGGGCGGAGCAAAGAGGGGTTGTGGGTGGTACAGCTCTTCTCTAATATCAATAGTCGTATCCTTCGGGATCACGTGGCTAAGTGGGTAAGGCGCTAGCTCGCTAGCCTGGAGGTCGAGTGTTCGATCCCTGCATTGGCCGAGAAAGTTCATCTCGATTTTCCAGCGTGAATTCCCCTTGTCAGTGATGCAGAACGGAGGGCCTGACAAGGATAGCTGCCTAGTTGTTCGGATGGGACGAAAAACTGATATCCCGTGTACACAATGGAGTGCACGTAAAAGATCCCTTGGCAGTTGGAATTCGATATAAGAGTAGGCCGTAGTGCCGCAGCCCGGACAAAATTTCCCTCATAGCACACTGTATGGCGTATGCCCGTCTTCCATTAGCCCAGGTTAGGTTTTCATTTCGAAAAAACCATGAAAGTTATTTTCTGGTTTATTCTGCCTAATCATAACCTGGTGATATTCGGACCAAATAAAGAAATTTGGATACTCGAGTCTGTCTCACCACCCCGCCCCACCTCAAAAACTAACAGTTTCGCCCACCTATGGTAATAAGTAACGGTTGTTGGTCTTTGCCTCGTGTGACTGGTTGTTGATGTTGAAAGTATTGATTATCAAGACGTGTATAGATGCCTGTTGGCGTTTCATGGTTAATTAATGATTCCAGTCGTGGGTGGTATAAGATTGTTTAATAGTCGTGGGAATCACGTCAATGCTAATCTGAATTTAGATTAAACACTCGCCCTTCCATCCATTTTCATCTGGAAGACGGGTGACTGGTTATCTTGGGTTGGTGGTTACTGAGATTCTTGGCGCGGGGGTAGAATCAAACCAAACAAAACTCTGACGGAACTTTTATTTTCCATTGACAATATATTATTTGATGTAATAAGATAGCTAGTTCCGTTATTGGGAATATAAAGGAGAGAGGGAGGGGGGAAAGAGGGAGAGAGAGAGAGAGAGAGTAGCATGGTTCAATATTATTTCAATAATTCGCTTGCGTGTAGGGGTCTTTAGCAGTGAGATAAACCGGAGGACCCGGAGAAAACCCACGAGCAAACGGGGAATCGAAACCACAGAACAAGCAACGGACAGAATATTTTCCCCATGGTGAAACAGCAATTTAAGATTCCCAATCTAATTAAAATGGAGAGGTCATACGCGGTGCTTTTGGCCCTATGACGTCAGCTATTTGATTAACCAACCAGCATTGATGTTTCTACTGGATTACCACAATTCCGTGCAAAACACGCCTAAGCTCGCCGTAACAGACCGTTTTATTGGCTAATCCCTCACATTAAAGATAACAACTCTTCCAGATCCTAGTGTAGGCCAACGAAAGTGTAAAAAAGATAAAACGATCTGTATTAGGATATCGAAAGTATAAAAAACCGAAACGAAATATAGATCTGTCTTTTAATCAGATTGGTGACGAGAAGGACCCCAGATTTTTAGTTAGCTTGGAAATGGCGGTCGTATAAGATTATGGCTTAAACTTACAATCTATCTTAATGTAGGTGTCATAACAAAGTTATTTTGTACGTCGAGTAGGTCTCTAAAGTTAGCCCCATTGTGTCAGTTTGAACTTCAGTCCACTTAATATTGTATATACGTGTAATTACATTAGTTTTCTATCTATCAAAGAAATAGTCTCCCTTTAATTACACTCAAATTACGTTTCAAATATACCCCGTATTTATTTCTCTAAGAGACCAAAGTCAAGAATTGTTTGCGTAACAAAAGGTCAACTGTTTCAGAATGTCTAAAGAATGTCTAAACGACAGCATTAATGACGTCAGAAATGACATTAGTAAGTGGCGATTGCTGTCCATAGTTATTTATCTTGGTTGGTTAAAGACATTATTAGTCTTTTACACATATTTAAAGAGGGTAGGGTGGGTGACCGAATGGTTAGCGCGTGTGCGTTGTATCATAAGGTCAGTCATTGAATCAACTGGCGCGGTTTAGATTCCTCGGTTGTACGTGACAAGGAGAAGGGTCGCCTGTCCAATCTCATGGACTTCCTCCCACTGCTACAGACACTACTTTTGCACCAGCGAATTATTGGATTAAAATGACAAGTTGATGACGAGAAGAGATTAGATTTAAGAAATCTTCACACTGGATCCGTGCGAGCGGCGGTGAATTCAATAGTTAACCCCCCCCCCATCCACCAAACATTCCAGGGCCCGTTTCTCGTTTCTACCCACACATGCTATCCACCCCCTTCTCATACCCCTACCCCAATACAGCACTGGTTGATTGCCGCGTCACGTACAAATGTTTTATCCCGAGAAACAAAATATTAGAATAAATAAAATTGTAAAAACTCTATTTTAATACGCAGCAAACACAGTTGATTTATTTCTAATGAACATATGCATAGTATAGACATGTAATTTGCTAATAACGTGTTATTTTGTTGTCGTGTGTTATATGTGTAATTTTCAACGTGATTATATATCATTTGAAAAAGAAAAACGGAACATCATTATTATATACTCATATATATGTTGTACGTATATTAGTATTTTTTTTTTTTTTTTTGGTCTGTGTACCATGTAGGCCTATGTATCTATTTTATAGGCTTTCTAGCTTCATACTTCATCTTTAGAGAGAGAAAAAATGGGGTTTAACGTCCACTCGACACAAACTAGGTCATTTCGTGACTAACACATTGTTTAATTTTATTTCAATAATTTCGCTTGCGCGTAGGTGTCTTTATATAGCAGTGGGGGAAACCGGAGGACCCAGAGAAAACCTTACCCCTTGTCGCGTACAACCGGGGATTCGAAAGCACGCCAGTTGACTCAATGACAGGTCTTATGATACAGCACGCACGTGCTAACCATTAGGCCATAATCCCCCACCCCTTCTATATAGTAATATATATCTTCTTTATTTATATAATAGAATGGTATTGTTGAATATACATGTACATGTATGTAATGCTCTACAATGTTAAAGGGTTTGTTATTGAGTCAAGTGGTGTGGTTTCGATATTCCGCTTGTACGTGACAATTAAGGAGTAGGGTCGCCTGTCCAACCTCGTGGGTTTTCTCCAGTCCTCCGGTTTCCCCCACTGCTAAAGACCCATACGCCCAAGCCAATCTCTGAATTGAATTTTGGTTTATGTTAGTCACGAAATTGACATTGGGTGACGTCACATCTGTATTTCAAATCAAAATAATATACAATCCAACGTCACCTACATTCTTATTGGAACGTCTATCAAAGGGGTATAGTCATTTCAAGGGAACATGGATACGTAAATACTTTTATCTCTCTAGTATTTTTATTTTCTGAAGTGTAAGATAACTTTCATAAGACATGTATTCAGTTCGATGAAGAAGGAACAAATAACAAAATTGGAGAATTGCCAAGTGTGACGACATGAGTATGCTGATTATACATACAAATAACAACTGAAGGCGTACAGTCTACCGAGTGTCAATTTGATGCACATCTTCGTTAACCAGCAACTTGGGTATACAGTCTTAAAGTAACACCACGAATTTAAATATGTCGATTTAGGTGTCATTTCATTCATGTTTCAAAGATGGTTACCAAATAATCTAATTAGGCTACATAACAGCAGAAAGCAAATAGGCTATAAAATAACTTTATCATCGAGAATGGTTTAAAACTAAAAAAAATATTAGCTTTTGAATTTTAAGCCTAACCTCGATCATCATTACTAAAGTCAATTCGAAAAAATCGTAGTCTCGATTATCAAGTTTTTGATTTAATCATCAATGAGCGTTAAGCAGCAGTTTGTATTCAAATCCAGTATAAATCCGACACATTAGATGACATGGAGAGTTAGTTTTAGTTTGGATAAGTCAACTATGTCTAATTAATAGTTATATAACATCGCAGGCCGGGAAAGGCCTGCACTAGGCAGATTAAGCTCTTGCCTAATGCATTTTTAATATTATAGATAACATTTAAGCCTAATGAAAGACCTGCAATCCGCAGATTTATCTCTTACATACTGCATGTTAAAATCCGTTTAAATAAAACACCGGTGGTATTGTTTGAACTTCCTGAAAAACCTGTCTGTCGACGATGATCTGTTTAGTCCATGATGACATGGTTTGATATAGGTCAATGGCGTTGTAAGAATGGGCGCACAGTTATAAAGCGTACAGACGTAGCCTATTTATACATGTATATAATACACATGCGGGTTATGTGCGCATTTAAAAACCGAGGTTATGTACTTGTTTTATCAGCTTTAAATGTTTTTACTGTAACTATTATAGGTTTACTGACACAACAAACCACGGTCTTTATTATTAATAAGCATGGTTGACGAAAAAACTACTACCAAGGAGTTGGTCTTGCTTGGGCTGGGGAACATTCAGATATTCTGTGAGTGATCCTCTGCCTCCCTGAAATGAAATGAAATGGAGTTTAACTTCCTATTGTTTTGCTCTGACTATCGAATTTCAACTTTAAAGGGGCGGGGTGGATGGCCCAAAGGTTAGCGCGTGTCACTCATTGAGTCAACTGGCGTGGATTAGAACCCCGGTTGTACGTGACAAAGAGTAGGGTCGCCTGTCCAACCTCGTGGGCTTTCTCCGGGTCCACCGATTTCCCCCGACTGCAAAAGACACCTACGCGCAAGCTAAACCTTATATGTTAGTCCCGAAATGAGCTAGTTTGTGTCGAGTGGGCGGTAAACCCCATCTCTCTCTCCCTCCCCCTCTCTCTCTCTCTGTCTCCGTCTCTCTCTCTTGTCGGGTACCATTGACAAGACATTCAAGATCCCATGACAGTTAGAAATCGTGATCAGAGTAGCCCCGTTTTTGCTTTAAAAAAACCCCACTCCATGACGTGTGCCAAGCCCCATTAACCCGTTATTAGAGAAAAGTAAGATGTTAAAACACATTTCATTTTGGGCATTTAATTCAATCAATTCCTTTAACGTTTTGACATTTTAATTTTATATTAAAAGATTTACTTTAAGTTCAACCAAAGCCCACGTATATTTCAAACTTTTTTTTATCAAACAAAACAAACTGTCTTCTCAAAATACACATAACTAATAATAACGGTAACTGATGTATAAATATATATAATTTCCATCTGAAGAAAAAAAACAAAACAGGTTCAATCCGGAGCTTACGAGTGTAGAAATAAAATTTGCATAAATGATAAATGGCGTTCTATGTTAAACAACTTTGTGACGACACAACCATTAATTCTCCGGTTTCTAAATGTAGTGCAATATAGTCTTTCATTTACACTGTTTATGTGCCCTGTAAAAGGAAAGCCATAGATCACAACTTCTATTTAAGGCTTTAATATATGTGTTTTACATCTTTATGACGTATATCCCTGAGGAAAATGAACAAAGAATAATTAAAGAGGTGTGGTATGACATGTTATATCAACCGTATAAAAAGTTTAATAAAACAACATTTTACCTTATATACATAAACTAATTTTATATATAGAACACAATTCAGTGACTTTAACGGCTCACAATAAGTCAGATTGTTGATGTTGAATAAAAATGTCGAACTATTAAAATGTTTATGAGGTTTTGTGTAGGCAAAAATTATTTATATTATTGTAACAAGCACTTATAATTAAATAGGTTTATTTGTTTTATGTACATTTTAATATTAATGTATGCAATAAAGTTTTATGCAATAAAGTTTCTTCTTCTTTTTCTTCTATTTGACTGAACTTAAAATAGTTTATGATCCCCGAACAATCTCAACCAAATGCCCGGGGTTCGAATCTCGACACGTCTGTATTATCCCGGTGGGTGCAGAAAAGGAGGACGTTAAACCCCATTTTATTTGATTAGTGTCTGTTTTATCCACTGACCTTCCATGGAACACAATGATTACACTATAAAGCAGTTTGATGTTTTGGGTTTTTTGGGGTTTTTTTTAGTGAGTAAGAATCTGATTATTGATAATATCTGTTTTGCGTCGGGGGGTTGGGATGGCCTAGTGGCCTAGAGTGCCGCGCTTCGACCTCTAGGTGGCCGTTCACCTCTGGCTTGCGGCTGTGGTTTCGATCCCTGGTGTGAGCGTATGTGGCATGGAGATAGGGGCGCCTTCTCAACCTCGTGGGTTTCCTCCGTGCACTTCGGTTTCCTCCCACTGCTAAAGACCCCTACGCGCAAGCGAATTACTGAAATAAAATTGAAACCATATGTTAGTCCCAAAATAACGTAGTTTGTGTCGAGTGGCAGTTAAACCTCATCTCTCGCTCTCTCTCTCTCTCTGTTTTGCGTCGAAATGAAATCGGATTTAATGCCTCTGCTGCATCCTGTCAAATGAAACCGGACATACAGAGTGCTATGAGGGACAGTTTGCCCGAACAGCGGCGTCTCTGCCTACTCTTTGTCGAATTGCAACGGTCAAGGGTTCTTTGACGTACACACCAAGGTTTACACGGGACCCCTTTTTGTACCATCCGAACGACCAGACATTGCTCTTTGTCACACTCCGTGTCCTGAACCACTGTCAAGGAGAGACATTCCTGGCCAGCATCTGTATCTAACGTGGGACCTCCTGGATAGAGAGCCAACGCCTTACTTACCGAGTCACTGTGACTTCCCTATTATCATAGCACAGAAACAAAAATTAAAAAAAAAAAAAAATACTACAGCTTTAGCTTTAAAATGGCACGAAAAGTAAAGAACTAAACATTCATCTGTTATCTTTATATCAAAAATTTATTACATCATAAATAATTTTAATAAACCCGATATCAGAATATTTTTATGTTAAAAGTACAAAATAAATGTATTCCCAGGCTTTTATCTGTGGTGAAAAATAAAAATGTAGAAAGCTAATCAGCAGCACACTGTAACTGGATAGTGTTTATATCACTCAATTTCTTTATACTCGCTCTTTAATATAAAACTTTATAGAAATTTACACATTTTTAGCTGGCTAATCTGTGTTCAAACTGTGAACTATATCGACAAGTTTTAGTTATTAGTAGAAATACTCTCGGTTGTGCGTAAATCACGACTCGATGTGTCACAGCTTTTAACTCCAAGAGATCAAGCCAAGTAAACACGCAGGAGTGTGAAGAATTCCATCAATACTGAAGTAAAAGCCATATTTTTTTTTCGAGGTCTTTCAAATAAATTCAATTCAATATGTCAATGTAATAAGAAGAGACGCTAAGCACCTTTTAGAATTCTTTTTGAAAGATTCCAAATTTCTCTGAAAAAGAAAATTGGAATCCGAAATCGATTTCAAGTACGCTGAGTCAGTTGCGCAAGAAACTTGTTGGGTAATGCGAACAGGGATTATAAGTTTGAGAGATTCTGCTTGGTATTAAGAACACTTATTTTAAACATCCATTTGTGATGGGTGTCACGAGAGAAACATGGCTTTTAGCAAAATTACTGAGGCAGTTCACTTTCATTCTTGTAAATTTAAAGTACATGTAGCGTAAACGGAAATTCACGTTTAATAACCACCATTTCACAGAGCATTAATCAATAGGAGTTCAACCATAATGTCTACCAAGCCCAATTAGTGTAGGTCGTAGCGCCGCTGTCCAGGCAAAATCTCCCCAATATAGCCTGTAGTATTGTAGTATGGCGAATGCCCGTCTTCGTCAGCCCAGGTTTTTCGTACCATCCGAACGACTAGACAACTGTCCTTGTCAGGCCCTCCCTCCTGCACACCTCGCAGGTTTTCTCCGGGTACGCCGGAGCCCTACGTCAAACCCCATTCTCTCTCTCTCTCACTCCTCTCTCTCCCTCTTTCTCTCTCTCTCCCCCTCTCTCTCTATCCTTCCTGCACCACTGACAAGGAGAAACCACGTTGGAATATCCATGTGTATCACGTGTATATTGGTATATTAAGTAGTAATATCAGTAAAGGGTATATATTATTATCTATATAGATGTAATAAATACTATCTATATATAAGTACCAGCATGGTGTTCAATCATAGTCATAAATCATAGGGTTTCTACACCTCTCGATGTCTTCTTATCATATTAAATACCCCACCACACACCACCTCTGTACTAACAGATAAAAACTTGTTATTTTCACCTTTCCTAACCCAGTGGGAAATTTGTTTAGAAGATATTACAGTTGGTAGGACTCCCACTGAGAATTATGAGGAAAAAAGTAAAAACTATTTATCTTGCACCGAGTACATCAAATATTATTTTCATTACGCTGTGATAAAAAGGTAGACTGAGATTACCAGCCGTTTCAATAATATCACGTAGATACCAAGGCACAACACGTTACCCCAAACAGTTAGCCCTTATTAGTGAAGTTAGCACGGATTTACCCCCTCCCCCACCCGTATTCATTATCCCAGTTGGTTCATCTGTATTTATAACTTCTGTGGTATAGAATCCCCCGTGGTCGAAACCTCTGTGGTCGAGACATCGGTTTACCATCCAACCGCAATGTTACCTCATGCAGATTGCGATGAGAAGGCAGACTGAGCTTGGCGGTAGGAGATTCTGTATGACTAAAGTAACTGTCATAGCCGGATTAAATCTGCATTAAGCCCCTGACTGAAATTATATTATGAGTCTCTGAATAATACTCTTCGTTGCCCCCCCCCCCTCGCCCACCAAATACGCCTACTTTAAACATACCTTAATCAAGAGGTAAATTTGCTTATTAGTAGGATTATAGTCCGATTAATACTCAAAACTTTCCTTCGTGATTAACGATTAAATGGATAATGGAGACTATTAGTTTTGTCTTAACGACTTCAGTAATGATGTTCGAGGCTAAGCGGAACTTTCATTCGCTTATAGTGGATCAATTTGACTGAAATTTTCAGTAAATTGCCTTTTTAACTATTATAGTGAGAATTGTCAACTCGTTATCTAATCTCCCATAATGTATCTTTAAGTATAATCGCTGATTGGTTTTGTTCCAGTTTTTGGCCATTATAATTACTAATACATGTACATGTAAATGAATTAATGGAGATCTAATCAATGATTGACAGATGACGTGTTTTACCTGTGCTGTATTGTACCTTGAACACCACCACTCACACTTTCCTTCAATACTGATCTATACTGATAACACCACAAAATGAAAACCCATACAAAAAACCCGATAAGATAAAAGATTAATGTTCGATCAGCTGGTGAAAATGTGACTGATTAATTGGTGACATATGACACAATGTCATACGGTTCTGTAATCATGTAATAATATTAATCATGGCTGGCGTGTATACTTGTGACTAGTATTAAAGAGAGAGAGGGAGAGAGAGAAAGAGGGGGAGAGAGAGAGAGAGATAGAGATGGGAATTAACGTCCACTCGACACAAACTAGGTCATTTTGAGACTAACATATGGTTTACTTTTATTTCAATATTTCGCTTGCGCGTAGGGGTCTTTAACAGTGGGAGGAAAGTGGAGGACCCGCAGCCGGTGAAAACCCACGAGGTTGGACAGGCGACCATACTCCTTGCCACGTACAACCGGGAATTCGAAACCATGCAATCATCACTACTGAAATTAATATTTGTGGAATAACAATGTTTAATAATTCTGATAATTTGATATACATATTTACGGCAGCGTTATAGGTGTAGTGAAACTGGATGTGCGCCTTTAAACCGTGTATTTTTTTCTTTAATGTACATGAATCCTGCATGATATTATATTGATAACCTATTTTGTTAAACGGGTCTATAGTTCACGTACTGATATGTGATTGATAAGGAAATGGGATACAAATAATAATTCGAGAACTACTTTTTATAATCAGCTGGATGCTTCAAGGGTCAACAATACAGTTAAAGTACATTATAATTCGTTTCGTTTAATTCATGAATTCTAAACCACAATACATCATAAAAAAATAAAACGAAACGAACATCTGATTAAATCAAAGGATTGTGATAATCTACTGTTTGCTTCAAGGGTCAACAATAAAGTTACAAGTGCATTACATTCGTTTCGTTTATTTTAGGAATTCTTCACAACAGTGGAGAACGCTAGATCGGAGACGGCCTGCGCATATTATGATGTCATATGTGGATTGTGGGTTAGGATAAGGGTTTCGTCAAAGACTCGAGATTTAAACAAGGCTATCCCTAACCCTAACCCTTGGCTAAGCCTCACCCATACGACACACCTGTGCTTGCCTACTCCATGATCAAACACGATAGCAGATGGCTTCCATCTTGTTTACTGACGGTACTACTTATTTTAAGACAGACTCGGCTTTCCAATTTATAATATCTACGTCATTGGGGATTTCCAATTTATACTCACTGGTTGCTATGACCCGCTATGGCGTTGTCTAGAAACGCGCGTGCTCGCGTTAGTTTAAAATTTTTGCTATACGTTTGACATGGACTATTTGATGTAATTTGCCTGATTTGATTTGGCCCCATTTCCATAAATTTAGGTTGTTTTTTAGAAATTTTTAGCAAATGTTAATCTTAGGTGTTTTTTAATTCTAGCCGAAGTAAATTTTTTTACAATTTATAGCGAGTTAAGTTATCGTCTCTAAGAGGCGGGCGTAGTATTTTAAATGGCGGCCATTTGCCATCATGTGTATTCTTGAAGTAGGTACACATGATGTAATCGTATGAGCCTCACCCTTACCCTAACCCACAATCAACACGTCATAATATGTGTAGAAACGCCTCCGATATAACGTTCTATAACGACAATCTGTTTCACAAGGAATTACTTACGAATTATCTCTGTCACAGACGACTGTCTTGAACACGTGCAATGACACCACGCGGCTTCAATCATTGGCCCAATGGCTCGTGCATTGTTTACATAAAACGTAACTGCTCCGGGCAAAATGATGCCTTTTACTCATTTTAATATCCATTTGGCCACAGATCACTAATTATTTCCCCATCGACTTTAATGTTAATTCTCGTCTCTTAGACCGGCTGTAACTTTTCCCCAAATATTCGTTGGGTAGAACGCTTTCTGCCACAGATGGAGCAACATGTGGCAAACTCTGGCCCAAAAGCATGTATGAGGTTCACCATGAAAAACTTGAGATACACAGGCTGGAAGTAGAGACAACTAAACAAGCAATTTTCGACCCTCCCTTTCAACGTAACCAACCTCACAACCCTTGTATCCTTCCGCCTCAAAATCATGAATATTCACCAAAACCTGGCAGAAAATGTATTTTTAAACCCTTTTCTTCGATTCTACACCAAAAAGTCAACAAAAATCGCCATACATTTAGTGATCTGTGTCCATTTACACTAAATAGGAAATACTTTTTAACTACAAATACTTAAAAAATCTTTACTTCTTTTTCTAATACATACAAATAACGTTTTAGAATTTAATTTGTCGAAAGAAAAAGTCAATATGGGGGACTAATTAAGTCGCGTCGATGTCATCCTTATAAGTGATTGTAGCGGCCTAGCGAATATTCGCAGCTGATCAGTGTGCCACCACAGTGCACCATACAAAAATTAAACGAAACGCAATTGCTACGTATGAAAACTATCATACATTCAGATTGATAGATATATTCCAAATAGTAACTAAATGTGAGTACAGAAGAGGTCTGATTAAAATACAGATCCATATTTCGTTTCGTTTTTTATACTTTCGATAGACTACACTACATGAAGATCTGACAAGTTATAGTGGGAGTTCACGTCAGGGGTCAAAGGAGCGGCTTTTGACCATTTGACGTCAGATATTGATTAATCAATCAGTGTTGACGTTTCTAGTGGTTTACCCACAGTTCCGTACATCAAAAGGCCAAGAAGTCGCCGCAACAAACCGTTTCATTGGCTAATCCCTCACTTCAACCAAACCGTTGGTAATATAAAAACTCTTCCAGATCCTATTGAAGTTAAGACAAGTAAAAGGACATTTTGAACTATAAAAAACGAAACAAAATAGGATCGTGTTTTAATCCGATTGGTATTCTAAATGTTGTATTAATAAAATAAGAAATGATGACTACGATTTCTCCCCCGGAAACCATTCTTAAATACGAGATAACAAACTGCTTGTGTAACATGTCACCGATTTTCTTTGCCAAAAATTATTCCTGGCACGTTTTCTACCTTTTGCCAGAAATCTTTTACGTCGTAATTCAGATCTTTAACAAACCTAGTTACACATAATCACTTTCAGAAAGTTCTTTATTTAATTACAGCCAGTTTCCTAATTAAACATAATATTTTACTTTCTTCGTAAAATTCCCTGATTATTTCAATTTTCACCACGTGTTATAATTGGAAGCTACGGCCATGTTTTTCTTTAACGGTATTTAGGAGTAGAAAACAGACCTGAAGAATTTGGTTTGTATTAAGTCTGGTTAACCGGAAGTTTAAATTGTGGCTTGATGAAAACCATTCATGTATTCCTGTTTTCTTTTGGCACAAAAACTTGTTTTGGTTCTCGGGATAAATAGCCGCTGGAACAGAACCATAAATTATAGGTTACTTTCAGATTATAGTTGAGTCATTCGGAACACGAATGTTATTTGTCATGACCAGGATTGAGCCCACTGATTAAAATACTTTATTTTTATGACGGCTTGCGAACGTTTGACGTATCATTGACAACAAATGTAATGATTTTTCCCGTTGTTCTTCTCGTTTGCATCCTGAAGGGTGGCGAGAGAATTATCTATAATTTTCTCTCCCGTAAACATCCATTTATAATCTGGGAAATCGTTATTATTTCAAATATTCCTGATGGCATTTAAGTTTATTACATCAACGCTGACTTCTCATCATTTAAATAGATTCTATTTTTTTAACGAGGTGTAAAATTTGAAAATGTCAGTCGTTCACCCCTGAAAAAATATGGCGGTTTAATACGTAAATTTCTACACATATTGGTAACTCAATGACGCAATACGTCTGCATTTACCTCCTGGCTGGTAGATTAATTATGTTCCAGTTCTATTATTAACAAATAACCTTTCTCTGGTCACTCTAATACAACAGTATAAATCTTATTTCAGTATTTCCATTTCACAATAGTTCACCCAGTTCCAGGTCATTTTAACTTTAGGGGTTATGTTGGTCGAACGGTTCAACGCATGCGCGCAAGGTCTGTCATTGAGTCAACTGGCGTAGTTTCCGATTCCCTGCTTGCACCAGACAAGGAGTTGGGTCGCATGTCCAATCCCGTGAGCTTTCTACGGGTGTTCCGGTTTCCTTTCATAGCCAAAGACCCCTACGCACAAGCATAATTTTTAAAATAAAACATTTAACCATATGTGAGTCCATATTACTGCCATAGCTTCGAACATCCAGATAATGAATATCAAGTGTTGTTCTTTAACTATCGTCAACAGATTTTAATAATCACCGGAAGCAACCATTTACCTATCATATTTGATACCATTTTCCCATATTCTTGTCGCAAGAATTTAAACTCCGTGACCTAACCACAGAAAGTCTGATTTTGGTGATAGTCTAAGACCGCGTGTTATATAATAAATAATAATGGCGACTATAGAAATGGTTATATCTTCCTGAAACACAGGTCCAGTAACGTTTCAGAATGTGAATTGGGCACTGATAACGAACAATGGCCAGTTGCTTGTAAGATGTCCCACTTACATGCCCTATTCCGAAAGAGGGGTTAGGTGGCAGGGCCCTCAGAAACCTATGTACCCCCCCCCCCCCGCATACTGTACCTGATTTGCTCAGTTGAACAGTTGATTTATTTATGATTCAAGATATTTTAAAATACAAATTTTTATTAAGATTATTCTTACATTCTTTCAGGAAGGCCTGGCAGAGGACAGTGTCCAGCCCAGTCGTTCGAATCGTGAAAAGAACCCGACCAGACAAACTTCCCTCGTAGTACACTGCATGGCCCGCCTTCATTAGCCGTTTGTTTCAGGGAGTAAAATGTTAACCACAATTTCATTTCATTTTCTTTTCATAAATTACAAAACGGTTTTCCTGGTTTTATTTATGGAAACATTTTACGTCACACATCCCGTCACTAAGGAAATGAGGACAACAGGACACGAACTGTGTAATCAACAGCAAGTTATCCATCATTGTCGTCTATTTTATTTGTATCTCCTTGTAGGTTCACTTAACTTTCCTTGTTAGGTTTGAATATATTAAAATCACGTTCCTTATATTATATAGGTTACTTATTGAATGCTTTGACAAGGAGTAAGGTCGCCTGTCCAACCTCGTGGTTTTCGCCGGGTCCTCCGGTTTCCTCCCACTGCTAAAGACCCCTACGCACACGCGAATTCTTGAAATAAAATTAAACCATATGTTAGTCCCGAAATGACCTAGTTTGTGTCGAGTGAACGTTAAACACCATTTCTCTCTCTCTCTCTAAAATAATAACATGGCTTCCGTGAATTTAGAAAACAGAAAACAAAATAAAAGCTGTATAAATATACTAATAATGTTAGCATAGTATTGACGACAAACGTGCTCTACTTTAAAACACTGTGTGCTTAAATCCGCCTTGCTGTTGTTTTTAGGAAGTGCAAACGTTTTAAATGCCAATAACCTGGTTTCCAATCGACGTCAAGATGCCTTGCCTTGAAGGAAAATGTTACTACTGTCAGATGAATCAATAATCCATGGTTCTGTTTGCTGACTCAAGCTTAGTTGTAATGTTAAGTTGACAAGGTGGAAACTTTTGAAATAACTTCTGTGACATCTTTATGTGTAGGATATAAAGCACGAGACTGAGATTATCCTGGGGAAAAAAACACTGAAGAAAAATAACCCGAGAAAAAGAACAACCGAGGTCGGTAACCCGAGTTTTTCTCTCGAGGTTGTTTTTTCTGAAGTCTTTCTTCCCAAGCATAACCGAAACCGAGGACTGTAACTTGCTGGGGTTGGGATGGCCTAGTGGTCTAGAGTGCCGCGCTTCGACCTCTAGATGGCCGGTCACCTCTGGCTTGCGGCTGTGGTTTCGATCCCTGGTTTGTGGCATGGATATAGGGGCGCCTTCTTAACCTCGTGGGTTTCCTCCGGGCACTCCGGTTTCCTCCCACTGCTAAATACCCCTACGCGCAAGCGAATTATTGAAATAAAATTGAAACATATGTGAGTCCCGGAATGACCAAGTTTGTGTCGGGTGGACGTTAAAGCCCATCTCTCTCTCTCTCTCTCTCTCTCTCTCTCTCTCTCTCTCTCTCTCTCTCTCTCTCTCTGTCTCCCCCTATCTCTCTGTAACTTGCTTATAAACCGCCGATGTTTAAGTGTACGTAAACTGGGAACATCCCAGAATTTCAGTAAGAAAAACCTACCCTGGAAGAAAAACCTTAAAGAGAAAAACCTCGAATTCCCGACTTTCAGACCGCAAGTTATTCTGGGCATAGAATATACCACAACGATCGAAGGGATTTGTCGTTAGAGGTTTATAATGCAGTTTAAAGGTTAAAGTTCAGGGTGTGGCGTGTTGTAATTCGTCACGAAAAACACTGTGGTCGACATGGAGAAAGACAGAAATTGCGATGACAATCCACTCAACACAACTTAGGTTACGTCGGGACTAACATGGTTCCGTTATATTTCAAGTAGTCGAGTGACCCGGGGATAACCCACGAAGTTTGACAGGCGAATCTCATCTTTGTCGCGTACAAGCTGTGAATTACAACTACGACCTTGACATGGAAGACATGATAGTTAACAAAATATTTTTATCGTTTGTAAATTCCCATGCTTAGCTAAAATTCAAGGAAGACGTTCCGTCCAGTTCTCCCATGTTAGCACCTTAAATGGCAGATGCGTCGGTCTACATATTCCTGGTTGTACCACGTTTTGGCACAAAATAGTTTTAACATTAACCAGTTAGTGCATGTTAGCAGCAATTAACGCCCTAATGTCTACCAACATTAATTGCCTTGGTAGCAGATTGTCCGCCACACGTCCGATATTTGTAATACTAATCCGATTATATTTCGGATAATATCATGTTCAAATTTTGATCTGCATGTAAATCAGGATGAACTACCAATTAGTTAGGGAAAGTAGCCGACACTCAATTCCAGACATTATTTGTTAATATTCACAGCTAAATGTTGTTGGTACGAATGAATAACTCAGAAACCACGAACACTCAGCAATGTTACACCAAGCAATATGATAATAATAGTAAAACAGACTGTATTTATATGCATATCCTTTCCCAATGACATTGAAGTTTGCTTCAGATGCCCTTCTTTTGTAAAGGTTAAGAATAAATATATAAATATTTTATCGTGCATTGCAGACGTCTTCTAGATTCTGGATGTCAAGCACATCTGATTTCTCTCCTCGCCAGAATAAACATGCCGGAGTGCTTTAACGTCAACGCCCTACATCACAAAGACAGTCATCTCTGCCAAAAATATGATTTGCAAGGAATAATATGGTAGCTTGTCTAAACTCAAGGGTATCTTCCCACTGCCAAAGACATCTACATGCAACACGATGGATGACCGAATGGTTAGCACGTGCGCGCTGTATCATAAAGTCTGTCATTCGGTCAACTGACATGGTTTCCAATCCCCAGTTGTACGTGACAAGGAGTGGGGTCGCCTGTCCAACCTCGTGAGTTTTCTCTGGGTCCTCCGGTTTCCTCCCACTGCTAAAGACCTCTACCCGCAAGCGAATTATTGAAGTAGCCTAAAATTAAACCATATGTTAGTCCCGAAATGACCTAGTTTGTGTCCAGAGGACGTTAAACCCCATCCCCCTTCCCCTCCCCGTCTCTCTCTCATAAATGCAGATGTCTTTCTTTCAAATGAATGAAATTAAATCAATCCTTCTACAGATGTCTTTCCTTCTTTCTTTCTTTCTCAAGTACCCAATTGATTTATATCCTCCTTTTACTAGGTCAAATTATTTACACGGACATGGAACCATGCCAGTTGGCCGCCATTGTTTATTTAACAGACAACGTTTAGTTGTTTGTGAGCATTGGTTTGACGATTGTACACAAAATAAACAAAACAACGTGGATACAATAAGGAAACAAGTATGGTAGAAGTGAATCGTCGATCTTGTTCGTGATGTGAGATTCAATCAACATCAACTAGTCAACGGCTGCCAAATTTTAATCCTAAGATAAAATAGTTTCATATTGTTACTTCTTCTTAATCCTTGTCAGTCGAGTCATGGGATGATGAATTGTTAGATTCTATTAAACTTCTGTTAAAACTCGCCATATACATTTTAATACAAACTCATTCGCATTGACAGCCATTCTATAAACCTATGTCTGACGTTAAACCACATTTCATTTTAAAACCTATGTCCGACATTGACAGCCACACTATAATCCAATATTTTAAATGCATAAAAACAAACTGACCATACAATTTAATACTGAACCGCGACATTGAATACGTGGATACAATATTCCAAAAGTCAAACCGAGATATTAGTGGTCATTTAATTTAACATTAATGGTTTTAAGCCTTCTTTAAGCGACCTTTATAGGAAAAGACGTAGTTCGTGGCAACCATATACAGAAATAGATATGCTTAGTGGCAATCTTTATAGAAAACGACGTACTTCGTAGCGATCTTTATAGAAAACGACGTGCTTCGTGACAATCTATAAAGAAAACGACGTGCTTCGTGACAATCTATAAAGAAAGCGACGTGCTTCGTGGTAATGAGTATAGGGAACGACAGTAAACAAACATTATGGATTCGAACCCGATCTGCTGCTGCTGATTAAATCAAAAAACGGATAATCGAGACTATGATTTTTATCGTACCGACTTTAGTAATGATGATCGAGGCTAAACCCAAAATTCAATCGTTAAATTATCGGTTCAGGGTTGATCGATTTGACGGAAATTTTTAGCAAATATCCTTCACATTATCTAGTTTTTAACTGTTATAGTGAGAACTGGCAGCTCTTTATATAGAAAATAAATCTTAACAATAGTTTATAGGATTAAATACTATTGTCTCTGACACAATAAATTAATTAATCGGATTAGGCACTGATCCTTGTTGGCTTAGGAAATAATATGACTTTATTACAAATTCATAAATATCCACGAAGCAAGATATGATACGTTCATTATAATGACATTGTCCACCCTGGTTTAAAAGAGTTAGAAAGCGAAAGTAACAAGGCAGCCCTTTTGATAATATATACTGCGTATTAAATATTATTGATGTATGTATAGTCACCTTTTGTAATCAAATATAATGTTTATTCATGAAGTATCCTGAATAGAGAGTAATTCATGGCTGTGTGATCATTGTTGAAACATTCCATACTTCTTTTGGTATGCTTTATTGTCTCGAGTTGGTTGATATTAAGAAAAATAACATTGTGACTAATTTATTGGAATATGAATCCATGAGTGAAAGGGAGAGGGGTTTTACATAGGCTAAGCCTGTTCCCCAATCCCATTCAGACAACCTGAATAAAAATATTGTTTAAAAAAAGGAAAAAGGGCCTTTGGCAAATTCGAAATATAATTTATTAACCAAAATCTACTTATTCCAAGATATTAACACCGATTTTCAGTTTCAATGCCGATTCTTGTTTTTAAAAATGTAATATCCTATCTTATATGTTGCAGATATAATAGTTGTGTTTGGATCTACATATGGTAATGTGTTAATAAAGCAATTAGCAACGTAAACCCATCCGGTCTTCCATTAGCCCAGGTTAGGTGCAAACTACTAGGGCGTTAAACCCCATTTTATTTCATTTCACGTCAACCAATCACAGCTACGTCCATATTAATCAGTATGATTAACAAGCAAACCGAACTCTACAAACAACATCCTACTCAGTTTACATTGTTAATTATTGTTCTACAGCCGACTCAGTTTATATTGTTAATTATTGTTGTATTATGAAGCTATGTTGGTTATTATTAATATTGTTTATTACAATGGTATCTATGTATCATTATATCTCCCATGTAGGATGTATCTCAGTCTCTGGTTGTTAATTAACGATAATATGATATGAAAACTGGTGACAAATTCATTTCCTGCCAATAAATGTAACTGTTAAATTAATATCCTTAAACCAGAACGTTCTGTGTGGACATGAACAACCTCATCTCCTCCCCAACCGACCTGATCGCCTTCCCAGACGATCTGATCTCATCCCCAAGCGTTCTGGCCCACTCCCAACTGACCTGGCCCCATGTTCACAACGCATTATCGGACTTAAGTGGAGAATTTACTCAAAATTGATCACCTTATTTTAACTAAAATAAAGCCCTTTATAAATAAAACTATTGGTGTTTTGATGTATCACATAGTCTATATCAATAAGAAACCATGTGCAGAGTTTTTGTGTTTCTAGATCAATGATATTTCTCATAAACAGTGATTGAATGTTGAGTAAATTCTTAACTAAAGTCTGAGAATGCTTTGTGAACACGAGGCCTGATCTCCTACCCAACCGACATGATTGCCTCCCCAACCGATTTGATATCGTCCCCATGCGTTCTGATCTCATCACCAACGGAGCTGTTGGCCTCCCCAATCGAGCTCATTACCTCCCCAGTCGGTCAGATGCCAGATCCGCCTCCTCACTAACCAACCCGATTTCCATGCCCAACGCACCTGATCTCCTACACAACCAACCCGATCTGCTCCCCAACAAACCAGATCTCCCAAACCAACCTGATTCCCCCCCCCCCCAAATGGTTGAATAGAGTTGTATTAGGATTTTAACCAGAAACCAATGAAAAGGCCATACCCTTCATGCATTATGCCCCAGACTGTTATCCTCTCAAACGTATATTTTTTTTAATAATTTGGTATTCACATTGACGCATGGATTAAGTATTGACAGTTTAGTGTGCTATTCAATTTTCCTGAATAATTATCTATTAACACAGAAATCTAACTAATCTATGATTTAAATAAACTGTGAAAAATATTGTTTTTTAAATGTGTGAATCAGAATTCTGGTATGGATTTCGTGTGTAATTAGTCTGTACGTGCAGGAATTACTGAAAATAGAGTCCAATACAAGCGCAAATCATGACTAAACTGTTAATGTACCCTTACCATCATGTAACACTATTGACCGTAATCTAATCTGGTGCCACAAGATTTAGTATTAGTCACAAAGAAGAGACCTTATTACTTTATTGAATAAAAAAATACTCGAGTACAGCAGACTTTTAGGTACCAGAAAATAAGGACTAAATTCTAACATAACAGAAAGCTCCGTGTTTCACGTGATCTGTTAAAATTCGTATTTTATATTCAATAACGAAACAACGGCTCCCTAAGTCAAGCTGGCAGACAATATCCGTCGGGTTGCCAGTTAGTGATATCCTAACATATTTGCCCAATGCTTCACCTATGAGAGTTTTTGCGGGTAATGCCAGTATTTTTCTAGTAAAATTGGGTGTCTATGCCTTCCATATACACCAAATTTGCCACACTTTTATTGAAAACAACCCCAGATAAACACTTTTGTGAGAATATATCTTTAGTTTAAAAAGTAATACGTTTTATTTTGAGTTCAAGTAGCATAGTTTCTTTAATGTTTCGGATATGATGTGTGTAATATTCATGTCTTTTCATTTCCTTCACTTTGAGCGCTGACACAAAACGCTTTCTCCGTAGTTAAGATTTCCAAAAACAGAGCCCTGGACCGTTTCTTTAAACAACATGACCACAGTAGCGCCTTAAAATAAACTAGAGTATTAAAATCCCATCTTTGGACGTCTGTTTGGATTATATTTAGAGCAAGGTTAAGAACATACGATACGTTTCGGTCAAAGATTAAGGCTAATATCCCCGCGTGTTAAGCCCTTAAATCACCACTTAAGTTACTTATCCTGCCTGGCAGTGTATAATAATGTCCATATTGTTCTACCACTTATCGCGGAGCGTTGTTTCATCTCCCATACTATTGTCATTACATATTTAAATATGGTTTCCCTGCAGCCATCTTATCAGACAAACGATGCAACTAAAAGGGTGAATTACAAAGAAAAACAAACGAAAAACGAATGGAGGTTTATCATTAAGCTTAATTATCCATATAATGTCATCATTAATTGCATAACCCGGCCTGTTGCCATTGGTTACGGCATATATTAGGCTATCAGCTGACCGCCATGGAGATAGAATGACGTAATGGGGGTAATTAACGGTCTAGGAATAGCGATAAATCATTTAGTGGAGTTTATTAAATGCCTTAGTATTAATTCGTAATAAAGGATTAAATAAATTCTCTTTAAGTCGTGACATAACCTAATTTCGTTCGCCCAATAAACAACTTTCGAGAATACATTTTAATTATAGATAAAGAAACAACGCCATCTTGAATCAATATTTTTATACCTAAATCAAGGCTTTAAACTCTGACATGAAACAAAGAGGTTCCAACAATATTTATAGTCATTTTATTGTTGAATTCCAATCAAAGGATATCGATCAATGGGCGAATACGGGATTTTTTAAAGGGGGGGGGGTGCAAACGAAAGTTTTGGGGTTTTACCTTTTATTAGTGATTTGATATCAGTTCCATTAAAGCAGTTTGTGACATGTTTAGGTACAGTAGAATACAGTAACAGACTGGGTCTGAAAATATTGGTTGCCAGGAGACAAAGGGGGCCACCCACCAATATAATACTGTCATTTAATTTTTAAAATGAATAAATTAAATTTTCAAAAAAATGTAAGTGGGAACAAAAAGATGAAATTATAATTTTCCTGATTTTGTTTAATGTCTAAAGGGACTCACTTCCTCAAGGGCAAGCTAACAACCTGGTCAGTCCGCCACTGGTAGAATATGTACAAGCAGCCACTTCTGCTCAGCGGCAATTCTTTGTAAGCCGTCACAATACATTTCTCTCGCAGAAATTCTTTTGTTTTTTTTTTTTTGTTTGAGTCCAATTTTGAATCCCTAAACCCGAAAAAACTCAAACAAACTCCTGTTGTTTCAACAGGCACCAAGAGTTTCCGAGAGTTTAGTGTTAAATAAGTGATGAAGGGGGATGTTGTAAGATTATACAGAGGCGTTCCAATTCTAATAATATGGAATGAAGACCTCTCCCCCCCCCCTCGTTGTTAATCTCAAGAGGTGTTCAAAATCTAGTATCCGCCACTGGAGAGTACATACTTTAATTTTCAAATTCTACTTTTATTTCTTTTTATTTTAATCATCCACATCTTCAGTGCTTCCTCTGTCTCTGTTGAACGGTAGTGATTATATATCCGTTCCAGGGAATTCATTCGGTACAATTCGTAATTAACGTCAATCATGCCCAGCGCAGATTGATAACTGAAGTATGTCTAAACGATGTAGACATCAAATGCTGTTTTTCTCACAGAAAAAATATAATTATTCTGACAACATGGAGAGATTTGGAGAAGTTCATTCTCGGTGAAAACACGATATGCACGTCACTAGAAATCTACTTCTAATTATCAAGACGTTTGAAGTCTTGTCAAATCGGAAGAAACTCTCCGTACTTTATCACACTTCTTTGAACTATCGGTAAAAGAAAAACATGTGGTTTTGGAACAGTAAATTTCCTTGTTTCAATTCTTTTTTTATAAGCAATATTTTTATTCAGATTTCTATCTGAATAGGGATTGGGAAACAGGCATAGCCTATATTAAACCCTTCTCCTGTCTCAATGAACAATCTAGACAAGCAACGGTACATTCTAGTCATTGGTCAGGTTACAGTGCTGTCTATTCGCAAATATTGTGGCATGTAATGAACCCCGTTTACATTACAAATTTTAAGCGTGCCAGGTACCGTTCCTGGTACGGCACGGTTATTTTTTTGTAGTGTAAACGGGTCAAACACAAGCGTGCCGTTCTGAGTACCGTGCCAATCTGGCCCACTGAAGTGAGGTGATCTCGGATTCGTACCAAGAACGGCTCGCTTTAAATTTTCGTAGTGTAAACGCTAACCGGTCTGAGTACGGATTACTGCGCATGCGCCAAATGAACCTTGACCTTTTTTCCCTGCAAACCTTGGCAGATCTGTCATCAGTTCTGTCAAAATAGCTGCTCAAACTAAATCAGTCATCATAATTGTCTTCATATGGGTAATTTGCACAGGGACTGAAATTAACTTTTCTGCGAAGAGTTCCACATTTGGCATGCTTGGCACGGTTCTGAGACCGGTTATTTTAGGGTAATGTAAACGGGTCAATTTCTTGAAATTTATCGCGGCCTGGTAACGTACCCAGTACGGCACGCTTATCGCGGCCAAGTGTAAACGGGGCTTTTGTGTGAATTTTAATATGGATCTGACAGAAAATCATTTTGAAAACATATCAATATTGTCTGGTCAAAACACAGTGGGAGACCCGACAAGGATCTTGTTTTTTCCTCATTTTCTACGCAACTTATGATGGGGGTTAACGTACACTCGACACAACACAAACCAGGTCATTTCGGGACTAACATATGGTTTAATATTATTTCAATAATTTTCTTGCGCGTAGGGGTCTTTAACAGGGGGAGGAAACCGGAGGATTGGACCCTACTACTTGTCACGAACAACCGGGGATTCGAAACCACGCCAGTTGACTCAATGACAGGCTTTATGATTCAGCCATCCCCCATCCACAAGCACTGTTAAGTGTCATGTTATGGTTTTAAAGAAATACATGTACCACAGTCTATATAATCTGAAAGTTAAGGTAAAGTGCAGGTTTCGCCCAGGTCGATCGTTGGCAAGATTGTGGGGTAGGGTTGGGGTTAGGGCAAGTCCTGTTTACATATGGTGACCTTTGACCAAATCTGCAGTAGAACTAACCTACTAACTGTCGAGTTGTCAGGTGGAATTGGCAACAAGCTTATTGACAAATGCTAAACTTGCGTCGGGTTAACCTGGTCTATAACTTGGAAGCGTCGCGGTACCAACGTCCAATGAAACCTATTATTATTTCCGGGGAAGTAAAATCATTTGACATGTTGCTGCTGGGATTAAATTATCGTTTCACAAAGCTTACAAACTATATTTAATGGTAGCATTTATTAGGTCTCTCCAAGAAAATTAGAGGCGAGCGCTTTATTCAACTAGCCCCTTGTATTGTCTTTTGGCTATTCTTTCAATATTTTTAGCTGAAACTTTTAGCCAAGGTACACCAGCCATTTGTTCAGATATTCAATGGGTGAATGAAGTGCGTTTAATAATAATTACTGATATATATAATGTATTCCAGTATATAAATAGTTATATAATTAATTATAATTGATCGGTATAATTATTATATTAAATAAGACTTAATGATCGTGATTAACAATAGTGTATAGAGAACCAACCCACGGATATCCAGCTGTTTATTGACAACCACGCTTTAACCTTGAATCTATAATAGTTATATTTGTATGACAATATAGCTGAAAAAGGGCGCGTGTGTGTGTAGCGGGGGTCCGTCATGAATGATGTGACGTCATAAGTTCTCACTCTGGGTTTCATTTCTTTTCCGCCAGTTTCTCATTTTAATTTATTAGCCATATATTTTTTCCGCGAAAAGGAAAAGAAAAACTATGTATTATATTTTTTCAGTAATTATTAATATTTACGTAAGTATGTAATTTAGTTTGAAAAAGACGGGTGGGTGTGTGGGGGTTGGTTCTCCAGTCATAAATGTTATGAAGTCATTCCTGTGTTTATTGAATCGAGCTCTTTCCCAACGTGTTATCATACTTAAATAAAAATCTAATTCAATACTAATTAAATGTGGAATACAAATAATTAAAATACCTTATTTCAAAAGCTAATTCTTGTCCCTTGCTTGGTCCTAACTTTAAACGTCAATTCTTGTCACTCACTTGGTTCTTACTTTATAAGTTAATTCGTGTCCCGTGCTTGGTTCTAACTTTAATTTATGTCTATTGCTTTGTTCTAACTTTCCCCTAAATTTACGCTGGGCTTAAGGCCCTCTACTCTACAGACGAAAGGAACATTATCCGGCTACGTCTTGTCCAAAAGTTTTTACGAGGTTTACTCTGGAATTTTTGAGATACACGGATGTAAAGTTGCACACTAGTAAACATGTAGCCATCTGTAGTCAATCTCTTTAATCTATTATCCCTTCCACTAAAATCATGAATATTTACCAAAACCTGAGAGACAATGTCAGTCTAATGTAGCTCGTCGTCGATTCTACATCCATATGCTTACATAATTCGTCCGCTATAAGAGAGAGAGAAGGGGAGAGAGAGAGATAGAGAGGTTAACGTCCACTCGACTAACACATGGTTTAATTTTATGTCAATAATTTGCTTGCGCGTAGGGGTCTTTAGCAGTGGGAAGAAACCAGAGGACCCAGAGAAAACCCACCAGAGAAAACCCACGAGGTACAAGCGAGGAATCGAAACCAAGCCACTTGACTAAATGGCAGACGTTATGATTCAACGAGAGAGAGAGAGAGAGAGAGAGAGAGAGAGAGAGGGGCATTCTTATTGTTGATCTGCGTCCAGCTGCGACCTATCGCCCACGATATTGTTCTGGACCACTACTCCACTACTGTCTCAATCTCCATTGACCTTTAAGATGTGTTATCGAAATTCCTCGTCTTAACTGTATTTTTATGGTTTCTATCTCTTTAGTCTTATTGCGCGGCAACTTATTCAAATCAGTTCTCCCACACAAGAAACAACCACAGTTCACACTAATCTAAGTTCTAACAATAATGTTCAATGGTCCAGAAATAAACTTAACGAGGAAATGGGGTGTTAGGGGATTGTGTTCACTAAGGCTATATCACCATCGTCATATCCAATAGATCATTTTATAGGTTTTTATATGAGAGAGAGAGGCGGGGGGGGGGGAGAGGGGAGGGAGACCATTTCGGGACTAACACTGACAGAGAAACAGAGGGTCTGTGTGTGTGTGAGAGAGAGAGAGGGTGGGGGCAGCGCCTACTCGACACAAACTAGATCATTTCGGGACTAACATGGCTGGATTTTATTTTTTCAATAATTCGTTTTAGCGAAGGTGTCTTTAGAAGTGTGTGTGTGGGGGGGAGGGGGCTGGCATCCCTATTCGTGTTCACTTACAATTTTGGGATGGAAAACTCGACCACCCAACACCTACATTTAGAAGAAGTGTTATCAATCCATAGTTTACAATTACTTTATACTACAGGGTGACGTTCCGGTCAGGGTTTTTTATAGTCTTCATAAAATACTTGTAATCTACAGAATTGACTCCAGGCGCGGATCGGGGGGGGGGGGTCGTAGCCCCCCCCCCTCAGCCCCAGTGAGAGAGAGAGAGAGAGATGGGTTTAACGTCCACTCAACACAACCAGGTTATTTCGGGACTAACATACGGTTTTAATTTTATATCAATAGTTCGCTTGCGCGTAGGGGTCTTTAGCCGTGGGAGGAAACCGGAGTTCCCGGAGTAACACGAGGTTAAGAAGGCGTTCCTATCTCCATGCCACATACGCTCACACCAGGGCTCGAAACCACAGCCGCAAGCCAGAGGTGACCGGCCAACTAGAGGACGAAGCGCGGCACTCTAGACAACTTGGCCATCCCAACCCCCCTCAGCCCTAGTGACATAGTTGATTTTCAATTTCGTTTGCTTTGTTATTGCTGTAGTTCACATATCTGCTCTTTAATAGCTGATATAAACATGATTTTGGCATTGTCTCTGCCCAAGCAATCCAAGGTTGCAACGTATTACCCTTTGCTGCAATGTGACCCCCCCCCCCCCCTCGACAAAATCCTGGATCCGGCCTGTTGACTCCTTTGTATTTTCAGTTACAAAGTAAATTGTATTCTATAGAATTGTATCCTACGTATTACCAGTCGAATTACTAAAGGTCATAGAAACAATATTATCGTAGTTACGTACTTGTTTTCTAGCCAATTTTGATTAAATTATTCACGATTTGCTATACGGGGGGTAGACATATTGGTTATTTGTTTTTCTAGACATTTGTACAATAACATATGACGGGTCTGGTGATTGAATAATACATGATATGAAACAGTAAAGTGGGAGATGATTGGTGGGTCTGGGTTTTAATAACGACGGAAGGTGATGTCGTACAAATATTTATAGAGAACAGAAGGGAATGGGTTTAAATTCTCCCAAACAGAGTTACAAGAAACATTTTCGTCTTCCCCTTGATCTTGTCTGTGATATCACGATTATGGAAATGACATGAAATTGGGTATAACGTCATACAGGGACCGACAAGAGCGTTTTTTTTTTGTCAATTTCGCTTATCCATAACAATTTCTATTTCTTATGGAATCTTATGTGAGCTGGGTGGATGGCCGAATGGTTAGTGCATGCGTACTGTATCATAAAGCCTGACATTGAGTCAACTGGCGTGGTTTCAAATCCCCAGTTGTATGTGACAAGGAGTAGGGTCGCCAATCCAACCATGTGTGTTTTCTCCGAGTCCTCCCACTGCTAACGATCCCTACGTGCAAGCGAATTATAGAAATAAAATTAAACCATGTTAGTCCCGAAATTACCTAGTTTGTGTCGAGTGTACGCTAAACCCCATTCCCCTCTCTCTCTCTCTCTCCATGAGGGGGGGGGGGGTGGTTTCTTAGTGGTCTAGAGTGCCGCGCTTCGACCTCTAGCTGGCCGGTCACCTCTGGCTTGCGGCTGTGGTTTCGAGCCCTGGTGTGAGCGTATGTGGCATGGAGATAGGGGCGCCTTCTCAACCTCGTGGGTTTCCTCCGGTCACTCCGGTTTCCTCCCACTGCTAAAGACACCTACGCGCAAGCGAATTATTGAAATTAAAAATTAAACCATATGTTAGTCCCAAAATGACCTAGTTTTGTCGAGTGGACGTTAAACCCCATTTCTCCCTCTCTCTCTCTTCCTGGGATTAGCGTCGTACTGTTCTGCACCAACCGGGTCTATGAAGACGGGATACGCCAAGCAGTGTGCAATGGGGGTAATTTTGCCCTGACAGCTTTGACCATTTCACCTTTTACAGATGGTCAAATGAGGAAAGGGAAATAAATAATTAAGCCATCAGTGATGAAGCAATATGATCCTAAATGGAATTGTTTACAAAGACAGGCGTTGACCATTTCACCTTTTATAATACATGTATAGATGATTAAATTAAGACAAGGAAGTATATGTTATGAAGCCATCATTAATAAACCTTCAACAAAAATATCAAATCAAACAAACGACACGATATTCTGATTCCATTACAGAACAAAAACAAACTCATTAGTTTTGCTTTATTAATTGATTGACACGTCACCATAATGGTGGTACGAAACTAGTTAGCTGGCTCCTTGGAAATTGATTGGCTGACGTTTTAAAGGCTCATTATCTGTCGACGTCATCAATTCAAGGGTTGTTCGCCATGATTGAATCTTTGTGATTGAATATTGAGATCACGGGGGTGGTCGTAAAAGCTGATAGAATCAACTCATAATGAACCCGGTAAATGTCAAGACAATTTGTGTGATTATTCTGAAGAATGAAAAGTACCCGTTGCCATAGAAAACAGAGCTAAGCATCTATTCCGGCTTTATTGTCTGATATCCATTTCTGAATATGGTTGACTTCAGTCTTTCCCTGTGTGTTTCTGTATAGGATGCAATCTGAAGCCACGGTGGCTCACAACCCAGGATTAAGTTCCGGGTTTGATAAACGGTGCTGGCCGAGACACTTACTCGAGAGTTTCCACTGAAATTGGGCCTCAATGCTGTATGGGTTCTTTCGTATTTTATGATCGTATTTATTCACCATTTTATGCAGCAGGAATATGAAGGGTTTTTTTTATATAAAGTATGACTTGTGGAGGTGGTGGTGGGAGGGGGGGGGTATTACAAGGCATGCCTAGGAAGGGTTTCGTTCTAAGACATGGTCAAGAGGGTTTTTATAAAATAAAAAGCATGACTAAGGGTTTTTCACACAGCATGCCTAGGAGGATTTTTGTTTTATTAAAGCATGGCAAGTGTTTTTTTTATTATAGTTTCATAAAACATTGTCATTAGCCAAGGAAACGGTCTGTTACGGCGAGCTTTTGGCGTGTTTTGGATGGAACTGTGGGTAACCAACTAGTAACATCAATGCTGATTGGTTAATCAAATGTCAAAAGACGCTCGTATAACCTCTGACGTGACCTATCGCAACAACCGGTCAGATATTCATGTAGTGTGGGCCATTGAAAGTATAAAAAAACGAAACGAAATATACGTCTGTATTTTATCAGATTAAACTTTATGTGAAGTCATTTATTTGATGTACATATACGTCACTAATTTCGCACACAATTTACGCGCAGTTCTTAGTGTTAAAGACATTCATGTGACTTGCTCCAAAATAACTATTTATTTTTTTATATCTGATGTAGATACCACATGTGCAGACCCCTTCAAGCAGGAAAAGGGAACTTTGAATGTATTAAGAGACAAGGAAAACTTCCTTATAAACGACTAATAGATATTAAAATGTTGAGCAGCAATATCAGGTCACACGGCTTGAATGTGATTATTTGTCATAGCGTCGTATTATAATCACGTGGGAAAACCCACGATGTTTTTTTTAAATTAATATTTCCTTGTAGAAACTGCATACTGGGTTATTTCCTTTAAGAAATTCAAATCTGGTATTTTTACATTTGATTGTTGTATATAATGGACGGGCTAATGTTTCAATCACAATTTTCAACAATTGAGCAGAACCGGATTGAAGGAGGGGTGGGGATGGCTTCGATCAGGGGCTCCCAATCTAGTTTAAAAAAAAATCCTTGGTATCATAACTAAATGTTTCGTTGATTATGCTGTATGTGTCTGGATGTCAGAATGATGAGCGCGTGTGCGCTGTATCATTAGGTCTGTCATAGAGCTAGTTGGTGTGGTTTCGATTCCCCGGTTGCACGTGACAAGGAGGGGTAGGGTAGCATGTCCAACGTCATGGGTTTTCTCCAGGTACTCCGGTTTCCTCACACTACTAAAGACCCGTATGCGCAAGCGAATTCGTGAAATAAAATTGAACCATATGTTAGTTTCGAAATGACCTAGATTGTGTCGACTGGATGTTAAATCCAAGTTCTCTTTACCTCCTAGTCGATTGACTGGACATCGATTTTATTCAGAATTCTTGCAAACCGGAAAGGTCTAGTTTTAACTCCCATTACAATTAAATGAAAAAGGGTTTAACGCGCTACAGTTCTGCCCTGACCAAACCATCCCACCCCACCCCGCCCCACCCAACATTACAAACAATACCAATGCGAAAAATTATAGTAACCGAAAGTGTCACTTTAAATTGTGGAATTGCCAACGACCCTTGACCATTCACATCTTTATCAAGAGTTCGACAAGCCATGCAAAACACGCTTTATCCTCCCTGCTACTAAATTACTTTATTGATAGGGAAAATCCGATTAACATGTTCTATACGACCGTGACATTGCAATCTGATATAAAGAAAGCCTGCTGGTGAGAAAGGTCAAGGCTGTGGGTCGATAATGGCGTGGTTTCCTGAAGAAGATAATTGAATGTTGGAATAATAAGAAGTAATATTTGATAAACGGTTGTCCTTCACAATAAGATGAGGATGGTAATTATTGTCATTTATGTACAACATACTGGGCTGAATAAATGGCCGGAGATAATAAAACGTCTCCGCCATCTTGATGAGTATTGTTGTCTGATAACCATCTCATTTTGTCCTCCATTTTGTTGCTTAATAAATACGGAAAAAGAAAGTACTTTGATCTTTATGGAGATAATTATCTTTTATCAAATTACGAATTATGGCCCGAAACCTACCTCGTCATGTTTCGCTTGCCATATGCCTTAATGTGTCTTGATATTATTGGCAACGAAATCGTAAGACCGTTGTCTGAACACCTTATTTGGTTTGACTTAATATATGCAGTTGCGCATGACTGAAAAGACGTTTTTTTCTGTGGAAGATAACTAATAGATGATTTTTATTGTAAAGAAACGCCCTCCTAAGAAGCATACAAATCAATGCACTTAATAAAAAGGCATTCATTTCGTGACAGCTGTGGGAAATTTTGGACTGCGCGTTGATGATAATCATGCATGGATATTGTGCAATTGATGAATCCGACCTGTCAATCATTGTAAAGATATTGACCAATCAGAAAGCCCGATTATATTTGGCCCGCGTAGTTCAAGATTGGCAGCCATTTTGTCCCACAAACAAACAAGGCCGTGCTCTGTGGGAAGTTTGTTATTTCTACATTTATCGTCGAAATGGTATTACGATGCGCGTGGGGAACTTGTAACAAGCATGAACGAACGTTACCCCGAAAGACGGCATGGCGCAAAAATTTATACTTTTTCAGAAATCAAAAAGAAACAATTAAAAATGTGTTTGCCCTGGATCAAGGGGATACGGTCAGTTTATCCCACGACCGTTTCAACCCGGGCTGTTTCATCCCAACCTAATTTTTTTTTATCCCAGATTGTTTCCCCATTTAGGTCCACTTACTGTTAAATAAACATGTCCTTTGTTATTTATTATTAAATAAACACTTAGTTGATTGTTATGGATTAGTAATAAAACATGTGGTGAGGGTTGAGTTGTATTTATACATTTTTTAAGTAAGAAGTTGAAACCAGATAATATTTAATTTAACAACATCTGACGTCAGCTCTGTTTTAACATGTTTTTATTTATGATAAAGGGAGAAGATGATCACCCTCTCTTCTCACGACAGTGTGATTGTAAATAATTTAATTAAATCAGCCTGTCCTTACTAATATCATGCATAACAATTAACAATTTGGACACAATAAAACCTGCATCGTAACAATTGTTTCCGTTTTGTCTCCAATAATAATATAAATTCAGAACATTGTCCGAAAATAAAGTTTATGTATAATTTACAGGACAATTTGACAATAGAAAATAATTTGGCCAAAAGAGTATTTTTCACATTATAATTTTTTATCGTAAATTAGTTGGAATGCGAGAAAGGAATTACAGGGGGCGTGATCAGCTGTCCTCGGCACGTGATTGGAATAGTGTCATGTACAGGTGCAATGTCGGGCTTGACATTCAATTTAAATTTTATACCGATATTTTAGAGTCCTAAATCTACACATTTCTCAACGGCAGTGTCATACACCTGCAGTACATTCAATTTAAAGCATCATTTGGGATGCATGCTTTTACTAAGCGAAATCCACGCCAATTCGAGTCAGAAACTTACCGCTAAAAATTGCGGCGATTCGTGTGAATATTTAGTCCGGCCGATGTCGAAGAAATTAATTATGATATTCACATATATCAAATATGAACCATTTAATCGTGTTTGTGCACATGCCATGGATAATGTGTGAGTAGTGTGACGTGGAAAATTATAAATGACAGGTTAGTTACGGTACTAAAGCGACATTTCGAGGCCTGTCTGAATAAAGTTTATACTCTATATTTATTTATTTCTATTTATGTAAACTCTTTTTTTTTTTAAAACCATTAAAACCACACTATTCAGTTACTATTTGATGACAATATGCATGCACGAATCAAACTGTAAGGTGCTGGGTCGCCATATTGAACCGCTAATGCTGTTAAGCTTGGGGGACGTAGTAACAGTATCTAAGGGGGCGGAGCTTGACTCCAAATCTCGGAATCATGAATATAGATACACTATTGTAATGGTAATATGATTCACTATAGAATATATGCTAAATAATACAGTTATTACATTGCAACTTTTTTTTGTTATAAACAGGTTACTTAATTACGTCTCAATTTTTGCAGGCATAGCCACGGTTTGGAGGATTCTGAGGTGGATCAAACAGGATATGAAATTTAAAGTAGCTAAATTTCTAACTCAATATCACCCAAAATCTTCAACATTGAAAACACGAATTATGTGTCAAGTTTAATTCAACATTGATGCTGTGATCTTACCGGGAAAAGATGGGCTTCTGATATCCAATATGTAAGACAAAATAAACATTTTACCATAATGCGTTTCAGCGCCATTTATAACAAGAAACTTGAAGAACGAGGCTAGACACATTCCACAAGTCATGTCTAACGGCGACGCCATATTCTTATCTTGAGAGCATGCCCAATAAATACTATTAGTATAAATAACTAGACGCTAGGGTGGCCTTTCGATTGAGACGCGGTTTGAAATTAGAGTAAAAACGGAAACCACTGAATATGTAGATCAGTTTATATACATTCATATTACAGTATTATATGCGTTGCGACCCATTCGTGTCAATTTCTAGGTCTCAAATATTAGCAGTTTTTCTCCTTTAAGAGTCGGAAAGAAACCTGAAATGAGATGAAATAGGGCTTAACGTCCTACTGTTCTGCTGCTACGACTGGGCAAATAAAACCCTCATGTGTTTTTTGATTTATGACATTGCAACCCCATCCATTTTATCCGTGCCATTGAAACCTTGCTATTTTTCACCTGTGCCACTGCAACCTTAATCTGTTATACCTGTGCCTAACCTTACTCTTTTTACCCGTGCCCTTTTAATCTGGGCCATTGCAATCCAAACCCGTCCTTTAACTCTGTCATTGCAACCCTATCCCGTCATTCAACTCTGTCATTGCAACCCATACGACACACCTGTGCTTGCCTACTCCATGATCAAACACGATAGCAGATGGCTTCCATCTTGTTTACTGACGGTACTACTTATTTTAAGACAGACTCGGCTTTCCAATTTATAATATCTACGTCATTGGGGATTTCCAATTTATACTCACCGGTTGCTATGACCCGCTATGGCGTTGTCTAGAAACGCGCGTGCTCGCGTTAGTTTAAAATTTTTGCTATACGTTTAACATGGACTATTTGATGTAATTTGCCTGATTTGATTTGGCCCCATTTCCATAAATTTAGGTTGTTTTTTAGAAATTTTTAGCAAATGTTAATCTTAGGTGTTTTTTAATTCTAGCCGAAGTAAATTTTTTTACAATTTATAGCGAGTTAAGTTATCGTCTCTAAGAGGCGGGCATAGTATTTTAAATGGCGGCCATTTGCCATCATGTGTATTCTTGAAGTAGGTACACATGATGTAATCGTATGATTGCAACCCTAACCCGTCCTTTAACTCTGCCATTGCAACCATAACCCGTCCTTTATCTACGTTATTGCATCCCTAACCCGCCCTTTATCTATGTCACTATTGTCGTTAACCACCTATCCTACCACCTTACCAAAGGTATTGATCTATTCATAGGGGGTCCTGATAATCACTGATAACAAACCCGATAAGTGCGGGTTGGTTTTTGGTCAAAAAGTTGTCGATTAGAAAAGATGTGTTACGGATATGCATACTCTGTACATCCTGGATATTATTTGGGCGCAATTGACAAAAAAAACATCATACAAAAATCCCACTGTTATCGATTCCTAGCAAGAGCGATCTAAAGTAACCATATTGACAGAAGTACGAAACTAATCTAAACCAGCTCTACTTAATAGTAAGTGCAGGAGGACCGCACTACACGCAAAACAAAAATCTACAAGATAAAGCTGCAGACAAGACAGAAAAAAGACATTGCATAAAATAAACAAATATCAACTCAAGTGAATGGATCCGGAGGCCAGCAGTAAGCGTCCAGTCCCGGGTCTGTTAGGGTACAGACCACAGCTGGTGGTAAAATTATATCGACGTGGATATAATCATCTAGATCTAGATATAAACACCATTTCTTGAATAGATAAAACATAACCTAATCTTGTTTGGGTTTCTTAAAAAAAAAGCAGAGCTGCACTAAATGTCAATAGATAGGCTCGGTGCACTAGAAAAGTTATTTTTTGAGCTTGGCTATTTTAAAGGAGATGAATATTGTCAATATCAGTGAGATATTACAGATTGGAAAGTTAGTTTGGAAACTTCATGATTTGATTGATCTCGTAATGTTCCAATAGTGTCATGAATACCTGAATTTCTGCGACAGCTTTGTACCACTACCCCCGTTCCTCCCTGGTCACCCACTCCCACATTGGAACGTACGCCACGGACTGTTGATATTAAAAAAAAAAGCAAAATGAAATTCATGTTCATGAGGGATGTTTTGTTTCCTGCTATTAACAATATGCCATAGTCACGATTATTTATTTTCATCCCAATAAAAAAATAATTAACATCAGAAAAGACGTGTATTATGTGATTGCTGAATGCATATTGTCATGAATTTAGAAGTTTTCATTTTCAGCACGAATTACGAGCATGTTGCCCATGTGTTCGTTCGATAAGGGGCATTTAATCTTTATTCTGTACACAATGTTGAACGGCTTCATTTCTCAAATCGTGACTGAGGCCTGATTAAAGGATACTGTGTGTAAATAGGACAACATGCTGTTACAAATTCAGATAAACAACCGGATTGTCAGACATTCTTTCTCCAATCTATATCCAATGAGGTTATCTATATTATAATCTTGATAGTGTCACATGGCTGATAAAATAAGTACAACTACTATCATTGGTTGTTTGTCTTTTGACCGCCATCTTACCTGGTTACAGAGATTTTCAACAAACTTTAATTTGAAAGCGTATATAAATCACCATACACTTTGATTGTTTGTGTCTTTTAAGACGGGATAGGGGTCGAATGTTTAACGCGTGCGCATTCTATCAGACGGTCTGTCATTGAGTTAAGTGATGTGGTTTGATTCTCCACTTGTACGTGACAAAGAGTAGGGTCGCCTGTCAAACCTCGTGGGTTTTCGTCGGGTCTTCCGGTTTCCTCCCACTGCTAAAGACCCCTACGCTCAAGCGAATTGTTGAAATAAGATTGCACCACGTGTTAGCCTCGAAATGACCTAGTTTGTGTAGAGTGAATGTTAAACCTCATGTTTTTATTGTCCAGTTGGTATTCACAATATTTTAATTGAAATACGAATGACCATACCCCGTGTATATTAAAATCCTTGCTAACCATCGTCGAGGCAGCTTTATAGTAACTAACATGATCCGCACTAAATATTGGACCACATGCAGCTTGGTTTTTGTTTTTATTATTGACAGGTGGATGTGAAGATGTTTATACATAAAACAAGGTTTGTCGAGAATGATTTCTATCACACCTTGAACAGTTGAAACATGATCAATCATCGTCGTTTATCAGATACACGGATACTTCCCTACCGAGTAGAAGGTGTTGAAAGGGATTTTCTCCATGTCTTGTTGGTTACTAGCACTGGTAAGCAACTACCAGTTTGTATGGAGTTGGGGGTTAAGTACCCCCCCCCCCCTCTCTATCTCTCAGGTGGCAATTTATGTTGACTTACTGACCTGGACTCGAAGACAAGCTTTAGAATTGACAGTCTTTTAGTCAGGTTTGGGTGCATGTTTTTGGCGATGGAAGCGTTACGCTGTTTTAATTGTGTTAGACCCGAAATGACCTAGTTTGTGTCGAGTGATAGTAAAGCCCCCTCTTCCTCACTCCCTCTCTTTCCCTCTCAGCCCATCAAAACCCCCGGATAAAAGGGATTCTGCACACAGTGATCATCTATTTGCCCTAAATGGCCGCCATATCCAACTGTTTTGTAATGCGGTGCTACTCGCTTTCACACCTGATATACACTCAAAGATTAAATAAACTTTTGCAATTTTATTAAATGGAAGAATATTTCGCATTTTCCACTAAAATCGTCAATTTAAGACTTAAAATGTCGGTCAACTAGCTTAGTGTCTGTTCTCAAGCGGGGCTTACTGTTTGGTATGGGATAATAGATCTCTCTCTCTCTCTCTGTATCTCTCTCTCTCTCTGAGAGTAAGGATGAGAAATGTGTGGTCGTGATGACTACTGTATTATTAGTTGGTCGACATGATAAACATCCTACCCACGACGATCAATACAAGGTGATTCAGAGGTTATATTGATGACTAGCAGGGAATAAAACACCACTTCCATTAAATTCCTGCAAATCTCTTGTCTTTAAGGGCGATGATTTATGTGTGTTTATACGAGTATAAGAGTAAAGTGTTGATTAAGTATGATAATACATCTATCTATATTACTATTATCGTTAGCTTTAATATAACATCATAATGATGATTGATAGTATCAGATTAAACTGTATCATACACACCTTGTCATTCATGTATTCCAGATCGACATGGTACCACCAGGGGCGTGGTGAGGGCAATTATTGAGAAGAAATTATGAGTAACAAAAAAGATTTTGGCACAAAAACCCTTTTACTGACCGCGGAGCTGTGGCCGGCGAAGCCGGCCACCGCGAGCGCAGAAGGCGCGAGCCCGCGGCGGGGGGTCCGGGGGGCCCTCCCCCGGGAAAATTTCGAAAATTAGAAGCCCAGAAACGCAATCTCCAGCAATCCGAGACAAGAAATACGGTAATAAAATATGATTAAATTTTCCAACTTGACTCTTTCAAAATTTTTTTAATTGGGTCAGATGAAACAATTTTTCCACTTACAAATGTTTTTCATTTTTTGAGTAATTTGATTGTGATTTTGGCGCAAAAACTTTTTGGCGCATGAGTATGGCTACTCATGAACTCATTCTCACCACGCCCCTGGGTACCACTACCGTACGTTAGTGACGAGAGATTAGCAGATAATGGTGTTGACAATAGGAGAATCTGTTTTCAAGCCGGTCAAGGACAGTTCCGGAATTCCCACACATCGAGATATCTAACTCAAACCCCAACTAGTCCGATCTCCTAACCATGGGGTCTGATCACCTCCCCAGCCGTTGCGATCTCCCCAACCGTTTTGACGTCATCCACAACCGTTCGCATGCTCCTTCCCAACCGGTTTGACCTCCTCTCCAATCGGCCCGATCGTCTCTCCAACTGGCCAGAAAGTTGACAACACCGTTGACAACAATATCGAATGCTGGTTCCATCGAATGACCACCTTTAGTAGTGCTGTTATTTCTAAGAAACTTGATTAACTATTAGTTTGTTTTTATCTTAAACCAATGTTTTTATTCAGGATATTCTGAATGAGATTGGGGAACAGCCGACACAAACTAGGTTATTTTGGGACTAACACGTGGGTCGATTTTACATCAATAAATCGTTAGCGCGTATTAGTCGTTCAGTGAGATCAAACCGGGAAACCAGAGAAAACTAACGAAGCTTCACAGGCGACCCTCTTCCTTGTCACGTTCAAGCGGGGAATCGATACCACGCCAATTGATTCAATGACAAACCTTATGATTTCACGCGCACACGTTGAACCGCTAAGCCCCCCCCCCCCCCGCCCGCCCCGCCCCGCCCCGCCCGCCCCGCCCGCTGGAAAATAAACGTTACATAACACAATCTACTATCTGCCATATGAGACAAACAACGGAAAACGTTACTTATATGTATACTGATATATCTATATATAAATGTGTGTGAGAGAGAGAGAGAGAGAGAGAGAGAGAGAGAGAGAGAGAGAGAGAAATGGGGTTTAACGTCCACTCGACACAAACTAGGTCATTTTGGGACTAACATATGGTTACATTTTATTTCAATAATTCGCTTGTGCGTGGGGGTCTTTAGCAGTGGGAGGAAACCGGAGTGCCCGGAGGAAACCCACGAGGTTGAGAAGGCGCCCCTATCTCCTTGCCACATACGCTCACACCAGGACTCGAAACCACAGCCGCAAGCCAGAGGTGACCGGCCAGCTAGAGGTCGAAGCGCGGCACTCTAGACCACTAGGCCACCCCAACCCCCCATGTATAAATGTACTTGGCATACAATAGCAGATTGTTTTTAACGTGCAGACGTCGAACAAGAGCCTTTCCTTATTGTTACCAGTTTGTTCCGTTTACAGCGGAAGTTGATGCTTTAAACTAGTGTCGATAGTCACGTCACAGGAAACATGCAACTCTGATGCATTGGTGTAAAAATAGAACCACGGACCCTTGACATACATATTATAATAACATACGTCTTCAAATGTGATATCATTTTAACACAAGGTACAATTTTAAGGATACAATTACTGAGTTTAATGCAAGATGTGTTAAGCTTTAATTGTATTTGATTCTTATCTGTATATATTTGCCCACTATTCACATTTTTGATAAAGACGAGAGTATCCTCGTCGAAACGTCGCTTCGTATCAAACTCAGTAATTGTGTATCCATAAAATTGTACCTTGTGTTAGTTAATATGTTCAATTACTAAATGCCAATCAAGGAAGATATCATTTTATTGTGGAAGCGGCATTAAATAGAATTATTTCACACACAAATAGGGCTTCGACAAATGATCTGTTCTTATAGACAAATACTGTACAGAAATAAAATGAAATGGGGTTTAACGTCCTTCTGTTATCCTCCGACTTGGTCACTGAAGACAGACATATGACATACAGAGTACTAAGGGTGTCAATTTTGACCGGGCAGCGGGACTATGACCTATTCTTATAATGAATTCCAACTTTCAATGAAATGAAATGAAACAAAGATTTAACGTCCTATTGTTCAGCACCGTATGGTCTACTGAAGACGGGCATACGTCATACAGTGTGTAATTACGGCCTACTCTTATATCGAATTCCAACTGCCGAGGGACCTTTTACGTGCAAGGGACCTTTACGTGCACGTCAATGTATACACGGGACCTCGGTTTTTCATACCATCCGAACGACTAGACAGCTGTCCTTGTCAAGCCCTGCTTCGTACACCACTTACAAGTGGAAACAGTAACATTGAACTATATGTTACACACCCAACTCTCCAATATTCAATAATAATACATGAAGAAGAAAAAGATAGTTTATAGAAGAAATAAAACCGAGTGGCGCCATCTTTATAGATATTTCAGGAATCCTGGTTTCTGATGTGGTTTGCAGCTTTCGTATTTATCGATATACAGTGGAGATGGAGACGAATCTGGCATATTTCACAGGAAACACACAATCTTATAATACACTGTAATTTACATGTATCTGTAATTAAGCTATTTTTTGTTCTGTATCATCGAGTCTAAAAAGATAAAATCAAATCTGTTTTTGAGTTCTGCGTCTTTCATTAATGATCACGTGTGCTTGATACGGACCTGGGGTTGATTGCAATTATACGAATAGACACTGTATATTGCCAGTCCCCCGTACTGCAGGCTTTCGACGAACAAGTGCCTATGTTTGTACTTATCTCTTGTTTATTGGGGGGTGGGGGCGAATGGTTTATTGCGTCTGTCAGGTGATGTGGTTTCGACCCCCCACGGCCTTTAGGGTCACCTGTCCAACATATGTTAGTCCACAAATGATCTAGTTTGTGTCGAGTCATGGACGTTAATTTCGCTTTCAAGTTAACTATAGTTTTACATTTAGAAAGAATGTTTTATGCTACACTCTCTGATGTATGCGACGAGTATTTTTATTTTTATATAAACGGATACGAACATTTGGATTTTTGTCCTTCATTAAAAAGAATTTTAAACTCATAGTACAGATAAATAAAAGAATTGGGTATGCCCGTTAGTTAGTTCCGCTCTAAACCACAGGTATTTCCTCTACTCATAGCTGAGTGGGCACGTATTAAATATTCTATTATTTCAAGTCTCAGCTTGGACAATAAACACCACACATTATTCCTTGAATAGCGTACTCTCTTTACCCTGTACCCTGACTATTCACACAGTTTAACAAGGAAATACTATCATTAAATATTCAAGCTTTCAACTTCCCAGATATGAGTGTTATTTCTATACAGAGATGAATAGTTTCTTAGTGTGCAGGATTCTTAATTTAAAAGCAAGTAATTTATTACCAACTATATCAATTTGATCCTCTCAGAGTGTATGATATTAATTATTCAATAAAGTTTTAAATCAACTGCTTCTGAAGATCGTTGAGGTATCGCTTTAATTATTTAAGTAGATTGTTGAATGCTATTACATTTCGTTTTATTTGATCCCATTATTCAGCCTCTTTACACAATGTGGGGGCTGCGGTGGCGCTGCCTACTCCGAAATGAAATGAAATTAAACGTCCTATAATTATAACGCTGCGACTAGGATAATGAAGACGGACATACGCCATATAATGTGCTATGAGGTAAATTATGCCCGGACAGCGGCGCTGCGACCTACGAATTCCAATTACCAATGTGTACACGAGACCTCGGATTTTCGTCCCATCCGAACGACTACTTCATTAGTCTGGTTGGTGCAGATCATCAGGACGTTAAGGCTTAGATCGTTGCCTTTATTCAAAATTTGTTTATTATTTTAACTTGAAAAGTGGTTGTACGTAGGCCTACAATAAAGGCTATTTACATAAATATCGTCATAGCTTTATCGAATTATACATTCAATAGAAAATCGATTTCCAATAAGTGAAAATAAATCAAAGACAGTTGAATTGAACCTAATCACTCAACTATACAAAATGTAAAAGGCGTGGGTTTAATAGTTCAAGTCATCTTTTCAAATTGTATTTCGTCTTGAGGATTTTTCATCTCAATATTTTATCACGCCCATGTGGATATTATAAATCATATTTTGATGGCTTCCACGTGATGCTAGGTGAATAATTCCAGGCGTTTGATTATATCGATCTCCGAGCTACGAGTTCCAATCGGACGGATTGGGATGGGTTGTATCGACCCTGAAGCTAGTGTTTATATATCAATGGACATGAAAGTCAGAACAGAAAGGTTAAATGAAATGAAATGGGTTTAACGTCCTAGTATTCTGCTCCGACTGGACTAATGAGGACGGGCATACGCCATACAGTGTGCTATGGGGGAAATTATATCGAATTCCAACTGTGAAAGGGTCTTTAACGTGCACGCCAATGTGTACACGGGGCCTCAGTTTTTCGTCCCATCCGAACGACTATACGTTGTCCCTTAACATGCCCTCGGTCCTGCAACACTGGCAAGAGGGAACTCTGCCGAAAAATCCCAATGAATTTTCTCGGCCAACTTTCTGGTTGAGGCTTTCGCTTTAAGATGAAAATGTGAGTTAAAAGAACGAATTGATTACTAACATCAAATTCTCTCTAGGCATTTACTTATATACATAGATTGTGTATATATAAAAACAAGTCATTTATTCTTTATATATGTCAAATATAGCAACATATTCACCAGAAATATACAATGTTTGTTTATTTCTTACGGCTTTGTTCTGTTCGTATCTGAAGGATACAAAGATGGCTGACGAGCAGAGTGTCACGTATATAAACGACCTTCTGTTAAGTATTTCAAAGTCTGCTCGGTAAATAAATAAACTTGAAAAGGATGTAGCAGACACTTTAACTAGAAGTGTTTAGTTCTAATTTAACTTTCTTTGTTTACGTCAGCTAATTCACGAAATTATTTAGCTTAAAGGGATCCGTATATTATGACTGATAAAAGGGTGCAGCTTTCTGATGAATCAAACTGAATCAAGTACTACACTGTCTGTCGACATTCCTTCAAAATTGAACCGCTTAAATGTCATTAAGGCCTATAGAAATTAAACGGATGAAGCTGTGCTGATCAGTTCCCAGTAGATTTTTTCTTATTTTGAAATGTCCCTTTAAGCTAGTCCGTCTTCATTAGCCCAGTTGGAGCAGAACAGTAGCATGTTAAACCCCATTTCATTTCATTTCATTTCATTTCCTTTAAGCCAGGGTATCAAATCAGGAAAATTGATCAGAGTACCTTTGTTCTGGTTGTAACTATATCCAACAAGTATTTTCTTTCCTTTTTAATGAGAGATAGAACTGGAAATAGACACAAATCTATGGAATGCAATTTCGGTCTGTTACTGGGCAACGTTGTACAAGACAGTTTGACATACACATGCGATGTTGAGCAAGACAGTGGGGCATTATACTGGATTATCATTACGATATAGATTAATTAAAACAAACAAATATTTCAGTAAAAAGGAATGGACTTTAACATGGTTCTGAATAGTGGCATTTCATTAATGAACTGCACATGATCACTGGGTTTTTTGTGAACTTTAATGCACACTGCAATGAACACTACACATTTTGTAAACTTTATTGAACACTGCACATTTTGCGAACTATTTGGAGCACAGTACATTTTGTGAACACTGCACATTGGGTGAAATCTGCACATTTTGTGATCGCTGCACATTTGGAGAAAGCTGCACATTTGGAGAAAGCTGCACATTTGGTGCATACTGTTCATGTTGTGAACACTGTCGCATATTTCATACACGACTGTCTTAGACGTCTGCAACAACTGGCCACAATTTGACCTCAACTTTCTATTATCTATTGTAATATACAAGTATTCTTGATGTTTAACTGATTGGGGTGTTTATAAGGACTTTGACTATTTGATAGCCGATATGTTAATTCACCGCATGTCCTACGACTAAAATTGATGTCAGTGGTTTTGAGAAAATGTTTTTGAAGTAATTTATTACTAAAGACAGCCTCTTGAACCCAAAAAGAAATTCCATTAGCACGTGGTTGGTATGTTCCCGGATATTCAACGGTCAAGTATTTGTGAGAGGGGTTGTTCCCCTATCCCATACAGACATCCTGAATAAAATATTACCTAAGTATATATATATCTTTGTGAAATATAGAAACATATCAGCTGTTTGCGTGTTTACATTCGGTGGCTTTTTAGGCTCTGGTCCACTAACCGCGATGTCACGAGTTCGACCCCTATATCAGTCTGGGTTTCCTGTCAGTTGTGTATGGTGGGAGGGGGAGTGTTGCACGGATCGGTGTTTAGTTGTAGGGATGGGATGACATATGAGATCTTGTGTACACCACGGACGGCTCATTAGAGACCCTCTGACAGGACTTGTAAATCAAAAAAAAAGCGCAGACTGTAGCTCCGCGGGTCGGATAAAACTTCCCTCATAGTACACTACACTGCATGGTGTAGGGCCTATGTCTGTCTTGAATACCCTGGATGATACAGATCAGTAGGCCTATTTCATTTGGTGTTTAGGATACATAAAGTTCTTTTAATAACAATAGTACACAGTGTTTGGAGCTTGTTTGGGCTTGGTATAATTGGAAATACTATTTGAATTCACTTGCGAAGGGATTGTGTTTCAACTCGTTCGTCTGAGAAACATTTGAATTCATGAATATTAAATGTCTTTCTGTTTGAATGACGGACGGGGGATTTAATAGCGGAGATAAATCGATGTTCCACAAACTCACGTAATGGTTGACATCAGGGCCGTAAGTAGGATATTACAAGTTGGGGTGCAGCAGAGTGGTGGGGCGCCATAGCCTCCACCTAAGTGATATAAGAAAGTTTGGATCAAGGCAAACGAACCCATTGGCATGTGGGCGCCCTTAAAACCCACCGACTGATCAGTACCTTAAGAGCATCACTGTCTGATTATAATCAAGTGTATTATTTTATAATTGAAAAATTGTCAACTTTTCTTTTTTGGGATAGGGAGGGCGCCATTTTTCGGGGGTGCAATGTACCCCCTGGACCCCCGCTAGATACGGCCCTGGTTGACACATGGTGTACTTCAAAACCAAATGGAGGGATCACGTGGCTAAGTGGGTAAGGCGCTGGTTCGCTAGCCTGGAGGTCGGTTGTTCGATCCCTGCATTGGCCGAGAAAGTTCATCTCGATTTTCCGGCGTGGTTCCCCCTTGTCAGTGATGCAGAACGGAAGGCCTGACTTGGACAGCTGTCTAGTCGTTCGGATGGGTCGAAAAACGGAGGTCCCGTGTACACATTGGCGTGCACGTAAAAGATCCCTCCGCAGTTGGAATTCGACATAAGAGTAGGCCGTAGCACAAAATGTCCCTTAAAGCACACTGTTGGCGTATGTCTGTGTTCCATTAGCCCAGGTTAGGTGCAGAAAAGTAGGACGTTAAACCCCATTTCATAGTAGCAATTATGAATCCCATAGAAATCCGTCTCCCGCTGTGCTGATTACAGATCGTAACGTTCGTCATTCAACCCTATCATAAGACCTAATGACAAGTTTATGAACTTTTCTTTGCTTATATCTTTATGAAAATCCTTTGATCCTATCCACTCGTTATCATTCGACCGTGAAAGTCCATATGACACACTGAACTTCTTGCTCTAGAAGCGACCTATGACCTCTCGACCCTTCATATAACGGTAAACTGTTACACGGTTATGTTATTTCATGTTACGACACGTGATGCTGCATTACGTAACGTGTTACGTCACGCGTTACGAACAAAGAAAGAAGTAATCACGTTTACCGTTATTCATTTTGAAACTTGAAATAATGAACTCGTCGAACACAACCGAGGGGTATAGACAATAAACAAAGCAACCAGAAGCTCTTCTGGCATGTCAACATACTCCAGATGGAATATAAGCTTCTATGGGTATGTTTTGAGATTAACTAAATACCCTATTAAACATGCATTATGCAAGCGCTAATTCTGCTTATTGTAGGTCTTTCTTTAGCCCTAAAATTTTATCTAAAAATTAATTAACTGATTCAAGCCATAATCAACTCTCGATGGCATAGGATTTGCCCGATTTGAAATAGATTAGAACTGGTTCAATCATATCTTTATTAATTTAAAAAGGGACGAGCTTCGAACAACCAGGACGGTAGTTACAATTATAGCACACGTCTTGTCAAACCTTCTAAGGCTAATATCTTCGCTTGCAATAGAGTAATTTGGATGAAATTTTCAAAAATTTTATTTTTACATTATCTATTTTTGACCTATTATGATAAGGGTGGCCAACTCTTTATTAAACTCCTAACTAATATATCTTCGTCAGTGCATTGAGTAAGAAGTTGGGATATTCGGTTCTGCTACTCGCCGACAATATCATTTTTGGCCCAATATTGCAAAATGTTACCTGCAGCTTTGGTCGAAGTTCACGAGATGTACACAGAGCTAGCTCTAACCCTAACCCTAGCTCTAACCAACAATCTCGTCAACAATCGCATGTAGGCTGGTACATTGTTCTATCACGTGTATGCAACCCACACAGAATGGCAGCGAATGTAGTATAATAAGTTTAACGTCTGTGATAGTATTTACTAATTACAAGTTAATCACACGTCTGTGAACTTCATTAATTAGTAAATATGTAATTACAACCCTAGCCAACACTAATAACACCTACCTTGTGTCACGCGAACCACACATAAACATGTAAAATAAACCTCGTATTGACCGGCAGACTGACACGTCGTCTGTAATTACGTCATCAACCTCGCAGCTGACACATCTTTTGATGACGTAATTATCATAAAAGTGTACTGGAGGTGATGTGTTTAATTAGGGGCCGCCATGTAACTATGGCGATAGTTTAATCACGCGACAGCTTTGTTCTATCTGTAACAGTTGTTCAGATACAAATTCCAGAATTCAATTGGTAAAATAACACCAGGCTTTGAACACAGGTTGAGGTAGTCTACCACATGTTATTCTACCGAAGTTCTGTATTAGATCACATAGGCCTACTGCGAAATTCTGATGGATGATACCATTACAATCTATCGCGGAGGTTCAGAGATTCATTGGAGAAGCGGTGGCTCAGTGAGTAAGATGTTGACTCGCTAACACACATCCAATATACACGTTACTTATACTAATACACACATTCAATACACATGTTAGTATACTAATACACACACCTAATACACACTAAATACATAAACTGAATATACAGAACACTATACTAATACACACATTCAATATACAAGTCAAAATACTAATACACACACCTAATACACAAGTAGCAAAACACACTGAGTAATAAGCAGTATACTGACATTCTATCTTTTGGAATACATACCGAGTATCTAATGGCGTTGTCTATTTCATTACACAAACTACCTGGGTAGGGAAACTCCGTACGCTGATTATTGGCACTCACCCTTAATTAAACGACCATGTTGAATTACCGCCAGGTTTCACAACAGAAGTGACTTCTTCGATCAATTTCTGAAAACTGCCAACGCAGAAAAAAAATCATGAATCGTCAGAAGTCACGTATTCTCCCCCTAAAATTGGATGTTTTGATATGCCGGGAAGTGTCAATAATATGAGTGGCCAGATGTCATGTCATGTCATGTCATGGCAGTTGGCTATAATCAAGCACATGACTCACGCTGCTCTCGAGATAATCGGACTAGTGTTTTAATAGGGAACGTGATTCATGACCGGTATTATTCAATCGGGATTTATCGAATTTGCATGAGGTGAACTGAATGGTATTTAGTTGAACCTGTCAAAAACATGACGTAATTCATCTTCAAGACGGACGAGGAATCGGGGAGAAAAGCAGCAAGGAGTTGGAACTACGACAGCAAGGATTAATGCGTTTGGTACTTTTTTTCTCACTCTTTGAATATCTTGGATGATTATGAACAAGTATCCAAGGAATCGCGGTATTATGTAATATAACCCGCATAATGACAAGCACATTCTTCAAACCAAATTAATCTGACAAGAAACAGAAAAAAAATCCCGCTACTTTAAATATTGTAGGGTGAAAATCACGTGAAAAAGATTGGCAATGAGTAATGTGGCTTGTGAATAACTTATTTTTTAATCGGTTGAAACTGAAAAATGATCGGCTTGGGATGAGGACGAGATAATTACGGTACTACAACCATTTTGTTTTCCTTTCTCTCTTGTTTTCATTGGTTCCAGTGTTCTTCTGAACTTAAACCGCTTCTTCTTTAATCTCCTTGATATTTAAGGACGGAGGGCCTGACAAAAACATCCGTCTAATCGTTCGGATGGGACGAAAAACCGACGCCCCGTGTACACATTGGCGTGCACGTAAAACACCCCTTGGCAGATGAAATTCGATGTAAGAGTAGGCCGTAGCGTCGCTGCCCGGCCAATGGATTTGATTTCATTTCATTTCCTTGATGTTTAACGTCTACTTTCGGAGTAGTGATATCGCAGACATGTAGAAACGTGTTCCTGATTTTGGAATCTTTCCATTTGTGGCTAAGCTAAAATGCGATCTCTTTATTTACAAAACATGGGCTACTCCAATCCTAAAACCGCAGGTGCTTTCGGTTTTAATTAGCCAATTAAATGAAATGAAATTGAGGTTTAACGTCCAACTGTTCTGCTCCTAAACTGGGCTAATGAAGACGGGCTTACGCCACACAGTGTGATATGAGGGAAATTTTTCCCGGGCAGTGGCGCTACGGTCTACTGTTATATCGAATTCCAATTGTCAATCGATGTTTTACGTGCACGCCAATAAATAGACGGCCCTCGGTTTTCCGTCCCATCCGAACGACTAGAGGCTTTCCTTATCAGGCCCTCCGTCCTGCACCAATGACAGGGGAACCACGTCGGAAATTCCCGATGAACTTTCTCAGTCAATGCAGGGATCGAACACTAGACCTCCAGACTAGCGAGAAAAAAGCCAATTAAAAGCAAAAGGGTCATCCGTGCAATCTCTCAGCAAAGGTCGAATAGGAAGGCGGTAATTTAATATATTTTCATGCCAAATTTATGTTTTCTATAACCAACATATTATTCTTCCTTAAGATGTGACATCTCTTTCAGGAAATATGTTTTCGGCCACTAAGATGATAAAATCTTCTGGGTATCCGCTGAAATCTCCGGAGATCCGAATCATCGGAAAACCTTTGATTAAAACGCACTGAATATTTCAGTAAAAAAGACATCAATAGAATTCAATTTCCTTCAGGCTGTTGCAGGAATATTCCATCTAATGATTTACTTCTCTCATGAAGCAGGGCTGTTCTTTTATATTCCATGTTCTGAAAATGTGACAGAAATTTGATATCTGCAATAAATTCCTACTTTAAATGCATCAAGGAATGTCAATTAATTCCGTCAGGAAGACAAGGGTCTTCGCATCCCGTTACAATTTGACGTTGTTATAAAACCTTAGCAACACACACAAGAGGCGAGTTAACTGAGTGTAATTCCAAAATGTTGTCCTAAAATATTAATTTACATAAAAACCATCCCATTATTCGCTTCCGACGAAGAACTTTTAATACAATTTCGCGAATTTTTAGAATGTCAATTGTGTTTGTCGCCAGATTTCAATTTCTACCAGTTGTCTCAAGAGATTCCGTGAACGGATTCAAATTAATCATAGAATGACTCAAGATGGCGTTCGGTTTGTGTTAAATATGGGATGCTGTAACAAAAAAAAAATAACCGAAAAACGGAATCTAGAAAATAGCATTCGTCAAAAACAAAAACACACAAAATACGATTCGGATTAAATGGAATAAATGAGGATTGAGAAGATCGCTAGAGGCTTGAATTCCTATAATTACTATAGTAACGCGAGATAAAAAAAAGTAAGAAAGCAAATTGAAAGTGAGCAGACTTCAGCTAGCTCGTTATTTCAAGTCAAATATAAATACCCGAGGAAACAGCATGATAATGTAATATCCGAACGGTCACAATTTGTTACTATCACAGTGTCTGATGTCGGATAATTGCAAATTGGATAACATATTCCTCTTGCTTTTCGTTTCATCAGATTTCGTTAGAATATCAAATTTTTACTCTGGGTGCTGGATGGCCGAATGGTTAGCGCATGTGGGTTCTATCATAAAGTCTGTCATTGAGTCAACTGGACTGGTTTCGATTTCCGGTTGTACGTGACCAGGAGTAGGGTCGTCAATCCAACCTCGCAGTTTTTCGTCGGGTCCTCCGATTTCCTCCCACTGCTAAAGACCCCTGCTCGCAAGCGATGACTTACTGAAATAAAATTTAACCATATGTTAGTCCTGAAATGACCAAGTTTGAGTCGAGCGGATGCCCTCCCCTCTCTCTCTCTCTCTTTCTCAAATTGTTACTCGCTGTCATTTACATTCTCCAATTTTCCAAAAAGATATTCTTGATGCATGGAAGTAGAACATTAAATCCCATTTCCCTTAATTTAAAATAATGAAAATAAAGGAATACGGTGCAGAAAAGTAAGAAATTATATGAAATGAAATAGGGTCTAACCCCCTGCCTGTCTACATGGAGTAGGTTCATTGATGAAGACCAACAATCTGTTTACGATACCGATCGATATTTTGTTTCATCTTTTATACTTTCAATGGCCTCCACTGCAGGTTAGATCTACATGTATAAGGTCCATGATAGGAGAGAGAGAAAAATGGGGTTTAACGTTCATTCGACACAAACTAGGTCATTTTGGGACTAACATATGGTTTAATTTTATTTCAATCCTTTGCTTGTGCGTAGGTTTTTTCAGCAGTGGGCGAAATCGGAGGACCCGGAGAAAACCCACGAGGTTGGACAGGCGACCCTACTCCTTGTTAATAATTGAATATGTCCGGGGTTTCGAAACCACGCCAGATGACTCAATGACAGGCTTTATGATACAGCGCGCACATACTAACCATTCGGCCACCCAACCCCCAGTCCATGATAGGACGCTATACTCAGTTCTCATCACTCCATAATTATCATTAATAAATTGATGAGATGTATTCTAATATCTACCTAATTAATTTATATTCGACAATTAATAATGCAAATGGGCCTTTCCACGTCAATAATTGAATATGTCCGTATAATCACTTTCCTTGAACAATAACCGGACAAACTTTCATCATGCTTGTATGTCCATAATAGATCGACACGTTGTTGTAGAAATTTCTAGTAAACGAACACGTGATGTCTTGCATGTAAGGACATATTTTATTTGTAAGTATTATAGAATTCCACGATTAAATAGACAACCCACATACTACAAAGCACGGGCCACTGACGGATATATTATAGATATACTCTTTGTCATTTATTTTGCTCAAAACGGGTGTGTTGTGAATTGCATAGTTTGTGTTTGTGCATAAGCATGGTCTATTGCGGTTGTGGCCACCCATACCTTTCAAGACAGGGATTTTTGAACGGAATGAAATAGAATTCAATGTCTTAACTTCATGTGTGGGCTGTGGGCGAATGGTTTACTTGTATCACAAGTTCTGTCATTGAGTCAAGTGGCGTGGTTTCGATTCCCTGGTTGTACGTGGCAAGGAGTAGGGTAGCCTGCCCAACCTCGTGGGTTTCCTCCAGATCCTCCGGTTTCTTCCCACTGCGAAAGACCCCTACGCGCTAGCCAATGATTGGAATAAAATTGAACCATGTGGTCCCGAAATGCCCTAGTTTGTGTCGAGTGGACGTTAAACCCCGTCTCTCTCTTTTTAATGTTAGTGTTTTTTTTCTCGACACGATGTCTCTTTAATCGGGTTTAACCCGTTCATCGAGTGGACGTTAAACCCCGTCTCTCTCTCTTTAATGTTAGTGTTTTTTTCCTCGACACGATGTCTCTTTAATCGGGTTTAACCCGTTCATCGAGTGATTATAAAGGGCTGACATGGAAATGAAGATGAAATCAGACTTACAAATAGAAGCCTAATCAATCTAATACACGGGCGACCATTAGTCGATATTATTATACATGTCGTCAGATTTTACTCGTTCATCTGTTCTAGAAGCAGTATTGGCTGTAACATGTAGCGTTAAGTCTGTTCTTTCTCCTCTGGCTGTCATAGTCATTCTCGTTTACAATTTACCGTAAACAGCCTAATGATTGATGGAATATATTTGATCCATTCGTTCCAGTCAAATACATTAAGTAATTATGTTACATCCATTAAGCCACTCATTGTTTTTAAAGCTACTCTTATATCGAATTCCAACTGTCAAGGGATCTTTAACGTGCACGCCAATGAGTACACGTACAGGACCTCAGTTTTTCATCTCATCCGAATGATTAGAGAGCTGTCCCTTGCCAGGCCCTCCGTCCTGCAACACCGACAAGGGGAAACCACGCAGGATGAACTTTCTCGGTCAACACCGGGAGCGAGCCCACGACCTCCAGACTAGCGAGCCAGTGCCTTTTTTAGCCACCGCGACCCCTGAGGGATTTTAAATCCATTGCAAACTACAATATCGTGAGGGAAAAATCTCTTAAAGGGACAATAACACTCTTGCTGGCTTGGCAGCTCTAGAAAATAAATAATAGTCTTATTCTAAGTACCAGATGTTTATGTGTCCTACCTGTTGTGTAAATTATCCATTACATCATATTTTATTTGTCCAGAGGGTTCGAAAATATTTTAAAATCCAAGTCACATTTGAAAAGGTTTACGTTAACCTTTTCAAATCATGTTGTTGAATTTTTCCAATTTTTTAAATTAGGTGTGTTACGATGAAATTTGTATCATCAATTTATTTGAATATTGTAAAATAATACAATTTGTTGACCAGAATAAAGATTGGGACATATTATTCAATTACAACAAGAGTGTTATTGGGGCTTTAAGCCAGCACTATTTAAGCCCCAAATTGCTTGTCTTTCTTTAGGCCTTAAATTTTATATAATTTATAAAACATACATCATTCAAGGGCTAAATCTGCTTATTGCAGGTCTTTCCTTGATTTTATATAAATCATTGATTAACATTTATTAACATGACCATAATGAGCTCTCGATGCCATTGAATGGCCCCGATTTTTAGTAGATTAGAACGGTTCTGCCATTTAATGATTTAATTCAAATATGGAGATGCAAGGCTAAGACTCGAATGACCAATACGATCAACGCACACATCTTGTCAAAACTGCGACCATTCATAACTTGGCTCAAAATAAAGTAATTTGAATGAAATTTTCAATGTATTCGTTTTACATTATTTTTCAAATATACCGAAAACGACCAGCTCTTTATCTAAATCTTACATAATGCCCTTTCAAAAATCATTTTGGGTATATCCTATCGAGTTTTATGCTGTCAAACATGATATATTATGACCCGAAAACTGCAAATGCGGATCACCCACTTTAATCCCAAATATAAACTGTTTTAAAAGCATAACTTATGAAGATACAATCATAATCATAAAATAGGTCAAATACTAATACATATTATACTAGTATAAACTAGAAGGTTGATGACGTCAAACCAGGAGTACAATCTAGATTTTGTTTTTATTATTCATCAGGCAGATGTCAAAACGGAGTATAGATTCGTCGAGGTTCCAAAAGAATCGAGAAGAAATGAAATATCAATAATTACATCAGTTTGTAAATTGCGTTTATTTATCACTATGGATACACTGCAAAAATGTGCATAGTTTTCATATCAAAATATGCCCACGTTGAGGGTTTTATTGCTCCTGTCATGAATATGTCTTATAATTTTATATTTATTTATGTGTCAAAACTCTGCACATAAATGTCGTTAAAATGTCACTATGTTTTTATTCTTCTTTTTATTTTTTAAATTATTGAAAAGTTTCTTGTGCGTCTAATCCTCTAAAAATCTCTTAATACATAATGCATGTTACACTACTACGATACTGTGTTGCACAGACCGCGTGCTCACGCTCGGAGAATATAAACAACTCCACCGGCTAGTGACACAGATTTTTCTAGACGTATTACTGTACCGTATTCGAGTTTACATCAATGTTATTTAATTATGATCAGAATTTGAAATAGAACGTATTTATTTACATGTTGGTATTTATTACTTGTTATATTGTAGCAGTATATTTATATAGTTTTCATAGCTTATCTAAATTGTTTAAAATATGACCCGGTTTTATCGAATAATTAAAGTAATTCTTATACTGTTACAGACAATTATCCGCTGAGAAAAACCTTATAAATGTGATTTTGTAGTAAATCATAATTAATTTCTGGGGGTTCTTTCTGTGGAACCAATAACTCAATCAAATAGACGACAACAACGATGCCATAATTCTGATGCATTGAGATCATAGAGGAGGGTTCAGAACACTCTACTCTCGACTAACCTGTCCCTGGTTCACATACTTGATCTCGCCTGCGAAACTGACAGGGATAATCGGTTAATACATCAAAAAAAGCTAACCGAGGCCAATTCGTGTACAAATTGGCGTACACATGAACGAAACATTGACAGGTGGAAATCGTAGAAATAAAGGCGGAAACTTCAACGTATTGTCAAAATTCTCACATCCTATATTAAACGTTAGACCTTAAATTGACCCTGTGTCTGTCTTTCAATGACTGAAGTATCACATTAAACACCATTCCATTCCCATCTTCATCCGATGTCTACATTATTACTGACAAGCATAGCTGTCTAGTCGTTCGGATGGTACAAAAAACCGAGGTCCCGTATAGCCTACATATTGGCATGCGCGTAAAAGATCCCTGACAGTCGGAATGTGATATATGAGTAGGACGTAGTTCCGCTGTCCGGGTAAAATTTCCTCTCGTAGCACACTGTAAGGCGTATATCCGCATTCATTCCCAGTACAGAGCAGAACAGTAGGACGTTATACCCTATTTCATTTCTACAGTATCATTTTGAACACAGGGATCCATCTACTTTATTCCTCGAGAATCGATCTCTGCTCTAAATGGCCGCCATATCACAAAATTAGTATTTTGTTTTGTATAGTGCGCATTTACTCCGTTTCACATTTGTCATATAAACGCAGTCCAAATAAACATTTTCAATTTCATTAAATGGAGGATGAATAGATAGTCAAAAAGAAACTCGCGAAGTGTTCCTAATGTTTACTAAAATCGTCGATTTAGGACTTAAAAATGTCGGTCAACTAGCTTGTCTGTTCTCAAGTGGAGTGGAGCTAATTTTAGATGACTGCCTAAGTTTAGTATGGATTATTATTTGTTTTTTTAAGTAATTAAATATTTCATATTTTAAACATAAAAATGTGACTGGGAGATTATTAGTTGTATGCTTTAAAGCTTACATAACAATGATTAAATGCTGTTTTTAGATAAATGAGATGACAAATTAGTGTTGTTTTTAGATAAACGAAACGACAAGATGTAAGTGCACTTTTAATTTATATAAATGAAATGACAAGTTGTATAAGTAAATAAGAAATTAGGTTGATGACACATTATGTATGTAATTTGCTTTTCTGTTTTTCTGTTTTAAGTCATTGGCCGAGAAAGTTCATCTAGATTTTCCGGCGTGGATTGTCCTTGTCAGTGATGTAGGACGGGGGGCCTGACAAGGACAACTGTCTAGTCGTTCGTATGGTACTAAAAACCGAGGTCCAGTGTACATATTGACGTGCACGTAAAAGATCCCTTGGAAGTTGGAATTCGATATAAGAGTAGGCCGTAGCACCGCTGCCCCGGCAAAAATTTCCCTCATATAGCACACTACATGTTGTATGCCCGTCTTCATTAGGGCAGTTTAGGAGCTAAACAGTTGGACGTTAAACCCCATTTCATTGCTGTTTAAAGGGGGGGGGGCGAATGGTTTCACACGTATACGTTTGATCATAAGGCCTGTCATTGAGTCAGGTGGCGTGGTTTCTATTCCCCACTTGTACGTGACACAGAGTAGTTTCGCCCGTCCAAGCTCATAGGTTTCTCAGCTGTCCTACCACAGCTAAAGACCCGTATGTTAGTCCCAAAATGACAGAGTTTGTGTCGTGTGGACGGTAAACTCCATTTCCCTGTCTGTTTAAAAGGTCATCCTAGGTCACCGTATAAAAATATCCATACAAACAGGATATTTATTATGTCATTTAATTTCCTTTATGAATCTATTTAAACACGGTAAAGCAAGTAACTTAAAGACAAATGAATCTGTTATTTCGACCGACTTATTCAGAGTCTATTTCCTGCTCTACACGTTCAACTTTGCACTAAAAACCGCTTCAGTTCTCAGTTTCACAAAGTACATAATCTTTATTGGATCGTTTTATGTTTCGCTGTTTTTTCTTTTAAAAATCATTAAATTATTTTATGGCGTTTAAAGTTATTGTATTTTGTGCAAGATCAATCGATGGAAGTTTCTCCTACTAAGCATAATATGGGAAAAGATGGAGGCATGTTTTAATGTTGTCAAATCGCACAAAAGAATTCTCAGGTTTGCGGATACTTTTAAATGTATGTGACGCTCATGTCCTCATTTAGATGTAAACTAACCTAAAAATGCATCATTGAAAGAGATAGAAGGAACAAAAGCCAATATATCCCGGTCCAAAACCCGTATCTAGATAGATTAATATATAATACGTACATTGATCATATCTTAGTACATGTATCAAGGCACGACACGTGATTGACCTAGATTTAAATATCACCAGCCTACATCTATATTTATATATTCGATATAACACGTCTCTAGTCAGACAAAAAAACACGCAATTTATTACAGGATCTCATATTAAGTTACTACATGCGTACAGGCTGTAAAAACGTTAAAACATATGGTGAAATTACCATAAAGAGTGTTAATTTCATTGCACCATTTTCAATGGTGTCTTTCGGCAAGACCCATTTTAAACTTGCAATAGATTTGAAGGGCGGAAAAAAACCTCATAACAAAGAACCTACCAAAAAGCCCATTTTCTAAAAAAAAAATTGCCATAGATTTGAAGGGCGGAAAAAATCATAACATAGAAGCTACCAAATGCCCATTTTCTAAAAATAACAATTGTGTAACTTTAGATGATAATCAGTGAGGGTGACATTTAGCGATCGTGTAAAATAAAAAAAAATAACTATACACTTCAAGAATAGAGAAAGAGAGAGAAATGGGGTTTAACGTCCACTCGACACAAACTAGGTCATTTCGGGACTAACATTGGTACTAACATATGGTTTAATTTTATTTCAATAATTCGCTTGCGCGTAGGGGTCTTTAGCAGTGGGAGGAAACCGGAGTGCCCGGGGGAACCCCACGAGGTTGAGAAGGCGCCCCATCTCCATGCCACATACGCTCACACCAGGGATCGAAACCACAGCCGCAAGCCAGAGGTGACCGGTCAGCTAGAGGTCGAAGCGCGGCACTCTAGACCACTAGGCCATCCCAACCCCCCTTTGAGAATAGATCTCTGCCCTTAATGGCCACCATATCCGCAAACTACTTTTGTAATGTGGTTCTACTTCCGGTTATTATCTGTCACACACAGAAAGACTAAAAAAAATCTTTGCAATGATATTAAATTGAAGCTGATAAACTATTTCTCAAAAGTATCCAGGTAGGCCTATACTTAAAAGTTTTCGACTAAAATAGTCGATTTAGGAATTAAAATGTCGGCCAACTATCTTAGAGTCTGTCCTCAAACGGAGCTAATTGTAACAGTGTAAGTTTAGTATGCAGCACAGTTTATGGAAACAAACAGTCACCGGTTGGTTACACATATTGATATAGCACGACGCTTCAGCTATATAGTCCCTTAAATTATCGTTTTCAAAAAAAATGAAATGAAATGAAATGGGGTTTAACGTCCTACTCTTCTGCACCTAACCTGGGCTAATGGAAGACGGACATACGCCATACCGTGTGCTATGAGGAAAATTTTGCCCGGGCAGCGGCGCTACGGCCGACTCTTATATCAAATTCCAACGGCCAAGGGATATTTACGTGCACGCCAATGTGTACACGGGACCTCGGTTTTTCTTCCCATCCGAACGACTAGACAGCTGTCCATGTTAGCCCCCTAATTCTGTATCACTGACAAGGGGAAACCACGCCGGAAAATCGAGATGAACTTTCTCGGCCAATGCAAGAATCGAACACCCGACCTCCAGGCTAGCGAGCCAGTGCCTTACCCACTTAGCCACGTGACCCCCCTTATCGTTTACAGGCTCCTTAGATGATTTGATTGATTTAAACATACGTTATGCAAGAGCAAAATCTGCCTATTGTAGGCCTTTCTTTAGGCCTGAAATGTTATATAAAAACTATTAATTAGACATTAATTAACTTATCTAGACCATAATCTGCTCTCGATGTCAAGGTTAGCCTGCGATATTTGTGGATTATAGTCCGATTAACACTCAAAACGTTCCTTCATGATTAACGATTAAATGGATAATCGAGACTATTAGTTTTGTCTTACCGATTTCAGTAATGATGATCGATGCTAAGCGGAACTTTCATCCGTTTAGTTCTCGTTTCATAGTGGATCAATTTGACTGAAATTTTCAGCAAATTGCCTTATACATTATGTAGTTTTTAACTATTATAGTGAGAACTGCCAACTCGTTATCTAATATCCCATAATGTACCTTTAATATGTATTGAATGATAATGGTCAGGGGTATAATTAAAATATACATTAAGCATTATATAACCGTGGTATTTTGTTTTTTCTGTATCTTCTCGGTTCATTAAAGTCTTTTTTGATGTAAAATTGTTAAATAGGATTTTATCACCCTGACAACGAGATGCTACTCGTGTAACATAAATAACGTTCAATACACAATATTCTAATTTCCTTACATATCAAATGTATAACATTCATGCATATTATACCAAATTATGAAATGAAATGAAATAGGATTCGTCCTCTGCACCAATCAGGCAAATGAAACCGTTTAAAGGTCATACAGTGTGTTATGAGGGAAGGGAAATGTTGCTCAGACTGGGGAACTTTCCCTTACTCTTTGTCGAATTCCAACTGCCAGGGGTCCGTTTACAGAAGCGGTTCCTTGCCGGACTCACTATCCTCCACCACTGACAAGTGGAAACCCACATCGGTAAATTCCCTATACAATAAAGTACCATATTAACAAGGAAAGGATCATGTTTGTTTTTCCGTTGTGCACGCGTATAGAAGAGTATTTTATAACAGCAATATGGTATACTGCACATGAATATATAGTAAATAGGTATCACTAAAACTACAAGCATCTGTTCGCCCTTCTATTTTAAGCATATATAGAGAGGCGTGTCCAGGAATTTGAGCAGCGCCCCCCCCCCCCTTCTAGACACATGCCTGATATAGAACATTGCTAATAGGTATTACTAATAATTAGTCATTACCTACAGTTACAGGTGCGCGTTCGATAAATAACTCATCGTGTATAATTACCATATATTCTATTGTTGTATATATACCACGGTTATATTGATTTTATATACCACCATCATACCTGTATACTTACTCTAACTACAAACTCGCCAATAGCCCAGTACATATTCGACATATTGATTATATCTCATGTCGAGATATATATATACATATCCCTTTAATTAAAGAGGGGAGAGGGGGTGGCCGAATGGTTAGCGTGCGCGCGCCGTATCATACGACCTGCCATAGAGTCAACAGGCGTGGCTTCGAATCCCCAGTTGTACGTGGCAAGGAGAAGGGTCGTCTGCCAAACCTCGTGGGTTTTCACCGGGTACTCCGGTTTCCTCCCACTGATAAAGACCCCTACGCGCAAGCGAATTATTTAAATAAAATTAAACCTGATGTTAGTCCCGAAATGACCTAGTTTGTGTCGAGTGGACGTTAAACCCCATCTCTCTCTCTCTCTCTCTCTCTCTCTCTCTCTCTCTCTCTCTCTCTCTCTCTCTCTCTCTCTCTCTTAATTAATTTGTATTTTACCATCGTTGAAAGCGGATGTGTGTACAAGTATGGCGTCTGATAGTGAAAAACATAGTGTTGCCTATTTATTATAACGTAAAGTTGCACAATAGACCACAGAGACTTGCCCGACGTCATCATGTATCCTTGCCACCCTTTCATTACAGATACATTATGGGAGATTAGATAACGAGTTGTCAGTTCTCACTATAATAGTTAAAAACTAGCTAATGAAAAGGCAATTTGCTGAAAATTGAACCTCTATATATGAACCGAGAATTAAGCGGTTGAAAGTTCTGCCTAGCCTCGATCTTAATCACAAAAGTCGGTACGATAAAAAACATAGTCTCAATTATCCATTTCATGATTTAACCATGAATGAAAGTTGAGCAGCAAATTGGATCCTAATCCAGGAAATATCACAGGCGAACGATGAGACCGAGAGTTGATAACATTTCAGGCCTAAAGAAAGACCTACAATAGGCATAATGTATGCTTAATAAAAGTGTATTTTCCCAACTTTGTGAGTACTGATATAAGAGTGAAGTGTGATACCAAAAAAAAAAAGATTATTCTATGTAAAAGTTGTAGACCAACACGAATTATACCCAGTTGAAAGACCACACTGCCATCTACATTACCTAACTAGCCCAGGTTTATTCTTATCTGTAATGTCTTATTTATCAATTCTTTTTTGTTGCTTAACTTAAAAAAACACGCAACAACCAGTACGCTCTTTGTAAAACAGCGATGAGCATCTGGATAACTAAATGTGTTTTCGCTAGAAGATACATATTCTCACGGCTATCATCTAACTGTTCTGGCGAAGTATACCTGATGTTTGCTACATATACAGAACTTGGCATTTATCATGTTCTTGCTTTTACCTTCACCTGAGATAGATTACATTATTATACCATATGTTCACATTATATACACAGGTGCAATTCAACATAAATTCTACATAAATAAGCTGAAAATAACATAAGTAATTACATTTGTATGAACCAATGTTTCCTATAGCAAGATTATCAGCTTTCAGCGTTTGTTAATCCTATACTTTAGCTATTAATAAGATTTAAATAGTTTCAACCAGAATAACAGTTGTTTATATTATTAATTATAATAATCCGATTTATTAAGTTGTTTTTTTTTTTAAATTTGTATTTTGCGAATTATGACAATCGGATTAAAATTTAAAATACAGATCTATCGGTATAGTTCGTTTCTTTTCTTTATGCTTTCCATAGCCTCAACTTCATGAAGAGCCCAGTTCTAAGGGGGTCGCGTCAGCGGTCATACGAGCGGCTTTTGGCCCTATAACGTCATATTTTTGATTTGCTAAACATCGTTGATGTTTCTACTTGGATACTTACAGTTCCCTGCGCCACTAATCTCTCACATTAACCAAAACGCGGGTTATATAACAACTCTTCCAGATCCTAGTGTAGTAAAAACAAGTAAAACGAAATTTTGAACTATAAAAACGAAACGATATAGGATCTGTGTTTTATTCAGATTGGTATTATGTTCTGATTTTTAAAAAAAAACAGACACGGATAATCTATCCCTGAAATGTATGCTTTATCGTCACCGTGGCATATTAAAGCAAAACTCTTTCTATAGTTCCAATGAGGTTCCGTTTGAATATAAACATATAGTCGATATAGGCCTAATAATTTTACAATTGTAAGTTGTACTTATACAAACAGAGAACGGAGGTGTGAAAATGAAAAAATTGTAATTGAAGGAAATCGTGTACTTGAAAATGAAGCAATAGCTGTGATTTAAGATTAACAGTTTGATAAAACTTCTCGAGAATCTTATCATCTTGGTTGAACAAGCAGAATCCATTAGGATCAAAACTGAATTGAAATCCAGAGCTTGATTTGGTTTTGAATTATGATCAGAAACGGTGTTTTATTCCGATACATGCATATGGACAGTAAAATGGGCGATAGATATTGATCGCTATAAACTATATTATTGTTTATGTATAGAAAAAGGGCTGTGATGATTGGTTTGAACTTGAAGAGGCCTTAGGGTTTTTTTCAGCTTAAATTGTAAATGTTTTTTATAATTTGTTGGCTCTAGGACAATATTCGTCCCCGAACAATTCTTCCCCCGAAGATATCACCCCCAGGCAACTGGTCCTCAAGCACAATTCGTCTCCGGACAATTTGTCCCGGGACTATGTTTTTGGGGGGTGGGGGTGGGGGTGGGGTGTTAGCTTAAATTGTAAATGTTTTTTTTTATAATTGAACTTGTGTTAAAATTGAAACAATACTCGAATTCTAATTCTATGTTGATGATTAAATTATTTGTGATGTAGTGTTATGACAAGACTCCCCTTGTATATATTGTTGAGTCGGAGGAATGATACCCACCCCCACCCATTTCAAGTAACTCCAAACGTACTAATATAGTAAAAAAATAATTTCCACCCATAAAAGAAATATGTGCAACTGACATATTTTTAACCTGTAAAACACTGAGCTAAAGTCCCCTCCCCACTCTTGTCATTGGAGTAACACTTTCAAAATAAGCTCCATTAATTACTTCTTTTTATTAAATTTCAGTCCACCCAAACGTATCTATATATCTATATAAATTATTCCGTTTGATGTAAATAATAATAATTTGTCCATGTCTATTATTTATAGGTCATGATATATAGAGTTGAACTGAAAGTTATAATATATACATGTAATATATATAATTATATATACAGTCAAAGTTTACCATTATCTGTAAAGTGGTGTACTTTAAACGTGACGGTTACGACAACTGAAGTATATTAACAGCTGCTCGAGGGGGGTTGGCTTCAAGGCGAGCCTGTTACAACTCGTCTCTTTATCTATTATAATAATAATATTGGTACAGGCCTATAAAATACAAGTACAGATACATTGGGGGGTTATGTTTGAGCCGTGTTTGTAAATTCGACTGAGTTGAAATGCCCAGTTGTGAAATATTACAGGATACCCGGTTCTATTTTTAGTCTTTCGTAATCAACTTTGAGTAGGCGATACAAATGTGTTGTTTGAGTGGGAATTTTACGCGCGTCTAAAGTTTCAAAACAAGGTCAAACAAATTTAAAAGATATCTTTGTAATAAAATCTATTTTGGACAAAGCACGAAAGAAAAGAATATTATGAAAGATATTAGGCAATACCCGCGGGGGCTTATTCATATTTTATTGTTGTAGGGAAGCCATTACTGAATATAGTAGACACACGCATGTGCATTGTTGTTTTGTGTTAGGTTTTATTTCACATGTTATAAATCGATTAGTCATAGATATAATTCCAATTGAATTCTATTTCAACTACACAAATGGGTTGTCACGTAATAATTTACTATCTTACAACTTTTGTTAAATATGTTTTTATCGAACACAATGATCAAATTGAAATACCAATATAAAATGCGGCTCCTATCGAGTAGGCTATCCGATAATTTTTTTTTCGTGAACATGAAATAGTCTGATTAAAAGGGTAATTGAATAATTAATAAATCGTCATGACAACCAATGTGTGTGAAAATACAATCTATCAGATGTGTACGAGTCTAGAAGTTGTTTACATTTTTCCACGTATATTATATTAAAAGAAAACATCAATTATTCACGCATTTTCTCTTGTCTCTAGTCCGGATGTACGTGAGTGAGTGGAAAAATACCCTGAAAGCTGAAATAATGCAGGTGTCGCTGCCAAGGACAGATTCTCCAATTAACACAAATACCACAGAGTCTCAAAATAGACGCACTTTGTAGTGTTTATACCATATTGCTTGTGTCTATACATGTATATTTGTAAGCTAATATAGTGAGCGGAAAAAAATCCAGAAAGTTAAAACAGGTCAGGTGTCACTGCCAGGGATAAATTCACCTATTCCCATGGCCTTATAATGTTTGTGTTTTTTTCTCAAAATAGCCGATGTTCTTAGTTGTTATACCACATTGCCCTAGTTTACTTTTGTGCGTTAAATGGACCATAATGAAATAGTAGCTTATTCACAAAATGGCCGGTGTTTCTAGTTGTTATAATATTTTGTTAGTTCAATGGATCATTTATAGTTAAATATTAGTTTATATAGTTTTCCTTATACATCATTGTTAAAACGCCCACACGTCATGTCATGGCTGGCAGAGAATGACTTTTATTTTCTACATCCTGTAAAATTAGCCTTATTTTATATGAAGAACTATAAACATTCAATGAGATTGGACGTTTTAAAACAATTTAAAATATATATTGATAAACTACTAAAATGTTTAAATGCGTTTTGTATACCAAGCACTTAACTTATGTCCCTATAAACTTACAATGTTTGTTTACCGTGCTGATTATTATACCTATACACACCACCGTGTATGTTTTGGGGTTCTTTTTATGCAACATCCTTTTTTTTTATTAGTTATGAAAGTTAGATAATAACACATTTTGTGTGTGTTTTATATTGAACATAGTTTAATTACATTTTTTGTTGAGCTTATCAGCCTAATTATTATCAAATCATGCTTCTCGTGTATTAAGGCGTTTTTGTGAGTCGATTAGATTAGGTTTTGATTTGCTAGTACGATTTAGTATGATTTCGATTTGATTAGCTGTGGTCCACAAATGTGAAATTTGATAATTACGATTTGGTAAGATGGCTGCCTTCACGGACACCGATCAGAAAAAAAATTGTCTCTGCTAATTATTGATGACTTGTTAAAGACAAATGAAGGTTATCTACCCCAAAAAAGAAAAAAATGGTTGCCGTTTGAAGCAATCTCCTATGTCCAACAACTTCAAGTATTTTTTTGAAAACTGAAGTGAGAAAAACAATAATAAGCAATAAAAATTACTTACGACGTCGAACATTCCGCCATTTTGAAAACGTCAAATCTAATCGCCTAAACACCTCCTGGGACGATTAGGTCGATTTGCCTAATCAGTTCAGTTAAATCGTCTCACAAATGTAACAATTAGCATAATCAAATTGGTTCACAAATGCGTATAATAGCTAATCGGTCTAATCTAATCGGTTCACAAAAACGCCTATAAATATGACACGACGTGACATGCAGCTGTGACGTATTATAATCTGCCTGTTATTTTAGACGTAGCTATTAATGTGAAATCTTGTTTGTGGCACCTCTATATGGGTTAATATGTCACGTGATATATATAATATTATAACAAACCTATATATTATTACAGGCCTAGTTTTATGACATGTGGCGGAAAGGGATCGTTGATCGCCCGAGGCGTTTCATTCATAAAACTGCGTCTTTCAAAACATATTATAAATTTTAGAACTAGTTGGTCTGTAATCTTTTGGTGAGAGTAGGACTAGTTCTCTCTTTATTCCATGATTCACGGCCAGTCAGGCGTTATGTGTTATTGTGTTATCAGAGGATAGAATGTGTAATCCAACATGTAGGCCTACTATAGATTGTATTATAAATATAAGCCTATCGTGTGACAAGTATGCTACAGATCCGGATATTCTATTTACGTGGTTACAAATCCTTATCTAGTCCCTTATAAGACCTCTGCTGTTGTAATGTACATGTACATGTATCAGATACAACAATAATCAGCCATGTGCATATTTTGTGTTTCTGGATCAAATATATTTCTCATTAAACAGTGATTGAAAGTTGTGTAAATTCTTAATTTAAGTTTGGGGATGCTTTGTGAAATCGGGGTCTGATTTTGCCCGCATGTATGAAAACCCTCTGTCCCTATCCCCACCTCGTGCGCTTTTGTTTAACGATCAGACATGTAATTGTAACTGTATGTTGTTTGTACCCGGAAAAGGAGTCGGATGGCCTGTCTGACCCCATATGTTTTCTCCCGAGAAGCCCCCTGCTATGTGTACTAAAATACTTCTCCGCTGGTAGCATTTCTCCCAGGTTCAGAATGCTCACCACTAAAGGCCCCTTAGCGCAAGCGAATTACTGAAATAAATTTGAACCATTATGGAACGGACATAGTTTGTGTTGAGTGGACGAACGTTAAACCACATTTGTCCCTCGTTGTGTACCTTGGTCCGTTACTTATTTTTTTATTAAAGATTTATGCGCTTGCCCATGTTATGTACGTCTCTTCATATATGTAAGCAAAATTGTAGCTCTAATGTGAGTGACCAAAGAATGAATACTTGTAACCCAAATGGTACAATATGTAACCAGTCTACTTCTCAATTGTGGAAAAAACCTTTATCAAGAAGTTTAACTTTACCTGTCCATCAAGATCAAACACATTTTAATCTGTCTAGCTTGACAGAGGGTACAAGTTGAAACAAAGGTTAGCCGTCACTGTTAGGCCAGTTTCAATACTTTACTTTGACATTTGAGAACTAAGCACACCGTTACTTCTTAAGTTCACCAGAATAAATTAATTGGAGAAACTAGAACGTTGTCAATGTACTAATGTAGGCATATCTGAATAAATACTTTAGAAATGGCAGCTTGAATAAACGCAGAATCGATTACAGGGTTGCAAGTATTACAACATTAAGACCACAGAAAGATATTTTTTCTCAGACGATCTATGTCTCTAAGTCGAGTTTCAATTTTGTTAATAATGAATACGACATATTTTATATTAGTGAATATTTTTATCCGAGAGAAAAAAAATCTTTCCGTGATCCATAGCTCAGCGTTTTTCGGGATTCTGGTCATAATGGCGGTGTGTATATAAGAAACATTTTCCCCCAGATAAAAGTTTATAAATTTGTTTATGTTCATAAAGCGGTTGATTCTCTTTATAGCCAATTAAACCGTTAATGGGGGAAAATGTTTCCGTGATCGCGAGTTAATCCATACATCAATAACAGTAAAGTTGACGTCGATATAATATATTGTATAAGATCTAGGTATAGAGATCACCTTCAATATACCATTAATCAGCTTTCCATATGGTCGATTTCTATCAGGTATCAAAGCATAGGACTATGGGCTATACACAAAAGATTCTAGGACTAAAAATAAATGTCAAGTACTTCTAGGTCACGCTTTTCTATCTCCGAATATACAAATGTAACTGAAATTTACTGAAACACCAATGAGATGGTCTGATTGCGCTGTACAGAAACGCCATATGGGAGATTATGCCCCAGTCACAACATGCAAATGAAAACGGGTTATATCGACAAATGACAATGATTTGACTCACATAAAAGCTGGATCTAACAAAAATGATGCATTGAGATGGGTCTATGAACGATATATATATAAATAGCAAATTAAGGAAATGGTTATACCTGTATAGGGGTTTGTCTATCCGTTATCAAAAAAGGGATCGGGCATAACGGGGTGGTTTCTCAATATCCTTTTTAACACGCGGTCGGTTAATGTTACAGCTTGGTTTGTAAACGTATTTAGTAAATATCTTATTAAACAAATTTTAAATAACGGGACCGAAAAGAAAAAAAATTGTTTTTTGAAAAAAACAAACAGAATAGGTAGCTTGAATTTTTACAAAAAACCTAATGATTAATGAAATAGAATAATATACGTTCACAAACATAGCGTTAACATAACCGTAATACATTCCATTTCACTATGTAACATATTCCATATGGTATTCCGTTAATTGCGTGGGATTTTCACTTCACCTCTAACAACTTCACCATTAAACTGGGCAATATGGGCATTAGATTCTCTCAAATTTACAAGCCTTTTCAAACAGAAAAACACCTGTAAATGAGACTTCACCAATCTAAATGCCATATTGCTCGATTTTCTAACATTTGTAATTTTTGAAATAAAAACACAATCCAAATATATTATTATTATAATATTATTATTAAATATTTGAGATTTATTCCATTTTTTCTTCCTTTTTTTCAAATTTTTCTGCAAAACATTACTGTACAGTATATGGCCATTTATACATTAATGAAATATTAATTAATTAAATCTACTGTACAGAAACGATACTTTACAAATAAAATTACACCCAGAACTTTGGTCGATTTTTATGAGAGATCAGGCTGCGTGAACACGGAATATGAAAGACAATGAACGCTGAAGTTCAGTGAACAAATACAAAAGGCTTTCACGTTTTTGATAGGTTATCCCTGCCGGTTTAGCAAATCCTGTCCCTTCAAAAAATTGCATTCATACTACATCACAAATAAATCACAAATATTTTACACACATTATTGATACAACATTACACATAATTAATATTAATTACTCTGCATGAACAATGAAATCTCAATGAGTCATGCACACCATTCAAAAAAATCCACCATTGCATTCTAAACCCTGCACAACCATACTAGCACTACGACAAAATTAACATTGCCTTCGTACGATGAAAGTTTATAATTATAATACTGGCTCCAACTCCTCAGAAAAGGTGTGGTCAAATGAATCGAATGAAGGTTCCGCATTCGGGGTATGGTCCGTACAGATGAATGCTTCGGCAAGATGATCAAAATGGCGAAATGATTTTAGCTGTAAACAAATGCAGCCAAGGATAGTCCCATATCTCGGGGCACATTCATAATTTGATCTTTACAACTATTACTATACATGGACGAGGAATTGGATGAATCGAGATCATTGGACTGGGTTTCAGAATGTAAGTCCTGAGATTTAAAGGAATCACTGAGAAGCACTCCGATACTGCCATTTTCGCCAATTCTGTAAGACACATCTCGCGGGTCGATCCACATAGTGAGTTCTTGGGGTAGATGGGTATTTAATACGGAATCATGAAGTCCACTAGCAAGTCCTGCTTCTTTCAAAACAGGGTCCATTTTATGATTTATTCTGATACATCTGTAGCCTGATCCTTTGAATGGCTTTTCAGGAAACCAATGGTTTTGATACCTACTGCACAAAATCTGGACCAAAATATTGTGGAATTTTTGGACAATTTCTTTCGACACCTTACTTGAATTAAGAAGGCTTGACAAGAATTCTGCGGCACTTTTGATTTCGTCCTTCATATTCGCTAACTTGTACACATTAAACCTTTAATTTCACCCGTGTTTGTAGCTCGCCTACACTTGTAGATTGTTGATACACCGTATCACTGAGAGAAAATGGGATCGCCTGAAATCCGTGATTCTCTATCAAAACACAATCGAATAGAAAGTTTGATCGCTGAATTCTCCTTCTAGTTATCACAATTCTCACTGTATTTTCAAACAACTTGTTCGGTACAGTATCTCACTACTTTCACACGGTAACCCGCACAGTTTGGGTTTAATTTCGCCTTCTCCACGGCAGCAATATTTCTCCTTCTTTGTTCACGCTACGACCTCCGCTCGAATGGCGTCTGTGTTCGGTGTATTTGTAAGGGGTTCTGGTGACGTCAGTGTCTGACATCACATGGGAAAGAACAGCCAATCGCGTGCACGGAAATAGAGGTGGGACTGCCTTATATGGAAACTACTAAAAATAAACATGGTGTGTAAACACTTGCTCTATTGAACAATAACAACCCGTTTATCAAGTCGGTAAGCATAGGCCTATTTCACAACAAGGCTTAATTATTAATCAGTCTTAGTAATTGGAAGAAACAGAGACGATATTGGTTTGAGTTTTCGTCAGATAAATGAAATATTTAGTGGCTTCGGTTAGGTCTTTGTCCAATGTCAATGATTTCCAACCAAATAATTCTCAATGTACCCATATTGTACAAGTTTTAGTGTGACCCCCACGAATATCTTTTCGTAGTTTTGTCCCTCTCTACGATTAATTTTTTATGATTTTGGGAGTATTCTTCTTCTTATATTGTTTGTTATGTCCGCATGAATACAACTGTTTGGTGAACTGTTTAAAATGTGTAATTCAGAATATTTTGGTTACGTTTTCAATATACTTATGCCAAGACTATCTGTTTTTGAACAATTATAAAAAAAATGTTAGGCTCTCGCTTTTCTCATAACAAAAATTTCTATATGAAAAATAAATAGTTTAAACTTTGTGTTTCAAATTTTACGTGATAAATAGACTACCCCAAATCTATTTTTTTAACAATATAAAACATAGGCCTTGGCCTGTTTCTGTTTTCTGTATACAAAATACTAGCCTATTTCAAAATTAATTGGGCCTATCCACATAAAAAATTTCGAGAAAATAGTAAACGTAATCAAAATGTCGTGTCAAGGTTGAGTGTAGCTGTCAAAACTTGTGATCTAGATGGAAAGATAAAACCCGAGAAGCCAGATAAAGCTAATGAGACGATTAGTTTAGAAATACAATGGTTTTAGTGATTAACCAAAAATTACACACACAATGGTTATAATTACTGGCAGAGATCTGCCTAATCTTACCTATCCTGGGGTTTATATAGATATAAAGCCTTTCCCATAGAGATCAATAAACATAGCAGGGTCCAATTCCCTGACACTCTAATAGAAATTGGAGTGTTAATACATAGTAGAGCTTTAGGGGGATAAAACTACAATAAAGATCGGAGTATTTCTATACCTACGTGTTTATATAGGCCTACATCATAAAAACCCCCGAGAAAAAATAACAACACGTATAATTAAGGGAACCCGGGGCAAGAATAGGAGACAGAACATTATTAAAAGATTGGGGGTGGGGAGGGGGCACAGATTGTGCAATAAAGAAAAATGTTATGAACTGAATTTAGGCTACACATTAAAATAATTAAATCATAGGGCCGGGGAGGGGGGGGTCGTTAAGTACCTATCTATACTTTAAAAAAAAAGTTGAAGTAGCTTTAGACAAAAGGAAAGTAGCAAGAGTAAAATACCCCGTACTCTATTTTAAAATCCAGACCAGAAAATGTCGGATTTAAACCTTGAACTTTAACCCATGTACACCAGAATTAAATTTGATGATGACGGTATATTTGTGGATACAATTGAGGCCATAAAGTTCTTTGATTTTCCCATGCCATCATTAAGTTGTAAAACCGTCGGAGTTAACTTTACCCCCTGCAGTTGGGTTAATTCCCCATGGCTACTGTAATAAAGTTTAACGGGACTCTAACTACTTAGGTTTAAGGCCTATATATATGCTTCCCATAAAGAACACTTGATATAAATCGTGTCACTGCTGTCGCTTTTGCATTTTCTATTTCATATTTTTTCTTTCTTTTTTTATTATTAAATTTGCGATGCCTCTTAATTATTGTGGTGTAAAGAAAAATTCATAATTGTACAGTATTATTAAGCCAATGAACTCATTTTTGGCCAAATATTAACTTTGCGTAAACAAATAGCAAAATACAATACACTATACGCGCGCGATTAACCGATATATTGTATAGTAGGTTTTCTACACACACATTAAAATATTGACCCAAAATCTTGCTTACGTTATGTTTATTTCGAGCGCGATATCAGCAGCTGGGACCAGTGTTTAATCACCAATGACGTGCTCTCTAATTATAGTAACCATGAATCGTAGCTGGGAAACCCCTTCTAAAAATAGACTCGCTACCGATAACGACGAAGACTATAAACACTGTTCTACAATCGACGTTCACGGGTAAAATATTACCCATAAGCCTTGAGGAGAATGATATAACTCTTTTGACAAACTTCAAGTAGTATCAATATAGGCCTACTCATGTTTAATAATATAATGACTTGAATAAACTGTTTTTGGCCATTTTCTTGAAAAGCTTGATAGCCCAAGGGAGATAACCTTGTTTCAAAAACCCCGAAAATGTCTTTCGTTGACAGCCATGCCAAAATATACACAATTTTATATCTTAACAATTATGCAGTTTTATTCCTTGGAACTAGTGAAGCAATTTTATTTTTTTTAATACTTTTTTAATATACACAAATGCTAGACCAAAGCTGTCCCTCTGAACAGAAAATGAGACTATTGGACATATTCTTGAATCTACAGCCCACCTGTTTAAAGTTTTGAAATCAACTAGAATGGCACCGAATGATTTATTTTCATAGTCATGCCATTTATTCAGATGTTTTGACTACCTAAACACAAGAAATGGCGAATTATTGCCCGATTAGCGGCACTACGGCCTGCTCTTATTTTGTATTCCAACTGTCGAAAGGTCTTTACCAAACAAGAAGAGACTTCACTTATGTCCTTTCTACATTTGATAATGGATAGGCCTATAGGCGATGAAATGAAATGGGGTTTAACGTCCTACTCTTCTGCACCTAAACCTGGGCTAATAGAAGACGGGCATACGTCATACAGTGTGCTATGAGGGAATGTTTGCTCGGGCTGCGGCGCTGCGGCCCACTCTTATATCGAATTCCAACTGCCAAGGGATCTTTTACGTGGACGTCAATGTGTACACGGGACCTCGGTGTTTTTGTACCATCCGAACGACTAAACAGCTGTTAGGCCTATAGGCAGCCATACGTCTGGTTAAAACAAGAATATCGTGACGTTTCTGGTACTAAGATTATTTATATATAGATGTCCATGGATCAGACATAAAACCATTTACACGATATGGTTAATATTACAATTCTCATGTCTCTTTTTTTTACTCCGAATAAAGGCGCACTAATTACAAAAAAATAATCCCGCTAAATAGCGCCATTAAAATAGATTGTATAGAAATTAAAGGTCGCGTGCTGGGTAGAATGAAGACATCGCTCCACCTGGCGTGCCATCGTCCACCTAGAATACGACCAACCCTGGGATTATGGGCCGCTATTAAAGGTAACAGGGTGATTGTCACGGGCCCCTGTAGCCAATTTATTTTCTGTTAATACGAGAATGAAAAGAATCAGTCAAGCGATCATTTTTGTCAGATATCGAATAATAAGCGAGATATTTGCAGGTTTATGACAATGCAGGTCGACATTAGGACCATCTGCCATCGTACTAAATTACGTACTGTATCGGAGTGTGCCTACTTCAGCAAGAAAAACAAAATGGGTTTTTATTTTACAATAAATCATTGTGAACAGATCTTTTCTTTAGGTGTTTTAAAAGAGACGAAAATGCAGTTTTTAAAGCTTTTTTTTATGAAACAGATGCCATATAGTTTTAACCAGTTCTGACATGTTTTTATTTACCACGCGGCGAAACACGTTAAAGGAGAGGGCTTTAGATGTGGGTTTCGTCCGTTCGTCCTTCCGTCCCACCCATTTTTGTTTCCGGAGCATGTCTCATATCATTTACAAAATTTGTACACACATCAACCTATTATTTTAGTTATGTCTGTCCTTTGCTGAATTTCCCCGGATTAATGTTTCCGTTTCAATGGAAACACTTTTGACCTAAGTTCTGATATACAGAGATAAATAGGGCTGAACGTCCAGTCGACACAGACTAGGTGATTATGTGATTTATATGGGGGAATTTCATTTAGTGACAAATACTTCATTAATTCGCTTGCTCGTAGGGGTCTGTAGCGGTTGGAGAAAACCGGGGGGTCCCTGGGAAAACCCACAAGGCTGAACAGCCAAGCCATTTAATGTAAAAATGAAGAAGCGAGGCTAAGACTTGAATAACCTGTACAGCAGTTACGATCAATGCACACATCATTTCCAAACTACAACCATTGGTGATGAAATGAAAGATGGAATGGGGTTTAACGTCCTACTGTTTTGCTCCGACTGGGATAATGAAGACGGACATCGCCATACAGTGTGATATAAGGGCAGCGGCACTGTGGCCTACCGTTATATCGAATTCCAACTGCAAAGGGATCTTTGACGTACACTCGGTGTATACTCAGGACCTCGATTTTTCGTCCCATCCGAGCGACTAGACAGCTGTCCTTGTTTGGTCCTCTTTCCTGCATCACTGACAAGGGGAAACCACATTGGAAAATCCCTACGAACTTTCTCGGCCAATGCAGGGATCGAACAACCGACCTCCAGGCTAGCGTTTCACCCACTTAGCCACAGTGATCCCCAAGGTTGATCATTTTATAGGTGTAGTTAAACATTTCGTTGGTTATAAGGTTTGTGTGTGTGTGGGGGGGGGGGCGGTACCATCTTATTGTGAACCTTGGGTCTGTACATGTGCCGGTGATTAAAGTTGATAGGCCTGTCTGTATATACCTGTATATGAAGTAGATGAGGTTTCTAGCCTATAATTTAACCATTGTTTCAACGTACTGCAGCCACATGGCCATAGAATAGTCGATGGACAGGTAGCCACGTAAAGTAAGTAGTTCATGACCGCGGGGCAAATCCTAGCAACTTCTCATATTTCTCCCAGTGCAGCCCCGCGTGTCAAAGCGTCGGATTTGGTCGCATGGCTGGACAAACAGAGGACTTAATGGCCCCATCAGCTGTAATTGTGACCTTCCACTTCTAATTGTCCTTCTCAACAAGCGCTATTGTTAGTCGATGTGTTGAAGCGAGATGACATGGCGCATGGTTCAAAAGATTTAGGAATACACATACATATTTGTATGGCGTACCGACGCCTGTCATGATGAACTGGTCAATTTTTAATTGTATGCGCGGCGTTATTAAAACTTTTCATCAGATCCGCTAACATGAAGCGTGGCCGCGCTCTCTTTGTGACAGACGGGGCGGATACTAAAACATTATTCAGAAAGGTGTTCAGATTTAAAAGATACCAAAAATAGCCTAGTTAATCTCTGGCTAAATCTCTAGAAATATATTGATATTTATTCCGTCGATTATTTTGTGATTAAAGAAGTTTTAATAACGACCTGTCAGCTTTAGAGAAGCGGTGTTCAGATGACCCCTATTTGAACCCCAGAATTAACAATTTTATAATCTGTTACTTCCAGTGTGACAGCATTGTTTTAAAACATATTTTAACTGGATGGCTAAATTATATTGCTAATTGATCCAAGGGGAAGTCTGACATGATCTGATCATACTAAAATGCTTGAGTCTGCTACATCCAGACCGTTTTATGATGCCAAAAGGCTTGAGTCTTTGACCGTTCTTCTTCATCAAAGTGCTCCATAACGTGACAAGGTGTTGGTCGCCTGTCCAACCTCGTGGGTTTTTCCGGTTTCTTCCCATTGCTAAAGACCCCTACGCAAAAGCGAATTATTGAAATAGGATTGAAGCTTATATTAGTCCCAAAAATGACCTCGTTTGTGTCGAGTTGACGTTGACATCCCTCTCTCTCTCTCCCTCTCTGTCTCTCTTTCTGTCTCTCTCTCTCACTCTCATAACGTTAAATGTAAATATATGGATAAACATTAATATTTGTTTGGGTTTTTTGATGATTGTGCAATAAAAAGCATGAGATTGATGATAACATCTTTTTGTTTACTTCCTGCAGCATGCCATAGTTCCGTGTGCGAACTTTAAAATGCATATTTTACCAGAGAATGTAGACAATAAAATTAGCTTTGTTTCAAAATTTTCTCTTTAATCTCAAAGTGAATCGTTTTATTTCTTTTACAGAACACAAATAAATCCTGTCTGCGACTCTTGTTTATGCTAATTGCATTTGATTGAGAGACAAATCCTTAATACAAATGATATTAATGAAGTTATTTTGCTGTAGAATCTGACATTGTTGGACTCCCAAAGATTACATTTCGGATGTTTCTTTGGTTGGTAAGGACAAAACAAGTATTTGAATTGAAATAAAACGAAATAGGTCATTTTGAGACTAACACGGTAGGCCCTACTTTCCAATTCACCGATTACGTATGCAATGCGAAGCGGATAACGTTGGCCGGGCAACACCGTTTCTGCGTTGTCTTCTTCCAATTCTCAACTTATGAATTGTGAAAAAAAAAGTTGCAAATTACTTCCGATTGAAATAAATTTTATTTTTTTTAAAACAATATTTTTATTCAGGTTGTCTGAATGGGATTGGGGAACAGGCTTAGCCTATGTAAAACGCATTTGAAATGACCGGACTAGACACATCCAGATTTGACGGGTTTTTGATCATTACCACGAGTGGCATTGACAGCATCATGGATGGGAAATTTCAATTTGACCACCAAATCTAAATTATTGCTTTAGACATCAGTTTATTATGGATTTGAAACGCCCGCTTCCACAATGAAGTGATATCGCAGACAAAATCAGTTCATAACACCATATAATTGACATGGAGACGAATTTATATCAGCTTCGGCTTGTTTTCTAATCCATTACATCACTGTTGTAAATAACATATAATTTACATGGGGACGAATATATATATAAGCTTTAATGTTGTAAATAACCTTTTTGTACTTTAATAAAAAATATTGTTTACTTTAAACCATATACGCCATATTTGGCAGCCGCAACCCTTGTCCACCTGTATGGAGATCCGCCAATAGTGACAGGTGTTGAACAGGTGACCGTTATCTTCTGGCATCAGGGTCAACATCACAAGGGGACGCCGTTGATCATAAAATACACCCGTCAAAAATGACAATTAAATTCCCCTTGATGCCATAAATCAATATTTAATCACTGCTTATAACTCTAAGATATAACACAAATATACAAATAAATTAAATTAATTAACCCCTAGGTGAGAAAATAAACTAAAATAGATGATACTGAGATTTTATACCCGGCGGCGTTTATTCCTCAAGTGCTAAAATAAATATTACAAAGATACTTTAATGCAGAATTAGGTAATTCGCAAGATAATAGATGTTCTTGGGCTTGTCTAATAATATTTGATCAAATACAACTTAGTTCTAATAAAACAAATGTATTATAAGTTCAAAAATTGTATATTGTATAGTTTGATATTGGACCAAATGTTATAAGTAACAAATCATATAGATAACGGATCACATATTCTATAATGAGGTATTTTATGTTCTTTTTATGTTAAAACTAGATGCAAGTAGATAATGGTAATAAAGGCATTGAACACGTTTGAAGTTGTAATAGCGGCATTAGCTTTCTATCATGTTCTATCATTTACATTTGGTATATTACCTTTTTATATTAGTAATAGCTGCCAGCTATGGAGACAAAAAAAACTTGTGAGTGGTGATAACCGATGCGTCGAGGTGATAAAAGGGGCATGGGACATTTTTGTGGTGACAATAGCGGCTTAGAAGGTGATAATAATAGAGGCACAGAACACGTTAGTGTTGATACTAGAACATGTTCGTGATGATATTATATTCATCTGTCCGTGGAACATGTTCTTGGCCATATTATTTAAGGCATAGAAGATGTTCCTTATGGTAATATAGGCACAGAACATGTTCCTAATGGTCATAGAGGCACATAATATGTTCTTGAGCGTAAAAGTGGCATTGTCAGTGTTCGTGACCACGAAAGAAGCATTATAACATGTTCGTAATGATACTTTAAAGTGCAGCCAATTTCACAATTAAACCGAACATGACAATACAAAATAGCAAAGTGATCTGGGCTGTTAGTGACAAGAATCTGTGAGAAGCCATCAGTGTTCTCAATAAAATGAATTGGGGTTTAACGTCCTACTGTTCTGCTCCGAATCGGGCTATATTGACGGGCATATACGCCAAACAGTGTTATGAGGGAAATTTTGTCTGGACAGAAGCACTACGGTCTACTCTTATATCGAATTCCAACTGTCAAGGGATCTTTTACATGGACATCAGCACTACAGTTTTTCGTCCCATCCGAACGACTAGACAGCTGTCCTTGTCAGATCCTCCGTCTCTCTCAATGAACGCACCATGGAAACGATAATATGTCTCGTGCACGACATCGGACAAAACCTGTAGCGGTGAAGCCAAAAATAATCAATCGAGCCCATTTGTGAAATACCCCCCAATCTAGAAAGATATTAATTGACGGGCCTATTGACAAAGTTCACACTAATCTAGAAAGGTAGTAATTGACGGACCTATTGACAGTATTATAGATCTATCGTGGTCCTGATAGGTCTATAGTAGCAATCTGTGATCATCTTTGAAGTGGACTCCCACGTTCTTTTCTCCTCTCTGGTCATTACATTATTGACCAATTTACCGCCCTTTGTTCGGTTTTCAATAGATATACTGAATCAGCATGGAATGTATTACGCTGTATAAAGGCCTGTGATATATATCCTATTAGCGAGATGTCTGGGATAAATTGACTTAATAATCAATCAGCTACCCTTTCCAGTAATTTCTACAGGTGCTAATTGACATTTATATATGAAGAATAATACAGGTACCATGACTATAGGTAGACATAATGCCGGACTTCATTCTTATAGATCTCAGGTGATAATTAGCCATTGTTCTTTATCAATTACTGACATATGGTTTGTATCGCTTCTAAAACAACATAGGATTAATATGAAAATAATATTGTAACATTGTATTTTGTACCCGTTGCTTGAATTACAAATAAATAGCTATGTATATGAAACTTCCCATATGGATTCCGGAGCCACGGTGGCTAAGTGGGTGAGATGCTGGCTCGCTAGCCTGAAGATCGCGTATTCGATCCCAGTATTTGCCTATGAAGTTCATCGGGATTTTTCTGGCGTGTTTTCCACTTGTCTGTGGTGCAGGACGGACAATTGTCTAGTCATTCGTGGGATGGATTCGATAAAAGAGTAGGCCATTGTGCGGCTGCCCGGGCAATATATATATATAGCACACTGAATGGTGCATGCTCATCTTCATTACCCCAGTCGGAACTGTAGGACGTTAAACCCCATTTCATTTCATTTCATTTCCCAGACTCCAGTGTGTTTACTTTCCGATACTTACAACCCCAAAAATTCACCAAAAACTTACAGATTAAAATGGCGATTACGACCACTGTTGATCCAGCTAACATGTCATACGATTCAGTCTTAAAGGTACATTATCACATTATCTAAGAGCTAAATCTGTCTATTGCAGGTCTTTTATATAAATCTATTAACACCACATGACCATAATCAACTCTCCAGGTCGCCGGATGGCTCCGATTTTAAAGGGACAATAACACTCTTGCTGGCTTGGCAGCTCTAGAAAATAAATAATAGTCTTATTCTAAGTACTAGATGTTTATTTGTCCTACCTGTTGTGTAAATTAACCATTACATCATATTTTACTTGTTCAGAGGGTTCGAAAATATTTTAAAATCCAAGTCCCATTTGAAAAGGTTTACGTTAACCTTTTCAAATCATGTAGTTGAATTTTTCCAATTCTTTAAATTAGGTGTGTTAAGATGAAATTTGTATCATCAATTAATTGGAATATTGTAAAATAATACAATTTGTTGGCCAGAATAAAGATTGGGACATATTATTCAATTACAACAAGAGTGTTATTGGGGCTTTAAGTAGATTAGAACCTCATCGGCCATTTAATGATTTAATTTTAAAATGGAGAAAGGAGACTTAGTCTTAAATAATGAATATACCAGATGGAGAAACGAGGCTTAGTCTCGAATATACCAGTACCGTGGTTACGATAATAAACAATCAATGCACCCATCTTGTCAAAACTACAAACAGTGATAACTTGTCTCAGAATAAAGTAATTTGAATGACATTTTCAATATATTCAATTTGCATTATCTATTTTTGAGTAGAACGGTCTTCACTTTATCTAAATCTTACATAATGTATCTGTAATATAATTCAGGAAAATATACCGACCAAATAAAAGTGTAATTATTATTATGGAAATAAATAGTTCAACTGTTTATGTTAATTTGTTCAACATTAATCCAGCCCATTAAACTTTTATCGACGAATATAATAACGCTGAATTAACGTTAAATAGACTATTTAAATATGAATATATTTGAATCGAAAAGCTGGGCTATTGAATACTTCGTTTAGAATAAATTAAAACTTAAAACTTAAAACATATTGTGCTATTAAATGGAACCGTATATCGTTCAGAACAATTTTAACTAACACAAATATTCCTTATAAAAGAATAAAATTGAAAAGCAAATAACTAACCGGAAGGTCTCGTTTTCCAAACTGGTGTTGGAGTAGACGGTTAGTCTGGATTTTCCAGGGTGGTTCGCCTTTGCCAGTGACGTAAGACAAGGACCGGCGTCTAGTCGTTCGGAAGGAACGAAAACCCAAGGTCTTGCTTTCGTGTACTTAAACGAAGAGCGGCGATGTCCTGGCGAAATGTCACCCGTATCATACTGTATAGCGAAAGTCCATCTTCATGAGTCAGGTTGATGCAGTCATTTTGGACGTTAATTTCATTTCTTTACAAGCAACACATAGCTATTTATAGCGTCTTAAGAGATAGTGGAAAAATATTCAATCTTTTTCTTGAGTTTAGCGAATATTCTTACTAACTCAGCTAATGAGTATTTGTCACAAACAAGTAAAGAACAGTAATTGCCAGGGAATGTGATTTCAACACAGATTCCAAATCTGGAACATTGATGAGATTACAATGGCTGAATTGGTTTCATCATGTTGACTAAATATAGACCTAGCTGGCAACCACGTAAACATAGACCATGGTGGAATGTTTAAGGACAGTGGAATTTTTAAACATAGTGACTCGTGGAATGTTTAAACATAGTGACTTCTGAAATGTTTAAAGATAGTGACTCGTGGAATGTTTAAAAACAGTGACTCGTGGAATGTTTAAACATAGTGACTTCTGGAATGTTTAAAGACAGTGACGCGTTCCACCCTGAAATGAAATGAAATGAAATCCTACACCGCACCCGGTTAACACCCCAAAGTTTCGACCCTATGCTTGTACCTGGAGTAGGATTGCCATCTAACCTCGTGGGTTTTCTGTGGGTCCCCAGCAGTCTCCCCCAACTGTTGAAGCCCCTACGCGCAAGAGAATTATTGAAAAAAAGAACTGTTCCGCGTGTGACCTGGTTTGTGTCGAGTAAATGTTAAACTCCCCCCCCCATCTCTCCTCCCCCTCCCCCCTCTCTCTCACTCTCTCTCTCTCTCTGTCTCTCTCACCCGTTAGCCCCGAAGTGACCTGATGTGTGCTGAGGGAACGTTAGCCCCCTCTCTCGTTCTCTCTCACGGCCATCTTTAAAACTGCTTTTATCGCTAATTCTGGAATAGAATGACGAAGATTGAAATGTCAAGTTACGTGACAAAGGACTTGAGGCTCTAATTATTTTATGTGTTATATAATTGTTTTATAAACTGCTGCAGGAAACGATGGGTGCCAAGGTAACAGCTGTTGATTAAAGCAAGCTTGGAGATAAGTTGTGTATAACAAGGAAGTTATAGAATAAGACGTGAACAGGTCTATAAATGTATTTGTTAATTCACTGAAAAAACTCTTGTGTTGGATGTCAACACAAGGACTTGTGTTAAAAATATTCTACACAAGCTTGTGTTGTTTTACATTGCATCAACACAAGTTTGTGTTCTTTTCAATGTCTTAACACAAACTTGTGTAGAATTATAAAATCTTGTGTGTTTTTTCTTATAATACATTTTGTCGAATTTTAAGATAACATGTACTAGATTACTTATTATCTGTAATAATATGATTTTTATTGAGGAAAATCTGAATGGGTTGGGGAACTGGCTTAGCGTAAAGTAAAACCACTCTTCCTGAATTTGAAGGTCAAGGAATTCACTTGATTTTCTTTTTTTTAATATTCCTAATTAACTACAACCTTATATTAATTATTACAAACATTAAGTTGAAATCGCCAGGTATATACAGTGCGATACATTTAATTCATCTTTTAAAGCAACGTATTTTATAACAGTATAATATAAAGAGATCGACGCTTTAGTCAATTATTATCTAGTTTAAAACTTTTTAATTATACACATAATAAAATTCTGATTCTACTATTTGTTTATTTTCACGTCTTGTCTCAGACAATAGACAGAGACGGGTTGTTACAATGTCTGCATTTGTAAGTGTCTGATTGATATTGCCCCAATAAACTTTACACATCAAACAAAATCTTCGAGGTGTGACAATAGTGTTATATCTACGTTTTATAACATGTTTGAATGGGCGTGGAAATAGTCGAGTTAATCTTTTTATTTAATTTAATTGGTTTATTAATCGAAATTTGACATGTATTGCTCGCTTGTAAATGACCAATCAAAATAAATTACTTTTAAAAAAAGGAAGAAAGATTTATTGCAGTATTTTTGCGATATTAAACCCTACTATACTACAAAAGGTTAACTTCGGTGGAAGCGGACGTTAAATAATGCTCTTTCACACACTATTCTTAAGCAGTGTGATAATTCCTTCGTGGATTAGTATCGATTAGAACCAACTCAAAAAGTGATATTAATGTGAAAAAAGGTTTGCGATTTTTTTGGTATTTTATAATACAATGTATTTATAACGCAAATTTTTCGTTTCGGTTAAAACAAAATCTACGCCCATTTTAATTGACCGAAGTACGTGTGGCTAATGATAGTAAAATGGCGGGCTGACAAACTGGTCAAAAAGTATATTATGAGGTAAGCTAATTAAATATTATATCATAACTGCGTGAGCATGATTGTTTTTCGGTGTGATTAAATATTCAAAAAATCGTTGTTAGGATACAGCCTGAAAAACAGTAAGTCTTGAATTGCAATGTTCGTTTTTCCTTTCTGACCGCCATTTTGAAAAAAACCCCAGACATGACCTACATTCATGTAGATAGTTGATACAACTGATGATTGTGTTCCATTGATAGTAAAATGGCCGGCAGACAAACTGACCAAAAAGTATATTTTTAGGTAAGCTAATTCAATATTATATCATAACCGCGTGAGCATAATTGTTTGGATTACATGTCATTTCGGTCCCGCGTCATTTCGGACTTACGACATTTCGGACTCCAAAAAATATGGCCTCGACGTTTCGGACTCGGGTATATGACATTTCGGACTCGGGTAGGTGACGCTTCGGACTCAGGAATAAGTTGAAAGGAAAGGTTGAACACAACTGTCAAAACCTACACGACAAAAGTTCCAATGTTGAATGTTTACGAAAAAAACGTTTTACTTCTTTATACATGTATCGCTGTACTATGTATATAAAAAAGTTGCTGTTGAATTTATTAGAAATAGGCCAATTTAAAACACGAAAGAAAATATTTATTAACATGAAACACGTGGTTAGTAAAAGGCTCCACCAAACGATAAAAATTACTTGCACTTACGGTTCTTTGATAAACATCGTTTCCCTTAAATGTAATGTATTTGTTTAAAACCAATAATATGCTGATGAATTTATTTGAAAATGACATATACAACATAAATAATTATTTACACGAAATGCACTCTTTTTACAAGTCCCTAGAAATTGTTAACGATAATCCGTGCTGCACATTGACATGCATTCCCCCCGCTTGGCAATACCAATCGATAAATTAGTGCATACAAAGCTAAGTGTTTCTGTGGAAAATATTAGGAATAGCAACGATCAAAGCGGGATAATTAAAGCTGATTAACCGATAATCCCGATGTTATTGTAGTATGTGCAAAGAAATCTTGCGGTTCTTTGGTGGATGATGAAAAACGTGAGTTGTCAATCATTGATAATGGCGGCTGTGTGTTGATTGCAATTATTCCGTTTCACAAAAACAAAACATTAGCACTAGCAGTGATCGGTCAATCAAGCTCGTTTGCTATTTGACAAAAGAAAAACAATGAAGTATTAGCCTACTAAGTATACACAAATTTTTCAACAATATTTTAATTGCCAAGTTCAATACTCGCCGATGAAACAAAACAAAAGAGAACAAGCAGTGTTAATCGCGACATCAACAATCGCTGATCAATTAAATAAGACAACTATCAGTCTCACATAAAACGAAAAAACAAACAGCTGTACCATTACATAAATTTTCTACAGTCTTTTAATTATTAATCAGAGTCCGAAAAGTCGCTTGACTGAGTCCGAAACGACGCCAAGTAAGTCCGAAAAGTCGCCAGACTGAGTCCGAAACGACGTTTGTATTGAGTCCGAAATGACGCGGGACCGAAATGACGTGCTACCATTGTTTTTCGGTGTGATTAAATATTCAAAAAATCATTTTTAGGATACAGCCTGGACAACAGTCAGTCTTGAATTGCAATGTTTGTTTTTCTTTTCTGACCGCCATTTTGATAAAAAAAAAATCAGACATGACCTACATTCATGTAGATAGTTGATACAACTGATGATTGTGTTCTATTTTTCAGATTGCAGTAGATTTTAGCAATACAATCCAGCGATAGTTAATTGCTTTAAAAAGAAATGTGAATTCGTACAAAGACCTACAATTAAATCCAGGTAAATTGGGAAAATTATTCATGTATTTACTTTATGAAGAGTAGCTATTTCAATTTGTAAATGACCAGTTGTCTTAGACAAATAATAATTCAAACTTCCACTCAGTTATATTCATGATATGTTGTATTTATTCAAATGTTACCAGCGACAATTGTATTTATCCAATTGCTTAATACTAAAGATCTGACTTATAGTTAAAGTATTTTATTTATTTTAGACCAAGAACATGAACAATTGGAAATTATCTTGTTTAGCTGCATACTATAAACTATAAGACATAGGGAGTGTTGAGCAGGTAAGACTTTTTATAAACCTATATCAAACTTAATAATGTAATCCCCAGAAATGTTACGGTGTACAGACTGTACAAAACCCATTTATACACAGAAAGGTGGGTGTGTATTCATCAGAAACAGAGATAAACTTCAAATGAACATAGTTATGGCTTGATATGGTTCTAGACTCGTATAACGCCATCAAACTGACTGGCCATTTGGTTCAGTGTGTAAATTGGTGATGAATGCAATTTGAGTTTGAAAGAGGAGTAAGCAATAATGCTACCTGACATTCCCTTGTTCAATTATGACCCCCCCCCCCCCCGAGACAGTAAGCTATTTTACTTTCATTTTGCCATGACTGATGTGCAAAGAAAAATCCAAATCGAAACCCCATTTGTCGATAAATGTATTTTAATCACGATTTTTATATTTTTCAGGGACTTGAACATCCTTGGAGAAGAATATGTATTTAGTAAATATTAATACCAAAGAAAGAAAGCAACTCTAAATTCTGAATATAACGCCATCAAATTCTTTTATAGATCTTATTGTGGAAACCCGAACCCGAATGTTATTTGTCACCATTACCTTTTAGTGTCAAACACCAACCCCTCTCTAAATATTGTTTCATTATATAGACTGCAGTGTAATCATAAAAGAGGAATTATCAATAATTAATAGAAACAGTCTATAATTAGAAAAATGTATTATTGTATGATGAAATCAACCACTATTTTTTAAACAATTGGTAAACATTCCGAATGTGTATGCCTCGTTTCTATTAGATGACTTTATTCATCAATAGTTGGTTTTTTTTTTACAAAGTTTGAAAATTCTCAATTTTATTTGATTTTTATGCTTTATTTATTTCATTTATATATAATTATTTGTCCCCTATCTTATCTATTAGTTTCCTTTTATGTACTGTAGAAATGTTTGAATTCCTAATCTTTTAAAAGGAATATCTCTTCTTAAAAGTATTTCAATTTAATGCATAATGTGGTGCTTGATTTGGTTGTTATTAAATTTAGATATATGTAAAATGTATGTTGTGGGGGTACGGATATCGTGTACGTATCTATTATTTTCTTAGTTCTTTTTAAGGTTAATTTTAAAAAGAAATTTAAATAGATTTTTTTTATTTTGTGATATGGGGGTGGAGTGGGGAGTTTTGTTATTATTGAACACAATTTTATTAATATTGGAATTAACTTTGTTTATTAATATTCCAAATGTTTCAGTGCTTGCTTGTTTTTTTTCAATTTAAACAGCTATTTTTTTTATTCTTTTTATTATGTTTCTTATTTGTCAAGGGGGGTTGGGATGGCCTAGTGGTCTAGAGTGCTGCGCTTCGACCTCTAGCTGGCCGGTCACCTCTGGCTTGCGGCTGTGGTTTCGAGCCCTGGTGTGAGCGTATGTGGCATGGAGATGGGGGCGCCTTCTCAACCTCGTGGGTTTCCCCCGGGCACTCTGGTTTCACCCACGGCTAAAGACCCCTGCGCGCAAGCGAATTATTGAAATAAAATTGAAACCGTATGTTAGTCCCGAAATGACCTGGTTGTGTTGAGTGGACGTTAAACCCCATTTTTTTTTCTCTCTCTCTCTCTCTCTCTCTCTCTCTCTCTCTCTCTCTCTCTCTCTCTCTCTCTCTCTCTTATTTGTCAATATCTAACAAAATTTTATTATTATTGGAATTAACTTTGTTTGTTAACCTTTGAGATGACTGTTTATAATTGATTTGGCATTAATTTAATTTTTCATATTTTTTATTGAATAAACAATATTGTATCAAATAAAATAATTGTTATGTGTTATGTCATTTATCAAAAATTAGTTTGGGGAGGCGATTGAATGGCAAGGGTTGCTATAATACTGGATATAAATCGGTAAAATACAACACAAGTTTTTGTTTGTGGTTATACACAAGTTTGTATGAAACAACACAAGTTTCAGAAATTTCAACACAAGTTTCAGAAATTTCAACACAAGTTTCAGAAGTTTCAACACAAGTTTCAGAAATTTCAACACAAGTATTGTGTAGATTTTCACACAAGTTTCAACACAAGTTTGTGTTGTTTGACAAATTTTAACACAAGTCTTGTGTTGTTTCAACATTTAACACAAGTTTGTGTTGTTTCAACACAAGTTTGTGTTGTTAAATAGTAACACCCAACTTGTGTTGAAAACAACACAAGTTTGTGTTGTTTCAACACAAGTTTTTTTTCAGTGTTCCAAAAACACGGAAACGTCCACAAAAATTCATTAGAATTCCATTTACAATCGTGTATATATAAGTACATAATCGGCTTGTTAAAAGACAAGGCGAACGTGTAAATATATTCTGTCACTATCAGAATTCCAATTCGATTGAAAGTATTTCTAAAATCTAACTATTTTAAAGTATGACACTGCAAGGAGATGGTTCAACCCTTTACATACTTATCAGCCTAGTACCAATGTTTCATACGATAAAGAATTAAATACTAGGGATAGGGGTCTGGGTCAATAGAGACTTTTGGCAAGCGTAAATTCCTATTACGTATCGCGTATCCGTAAGGATTTTGTGTGTGACGTCATCAATGTGTGTGTATTTCTAATACGTGAAACGGCACACGGATACGGCAACCCGTATCGAACAACTTTCATACGGAGAAGGTCCGTATAACATTGTCGTCTTTTTAGACGCTGAAATGTTGTATCATAGCGTAACACGGAAGTATATATTTGATGGGAATTTAACCATAATAAAGACTATAATTTAATCATTATTTTTGATGGGCTTTACTCGGAATTTTCGTACTTTACCCGTCTGTCTGCCTGCAAGCTGGTTGATCTACGTGTTAGATTTAGGTAGATATTGGAACTTGCAAATCTGTAAATGATGTGATGCTATGGTAAAGGGGTATAAATGATAAATTAGTAAAACCGAAAATCGCTGTCGAGTCGAAGTCAAAATTTTTTTTTCAATAAGATGCGACATTAATTTTTTATAATAGCTCATGGTGAGGTGATCTTGGTAGATAACTGCCATCATGCTGTACAGAACCAAGCTCAGCTCAGAGACGCATACGTACGCGACGCAAGAATCTGCCAAAACTCTACGATACGAATACGTGATACGGATAGGGAAAATAGAGACTTTTGGCAAGCGTAAATTCCTGTACGTATCGCGTATCCATATGGATTTTGTGTGTGACGTCATCAATGTATGTGTATTTCTCATACGTGATGCAACACACGGATACGGCAGCCCGTATCGAGCAGCTTTCATACGGAGAAGGTCCGTATAACATTGTCGTCTTTTTAGATGCTGAAATGTTGTATCATAGCGTTTTTATGAATCTATGTGTATCCTAGAACACGATGGTGTATATTTGATGTGAATTTAATCATAATAAAGACTGGAATTTAATCATTATTTTCGATGGGTTTTTCTCGGAATTTTCATACTGCTCGGTAGATATGGGACCTTGCAAATCTGTAAATGATGTGATTCTATGGTAAAGGGGTATAAATGATCAATTAGTGAAACTAAAAATTGCTGTCAAGTCGAAGTCAAAGATTTTTTTTAATATGACGCGACATTAATTTTTTAAAGTCGAGCGACTTTACTCACTCCGAGATATTGTAGGTTAGGCAATTGACTAGTACTGATGGTGATCTTGGTATAACTGCCATCATTCTGTACAGAACTAAGCTCAGCTCAGTGACTCATACGTACGCGACGCAATAATCTGCCCAAACTCTAAAACTACTCTGACGCAACGCGTCACGTATACGATACGGATACGTCATACGGATAGGGAAAATGTCACTTGCCAAAAGTCTCTATTGCCACTTGCAAAAAGTCTCTATTATACACAAGGATAGGTAACCGGCGGTGCTTTTTATATATGAACACTGCTATTTTCATTATACCGGACAGTTTACATTACGACACACAGAGTGCAAAATGACCAACGAGTCTGATTCAGTTCCAGTCGTTTTCATACCCGTCGGTCTTAACCGGCATGTTCGGCCGACATGGAACCAATATATGGGATTGATTTATGCATTTGGACTGTTCACCCATCTCCCATACAGTGAATGAAATATTTCTTTAAACAAATTAAAATTTAATTCTGAAATATTAGAGATTTTAAATCTCTGTGAACATGGTGGATATCTCTGTCATTGGGACCACAGCGAATTAGTGAGGATGGTACTGGCTCACTAACCAGGTGGGAATGCAATGAAATGGGGTTTAACGTCCTTCTGTTCTGCTCCGACTGGGCTAATGAAGACGGGCATATAGCGTGCTATAAGGGAGATTTTGCCTGGACCTACCTGTACAAGGGATATTTTACGTGCACGCCAATATATACACGGAACCTTGGGTTTTCGGCCCCTCTGAAGGACTAGACATCTGTCCTTATCAGGCGGTCCATGGTTTGTGTTTGATGAAGCGTGGATGGAACCGCTGCTGTCCAGACAAACCTCAGTTGGTTTCATTTCAAACCGACGAGCACCGAGACTATGCACAATTAATTTGAGTTTTGGATAAACCTCGGCCCTGTTTCTCGGAATCTTAACTGAAGATAAAATCCAATTTTAGTAGATACTTCAATCGTGATTGGCCGAGCATTAAAATCAATCTAATGTTATCCAATCAAATAACTAAAATTTGGATTTTATCTTAGTTAAAATTTCGTGTAACTGGCCCAGTTCCCTAACAAAATTATATACATGTACATTCATGTAACCCGACTTCCATTAGAAACTATGACCTTTAAACATTTCATTCCTTATCTGTAATCATAAATAGATTATAGACACCAAAATTACTCTATACAAGGTTTCCCCGAGGCAAACCGGCATCCAACTAGCAAACTTCAGCCTTGTTATCCTAAATAATATCATAATTTATCAAATTACGATCCTTGTTCATCGAAGTCGGTGCAGAAATATAGGACGTTTCACCCCATTGTATTATACGATCCTTGTTCATTATACGATATTTGCTTATCAAATTGAAATCATGCGATATTTATTTATCAAATTTTGATATTTGTTTATCATATTATGACATTTGCTTATCAACTTTTGAGATTTGCTTATCAAATTTTGAGATTTGCTTTTCAAATTTTGAGATTTATTTATCAAATTTTGAGAATTGCTTATCAAATTTTTAAATTTGCTTATCAAATTTTTAGGTTTTTTTTTTGTCAAATCATACGATCTTTGTTTATCAAATTATACGATCACTGTTTATTAAGTTATACGAGATTTATCAAACTATAAGATATTTGTTCATTGAATTATGCGTTCTTTTTTAAATCAAATTATACGATCACTGTTTATCCAATAATACGATCACTGTACGACCACTGTTTATCAAATTATACGATATTTGTTAATCAGATAATTTGATATTTCTTTATCAGATTATACTACCTTTGTATTAAATTATAAATCTGTCAAAAGGTATAATATATTTATATTCTTCTCCGACTAAACATAGTCAATATTCAATGAAATCGATTCTTCAAATAAGAAAGGCTGCCTCTTGCAAATTTTTGCAGACTAGCTTCAATCGATATGTTTATTTTTATGAGGGTGGATTTCTGACAGAAATGTAGGTATAAGGGATGGAAAATATCAATAGAACAAAAGCAAGTGTAGTTGTACGATATGAACCAAGACCGAGTATGACGTCACAGCAGCAATATTATCATATTATCACATTGAATAGGAATGGAGATCATCTTGATATCGATTTTGATTAGAAGTCTGTAAAAATTAAGATGACCCCTTTGTCCGTGATATCACTCTCAGTGGAAGTGGACGTTAAACCCACAAATGAACGAATGAAAGAACCAACAAGGTGGTCCATGCTAGAGTTTATCAAAAATTTGTGTTAAAAGTGGCGACACGCGTTTAATTTCCCAGGGCGTCAGCGGGTTGAAAAACAGGTTGAGAACAACTCTTCTGAATGGATATGTTTTCGGGTGAGGAGAGGTGCCAAGGAATGTTTCTCTAGAAATTAGATTGAATGTCAAGGTTATTAACCGCGATCCCCAACGTGCTGATCATCACAGAATGGAAGAAAATCAACCCTAAAGCAAGCCGGACAGTAAATCAATCGAACACCCACCACATACAGTAACATGTTTACTTATCTGTACCAAGCGTTATATATATAACAGTTATCATAGATATCGTAAACCCGTATAGATTATCGCCATTTTATGTTGTTTACCACAGCACGCGCTGCGCGTGGTCACCTGTCAATCATGCCCATCGACCAGTCTTTGAACTTTTAGCCGCCATTAAGAACATGCTAGCCTCTTACTTTATTGGATTTTGCCCACTCTAATATTTCTGACACAGCTTTCTTCATTAGACATTTGTCATCATTTTATAATGTTCGTCAGTTGTCCTTTATCTAGGACAGACGGTATTCAAAACATATTAAAACAAAGGTGTTTTTTAAGAGAGAGAGAGCGAGAGAGAGAGAGAGAGAGAGAGATGGGGTTTAATGCCCACTCGACACAAGCTAGGTCATTTCAAGACTAACATAGGGTTTTTAAATTTTATTTCAATAATTCGCTTCCGCGTAGGGGTCTTAAGCAGTGAGAGGAAACCGGAAGACCCGGAGAAAACCCACGATGTTGGACATGCGACCCTACTCTTTAGAAAACAACAATACAAAAGTAATTAAAACTGGCTGATTCATAAACAACAAAGTAATACATGTCATTTTTATTAAAAAACGTGTAGCATTGACTAATACCGAGAGGAAGAACATAATGATATAAAAAAAATGGTATTTTGCCATGCATTTTTCTTTGGTTGCGTGTGAATTGTCAAAATGGGACCTTTAGATCTGTTGTGAGAACAATCAAATAAATACACTGCCTTGGCTGCGTTGCGTTACCCCTTTAAACTAAAAACCGCTCTTAACAAATCCTGAAATTTTTTTTACGATCAATTGTATTATCTGACCTTGAGTGCCATAACCATACGACATCAGCACCCACGATGCCATTTGTCGAAATACCAAAATAAAATAGGGTTCAAAACAACTGAGAAAATGACGAAGTACATGCGTGGAATGCTATCTCGATTTGCTACTGTCAGGGGATCTTTAAAATGGTTTCAATGGTACACATAGGACATCAATTTGTCGTGTAATCCGAAAGACTAGACATTTTTCTTTGACAGACCCTTCGCTCTGTACCACTGACAAGAAATGAAAAAAAACGGACTGAGAAACTTTCTGGGCCAATTGTGGAATGGAATTGCTCCTTAGCGAGCCAGCATCATGTATTATTCCACAGTGAATAGTGGTTGACCACATTGTAGTGAACTGGACGTATTGGTGAACTCACGGAACCATCATGGCTCCCACCATATGTCTAAAGACTATATATTTATTACTCCACAGAGAATCGTGATTGTCCATTGTAGTTAATGGATACATTAATTACAACGATCAGTGTCACCCCAGCAATTATTTTCTGATCTTGTAAATATTTATTCTTCCCCCATTTAATTTATGGTAAACTGGAAGCCCTTTATCAAATTAAGGGGAATTCATTCCGATTGTTTCCTTATTAACGTGTCTTATTGTCAAGATAATGAAATCAAACTGGACCGCATCCCTGAAATATTCTGCTTATATTATAATTCCGTCAAGGGTTATTTCCGAAAACATCAAAATACCAAAACGTTAATAAGCAATGGAATTGTCATCCCTGTTAGGCAGGGTAATTGCAATTATATTTGAGATATTCAACTTGAAATGGAAATTTCGCCAGACATGTGCTTAAAAATATATATTGGACGTGTTTTGTATTTATTTGTGTCTATGTGGTTTAACGTCCACACTACACAAACTGGGTCAGTTCGAGACTAACACGTGGTTTAATATTATTTCAATATTCGCTTTCGCGTAGGGGTCTTTAGCAGTAGGAGGAAACCGGAGGACCTGGAGAAATAAAATGGGGTTCAACGTCCTACTGTTCTGCTCCTAACTTGGGCTAACGAAGACGGAACTCGGAGAAAACTGCTGTGCTTATATAGTTTTCCAGATCCTAGTGTAGTGAAGACAAGTGAAACGAAATTTTGATTTACATATAAAGCGGGAGATCAAACACGGACAAAATCATTCTGATTAAAACGCAGGTTTCGTTTTTTATAGTTTTTATAGTTCAATATTTACATTTCTGCGCTACACCAGGTGTGCAGACCATCAAAACTATATAAAAAAACCGAAACGAAATATAAATCTGTATTTTTTTCAGATTTGGACAAAATAAATGGAATACATAAAAAGTGTTAAATGTGCATTAAAAATATGACATTTATTGATAGGTGTTTCTTTTGACCAGTTCATGCTGTTTATAGATACATTAATATGTCAATCAGTCAGTGGGGCTTGACGTCCACTTCCACCTGGGGTGATAGATATCCAGACAAGTGCAGTGTGATTAAAATACAGATCTATATTTCGTTTCGGTTTTTTTTTATACTTTCGATGGCTTACACTACATGAAGATCTGACAAGTTATATTTGAAAGTCGTGTCAGGGGTTGTACGAGCAGCTTTTTACCCTATGACGTCATACATTAGTGAATCAATCAGCGTTGACGTTTCTTGTGGTTCGCCCACAGTTCCGTGCACCCCACCTTATACAGAACAAGTTGATGATAACAACTCTTCCAGATCCTAGTGTAGTAAAGACAAGTAAAACGAAATTATTTTGAACTATAAAACGAAACGAAATAGAAGCGAGAGAAGCCCACAAATAGTTTAAATGTATATGATATATTTTGTATAATATATAAATATTATATATAATATATAAATGGCATTAAGGTGTATACGTAGACTAATGTCATGTACAAGGGAGGGTATGCTGTTCAGATAACAACAGATAAATCTTTTACTTTGTACCTTCTATAAATGCCAGCCATTTAAGTAGTGTATTATCGTGCACGGGGAAGGGTGTGCTGTTAAAATGGCAACATAATTTAGGATTTCTTTAACTTTGTATCTTTTTTTTGTTAGGGCGTGGGGGATTCGATTGGTTTGATTAAGACCACAAGTTTGTACATGCCATACCTGAAATAGAAAAAAGTAAAATAGTACCGAAACCCATCATTTCAATTGTACTCCCGTTGCCCAGAAAATGTTTAAAACAAAATATCAGTTGTTATCTTTAACCCTTTGCTGTCGTATTTTGATTTAGACCATACCTATTTGATTGGCCGTGAAACGGAAGTTAGGACCGCTCGAGCCTATTGAATAATATATGTTATATAGGGGTCCTAAATTAAAAAACAATAATACACCAAACTACATCAACGTATTAAAACACACCTAAAATGTCTGCTTACGTAGTACACTCGGATAATGGCATAGTTTCAAATAACTTTGTATTCAAGCGTTCTGTATTACATATATAGATATCACACCAAATTGAATGTGATAATTGACAAACCACGAACAATTGGTCTATATTCGTTCATAAAACAGTTGAATAATTAATAATAGGGCCAGTGTAAATCACCTGAATCGTAATAGATGGAATAAAATCATTTACCGAGGGGTTCTTTCCAAATAGGTTGCGTGACAAACTGATCGACAGTAAATATTCACTTGACCGTTACTTCCACTGAAAGCAAATTATTGAAATAAAATTAAACCCTGTGTTAGTCCCGATATGAAACAGTTTGTGTCAAGTGGACATGTATAACACATTTGCTCTCTGTCTGAGAGAGGGAGGGGATCATTTCGGGACTAACATATGGTTCAATTTTATTTCAATAATTCGCTTGTGCGTTGGAGTTTTTTTGCAGTGCGAGAAACCCGGAACACCCATAGGAAACCCACGAGGTTTGACTGGCGACCCCACTCCTTGTCACGTTCAAACTGTATTGCGTGTACAAATATATTATGGGCTGTTGCTAGTGAAGAGATGAAACTGATTCTCCATGTAGGCCAAATAATTCATAAAATTAAATCTTTTGAACCACCAATCAGTTTACTTGTTGAGGTTTTATCTATAGTGTTTTTTTTCTGTTTATTAGGAACACGATATGGCCATATTTTAACGTGTAACATTCTACCTACACATTATCAAATCAAGTTTCAAACATTTTAAATAAATAACAAAGATTTTATCAATATTTTACGACACGTTAGATACAGGCCATAGCACAACAAGGACTAGAGACACATTCAGAAACTAAATAGAATAGTTGAAAAGGCTTAATTTGTGTTATCCGAGCCTTACCGCACCCAATTAATCTTAGTCAAATAAACCCACGTGATTATTGACTATTCATGATAAAATCATATATAAAAACTGCCCCGGTTATTTATATGATTCCTGCCTTTATTCTTTTCGTTTCGTATAAATAAACCAATCTAATTTTCTAATATACGGCTATGATTAGGTTTTAATGGCGGCAGTTTCTTCCCTGAAGCTGTCAACCAAACAATTGAGTTTTGATAAGGCTTTATTATTTTATTTCAAACCAGTAAACCAGACCACTATTTCTTGGGGCATATTTTTTTTATCTGATTGGAAGTTGCGTAGTTTGACGACTTGTTCCGAATGCAGGCAAACTGACATTTATTTTAGGCATTGATTATTTATTACACATTTAGACAATTCATATTTATTATATGAATTTTTTATTTATTACATATTCTTTATATTATTGAATGTCTGTCCACCCACTGGTATACCCATTCATCAAATAAAAATACATTATGAAAGAAAAAATCTGCCTATTGCAGGTCTTTCTTTAACTTATCCAGGTCATAATCAACTCTCGATTTCATCGCTAGCTTGCGATATTTACTTGATAAGAACCCGGTCTGCTGCTGCTGATTTAATAAAAAAAAATGGACAACCGAGACTATGTTTTTTTATCATACCGACTTTGGTACTGATGATCGAGGCTAGTCCCAAAATTTAATCGCCTAATTCTCGATTCAGGGTGGTTCAATTTGTCAGTAATTTTCAGCAAATTCCCTTTACATTATCTTGTTTTTAACTATTATAGTGAGAACTACCAGCTCTTTATCTAATCTCCCATAATGTATTTTTAATTCAATGTTAAATAATCAACTTGAGCACTTTAGCGAGGTTTAAGCCTTAAAAATATAAGATGGTGTCCGAATCACGATCGCTCGCCGATATATAAATAGTTATTAATGATGAATATAGATCTGGGTGTAAGTATACGAGGCCCTTGGCTACAATATACTTAGTACTTTTCACGGCCAAAGAAATGGCGTAAAAACATGTCAAAGGTCACCGAGAAATAATAGTTATGACGTGTTACGACAGTTAAGTGGGTTAACCCCCGAGGTTATTCTGTGCTTGATTGATTAGGTAATTTCAGTGTCTATATATATAATACCTGATATTTCGGGGTGAATGAATATATTGAATATTATATGTCAATAGACGCAGGTGTGGAGAGCACGTTACACTTCAGGGCTTTTATTTCTTTACCTGTATCCGTCTACAGTCATTAATAAAATCTATCCAATAAGATGTATTCAATTCGAATATAGTTTTATTTCATCTCTTTGACATATTTAAAGGAGCTAACTCACTATTCTTTGGGACCTAGAAATGGACACAACCGTGTAGCAAAGCATATAATATGAATGTATATACACTGGTTTACATTCAATCGTCTCTTTTCTAATCCTTATTGAATGACAGTCTTTGGCGTCTGGTTATTCCAGTCTACGCCGCTAATATTCTCCTGTGGGGTATGCTTATCCTAGTTCATCGAGTCTCTAAAGGGCAAATGGTACTCGAAAGCATTCGTGTTGCAATTTTAAAATATTCATTTTGTCTTAAATATTGGATATCAGAAGCCCATCTTATCGCGGTAAGATAAAGATAACAACATCAATGTTGATTTAAATTGACGAACAAATCGTTGAGTTAGAGACTTGCTTCCTTTCAAATATCTCCTGTTCTCGCAGTTTTCAATACTATGTCCCACACTTGAGTCATTCGGGGCATACAATTTACAGGTTGCCTCCGGGCTTCTTCACGTCAATGAAGTATAATATATACCTGGGTACCTTTTAACCTATCCTCGACCGAAGCTGCCCTTCCTAACACCCCTGTTTTGTTTATAGATTATCGTAATACTGAGATAAGCCGCTTGAAGTATATTGTGTTACGAGGTCCTCTATTATTTGAAGTAGTAAGGACGTGGGATGTAATAAGGGGATTCTAAATAAAATGGAGATAAATCGATACATGACTTCATCTTATGACACAAATGAAATGGGGTTTAACGTCCAACTGTTCTGCTTTGACAGGGCTAATGAAGATGGACATACACCATACAATGGGCTATAAGGGACATATGGCCCGGGCTAATGAAGATGAGCTAATGAAGATGGGCATGCACCATACAGTGACCTATAAGGAAAATATTGCCCGGACAGCAGGGCTATGACATACTCTTATAACGAATTTAAAGTGTAAAGGGATCTTTTACGTGCATACCAATGTTTACACGGGACAATATGTTATCCCTTATATAGGGATTATCAAAATGGGCACCCGTCTTTCAATCGTCGTAGCAGACTGTATCTCGCCCCCCAACTCCGTCCACATTACAACGTTAGCTCTCTGATTGTGTTACCAGATTGTCAAAACGGGACACCATCACAAGACAAGCAGCACTTCCGGTCTCGGGTCAATTCAAAATTAGGTTTGGCCAAAAGTTCAACACGACATGCCTAGACCAACCCTTACTAAGTGTAATTCTTTGGGAAGAGGGGAAAACCAATGTAGTAACTATACAGAATGGCGGAGATAAGTAGGATCTGTTTCACGAAATTTTAAGGAAGATAAAATCCCAATTTGAGTAATTTGATTGGATAATATCAGGTTGATTTTAGTGCTTAGCCAATCAAAATTGAAGTATCTAATAAAATTGGGATTTTATCTTTATAGTTAAGATTTCGAGAAAAAAGGCTCAGACTCACCAGGCTTGATTCAAACGGAGTGGAAAGAGGCCCACAAAATTTACCCAACATTACTCCTGACTTGTTTATAACATCTGTTGAGAGACGGAATATTGTTAAATGAACCATGATTTGACTGATTGATATTCAACTTTCACAACATTGATTCAAAATCACTCAAAATGGCAATCAGCTTCTTTCATTTTAACAACAACAAACCAAAACAGAAAGGAATCTAAACGCAATATAATTATTTTAAATTTCTAACAGGGACTATGTAATCTTATTAAGAACACGGTAAACAAGTTGGTATGTCATATTGAAACCTGTAAATTACATTGATGAATAAATAACGGTGTTTATAGATATAACACATTAACTATTATAGTATATAGCTCAGTAACTAATCGAAAAGGTTCTTCAATTACAGTTCCTGTTTAATGTCAGTTTCAATAGACACCAAAAATCACATATATTCCTGGAAAATGTCTACGATCGTGTTCAAAACATCCCTTAAAAGTACCATCCACGAGCTTAGAAATTACCAAATGTTCATTCCAGTACTCTTCCGCTCACTACCCCTTCATATAAACTCACCTGTTCATACAACACTATGGATGAAATGGAACCAAAATGTATAACTTTAAAAGGGCATTTGAAACTCCTAATATAAATTTGTTATGTTATGTAAAAAAATTACAAAACGAAATTAAACGGGGATACACGAACAATCAGACAGTTGCCAGAAAAAGGCAATTAACGCTCTCCCTCTCTCCCTCTCTCGATGACCTAATTAGTGTCGAGTGGACGTTAAACCCCTTATTTCTCTCTGTTTTGGGTTTTGTGAATCATAGTCTGCCGTTGACAAGTTTTCAAGTATAGTGGTCAGATATAACCCACTGTCTGTCCCATGGTCGATACAGTAAGCCTAAATAAAAATTGAAACTGAAATTTAGATACATTCAAAGTTCCGATTAATCTTTCGAAAATTGAATCGTGTAGAGCTTGCCCCAAGACTTATAACGTACCAGCTCACCCCAATTGAATTTGTTATTTATAGCGATATTTATATAATTACTTCCGTTTCACCTCTTTTTCAAGAAATCAATCACATCGATCCACGGAGTAACCCTGGTGACACGTGCGCTATAGAAATGGCGGGTGATAATGCGTGGGCAGGCAGTTACACATAATACAATTCTATTTCAGATTAGAAAATCTTGTTATGGCTTCCATGAAAACTTTCAAGAAACGGGTAATAAAGGATGACCTCAACAGAATAATTGACCTAATGTGGGACCACGACAAGAGAAAGTGAAGAAATATTCCAAAAGAAGTAAATGGGTTAAAACAGTGAGAAGACATGGACGATCCAAATGTTCTCGTGGTTTGATCAACATGTCAGTATTATCTGATCAAACTCTTAAAGGGGTGTTGTCTCGCGCGAGCTGTAGTTATATTTTTTGCTTTTTAAGCTTCAAAATGTTATATAAATTATTATTTAGACATTTATCCTAGTTATAATTTTGACAGCCCATGGTCAACTCTCTGAACAATCGGGGGGCTAAGATAATGAGTGGATTAGATAATGGCCTGCCATATCTTCGTTTAACGGTCTAAAGCACGCCACTCACAGACTGTCATTTGAAAGACTGGAAATCGAGACTTTGTTTATTATCATATAAATGGTACCTACCAATCGAGAATATGAACTGTAAATCGGCAATCATCGGAATACAGTAGTTTAAGCTATTTTGATCAAAATTTAAAGGGGTCCAGGTTCAGTTCAATTTTTTTATTACGCGAAGAATAATAGAACCATCAATGAAAATATAATTGTTGGTAGGGAATTGGCCTGATGGGTTAAACTCCATCTCCATTTGTATATTCACATAGATCCCAACACGACTTATAATCATGACTTTAAACCATAGCCAGGTCTGTAGCTAGTGGGGGGGGGGGGGCAAGAGAGACGATTGCCTGCCCTGGAACAAATAGGCCACAACGGGGAGAGAATCGGTTTCCCCAATAGCGCAATTGGTGCCCTTTCCATTGAAACCAACGACCAACGTGACCCCCCCCCCCCCACCTACGGGCCTGAAGGCCCGACATAAAGTATGTTTTCAAAAACTCTTCTTCAGTTTTAGATAAAACAGTTAACAACAAAATTACCGCGCAAAGGGTGTGGAGGGAGAGAGAATTTCTATTTATAGAATCACTAGTGGTAATCCGTACACGAACCACGATATTTGCTGGAATTAATTAAATTTTAATATTTTAGCAGTTTTATTTATCCTACTTAACGTATTATTTCTAGATGCGTCACAAATCTTCAAGGATATTTATTTGTTAATCATTTTGTTTGTTTGGTTTTTTTCTGCAACGTGGAAGAAGTCACGTTTTCAAGACATATCTTTTTTGTTATACAAAATCAACTCCACTGGAGAGAGCGAGAGGGAGGGAGGGAGAGATAGAGAGAGAGAGAGAGAGGGAGAGAGAGAGAGAGAGAGACTAACATGGTTCAATTTTATTTCAATAATCAAGGATTCGCCTCTGCCTAGGGGTCTTTAGCAGTGGGGGGAAACTGGAGAACCCGGAGAAAACCCACGAGGTTGGTTAGGCGACCCTACTCCTTGTCACCTACAATCAGGGAATCAGAACCACGCCAGCTGACTCAATGATAGGCTTCATGAGACAGCGCGGACGTGCTAACCATTCGTCCAACCAACCAACCCACCCACCTCGAATAAGGAATACAATTAACAACTTTGAAATATCGTCTGTCTTGTATAATAAACACTCTGAATATGGAAAACAATTAGTAACTTTGAAATTAATTCTACCTTGTCAAATGTTGTATACAGGTTTCATAGAAAGTAATAATTTGTTTTATAAAGGTTGTTATGTATGGAAGGGTATCGCTGCCAATATTAAATGCTCTGCTAAAATGTCTTTTCCGTTGATTATATGTAAAAAGTACAATGTACAAAGTCACAATACCGGTAATGGTAAAGTCAAAATACCTCTAAAGCCAAAGTTAAATGTAAAACGACAAATGTAATGTGTCAAATGACAAATGTTTTAATGCAAAATGCTGTTCTTTGACATTTCTACATTTTACATTTCTCTCATTACTAATCACATTTGCGCTCTGCCACATCTCATTTGTCATTCACGCTTTCTTTTTATCAACTTGCGCACAGCATCTTCTTAAATATGCAAATATAGTATACCACGTGACTTATTAACATAAATACGGAAAAGACCGATCTTTCTTGAAATAAAAATATGAATAATTGTTCCCGAGGAAAGATAACTCATTTAACGCGCCATTAGTTGTTTTTCTTTTTAAATTATTTATTTATGTTTGTGCTGGTAAAAGGAAAATATAACTTTTTGTTGAATCTAAATATATGAGCATCCTGACCAATTTCTTACCCGAATTAGTAAACATTTATTGATATTTGTGAAAGGTTTAAAGTTTAAAGTAGCTAAGTCTCTAACTCAATATCATCCCAAATCTTCAACATTGAAAACACGAATTATTTGTCAATTTTAATCAACAATTGATGCTGTGATCTTACCGGAAAAAGATGGACTTCTGGTATCCAATATTTAGGACAAAATAAACATTTTACCATTGGTACACGAATCGTGTACCATAATGCGTTTCAAACCAAGTTCTAGCAAGAGACTCGAGGAACGAGGCTAGAAACATTGTACCAAATCAAACGGCGTATGTAGACTGGAATAACCAGACGCTAGAAATTTGCATTCGATTGAGACTACTGACTTATTTCGCCGAACATAACTGATTTGAAATAAGAGTAAAAACGGAAACCATTGAATTTAAATCAGTTTATATACATTCATGCTACATTATTATATGGGTTGCGACCCACTTATGTCAATTTCTAGGTCCCAAATCAAATGTTAGCGATTTAGCTCCTTTAAATTAATCGCAATTTTGAAAAATAATTAATGACACTAAACTGAACCTGTTTTGATGCGAATTGATGATGACAGGTTTAATTTAATTATCTGCCAGGAACAGGATAATGGAAGGACGGAGAAGCCAAGGAATTTTTTCATCCGTTGTGATTGTCATAATATAGACCTCGGCAATATTTACTTATTAGGCCTATACACGTATTAATTTTTCACTTACCTGTGTTATTATGTACAATACGGTATCAATAATTATATTATAAATGTATGAATATATTTGATCTGTATGTCCATTGATGCACAGCCGTAGTACTGTATTATGTCTTTGGCCTATTTCATTTTATATAATCTCACGAAAACAAAAATTTAGAAAGTGGAATAATGATAAGAGATTCTACGCGCATGAAACCACTTGGGCTTGTGGATCGACCTGTATTGGGCGAGAAGGTTTCCCTTAGTACGGGACAAACAACTGAGGTCAACTTAATTGTTAGCTAAATAAGAACCCATGAATGGCATGAAGTCAACTGAAGAATGGCAGCACGTTAACTGGGAGAAATATCGGTCTTTTCCGTATTTATGTTAATAAGTCACGTGGCATACTATATTTGCATATTTAAGAAGATGCTATGCGCAAGTTGATAAAAAGAAAGCGTGAATGACAAATGAGATGTGGCAGAGCGCAAATGTGATTTGTAATGAGAGAAATGTAAAATGTAGAAATGTCAAAGAACAGCATTCTGCATTAAAACATTTGTCACTTGACACATTACATTTGTCGTTTTACATTTAACTTTGGCCTTAGAGGTATTTTGACTTTATCATTACCGGTATTGCGACTTTGTACATTGTACTTTTTACATATAATCAATGGAAAAGACATTTTAGCAGAGCATTTATTATTGGCAGCGATACCCTTCCATAGTTATGTATATGTATAACTTATATCACTACTGCAATATTTAATTACAGCTATAGCTAACTGTTCAATTTTATTTCAATAGCGATCTTTAGCAGTGGGAGAAACTGGAGAACCCGGAGAAAACCCACGAGGTTGCACAGGCGACCAGGGGAATCGAAACCATGTCTTTTGACTCTATGATATACCCGCTGATTCAACACGGCACCTGTAGGTTAGCCAGCCAACATCTTACACACTGAGCCTCCGCGGAACTCGATGAAAGCAGGTATATAAAACGTCATGTATTTGGTTGACATCAAATTCGAGACCAATATTGACAATCAAGACTACAATGTTCCGACATCACATAGGAAAGAAAATTTAACGTGGGAGACAATTATTGACAATCGAGACTACCATGTTCCATCATTACACAAACAACACTTCCAGACCAACAAAGATCTAACAGCGCGCGCCTGATAAACTTCCTTTTAATTAAAATATTTAAATTGAATTCTATTTTAAAATCTATCAGGGTATCGATGTAATGTTGTTGATGATATCAGATTCACTGACGTCAATGATTTCTTGAACTCTTTGTTATCACTGGAACGGTCGTTATCCTTGAACTGATCAAAGCTCGTTGTTGATATTAATTAATTAACGATAACAATCAAACAACCAATGTTTCAACAAAAAAAAAGAAAAAAAAAGAAGAGAACATGTGAGGTTCCGTGAAGCCAAAGCCAAGGGGGTTCACATGGGGTGCGAGGAATAGCGATCATCTCGTGATAGGTTGATGGACCACGGTTTGATTAAAATGCCCACGAACATGTTATCCCGATTAACCATGCATTATGCAAGAGCTAAATCAACATATTGAAAGTCTTTATTTAGGCTTCAGATGGTATAGAAATGATTAATTAGACCTTTATTAAGACAACAAGCACAAAATCAACTCTGTAGACCCACGGATGGCTTGGATACAGCTTGGATTTAAACAGTCGTCCTTCTATAATTAAATCAGAAATGGCTGACCAAGATAACGTTTACTGTTACTCGGTGACGTGCGCTACCGGAAACTGGCGATGAAAGGCCTGTCAAGCGAGAGTACTATTACTATTGAGCACGTTACTGGATAATCAACAATATGTGGGTGGAGTTATCGTCTGTCAATCAAACGATCGACAATTGTCGTTGAAGGTGTCGCCGCAGTTTGTACCCATTTCTTGTCCAAACTTCCAACACTGATAACTCCGTTCAGAATAAAATAATTTGACTGAAATTTTCAATATTTTCTTTCTTTATCATCTGTTTTCATAATAAGAATGGCCAACTCTTTATTAAACTCTTAACTAATGTATCTTTAAATAATCTCAATAAAGTGGAAGAATTACCACTTTATAAAGGGTTTTCACACGAAACGCTTCCTGGAATAAAACCTTTTATATAGTTTACACGGTCTTGTCACTGTGTTGCTTTTAGGTGATTTCATTTTGGACTGTCCAGATTAAGAGTTTTGTGAAAAGTGTTGGTACGCATTCTTGGAACTATCATCCCCTATTTGGGAAGTCTGATTAGAGATTCGCAAAATTTCCCACGAAGTTCCCTTGGTAACAAACAGTTCAATATTTCATTGGCATCAACGAATCAGAAATCATTAATAAATCTACCCTTTGAATAGCAACAAATTGTAATTTAGATTCTTTGCCTCGCCCTCAGTCACTAAACCAACCAACTGTGTAATTTCGACCGTAACACCTGTTTGGCGATCGTTGAATACGATTCTTACACTTGAACCATAGAACTGAAGTATAGTTTTATGCTTGAACTTATTCCAATGTCATACAGTCCAGATCCAGATTTTAGACCTTTCTAATTCTGAATGATAATGTAGAGACTTGCCAAGCCTGACAGAATCGACTCGAATTTACCGGGTAGAAAGGAATGAAAAACTTTTTGAAAACCACTGTTATAGATGTTTGCATTTAAGAATAAAATACAAAATAACCGTGAGTAGACATAGAGACAAAGACGTGACAAGGTCTTGTGAAGCCCGGGATGACCAACCCGTTGATTGAATGCTCCAAGAATAAAGAGTGACACAGAGAGAAATGGAGTTTAACGTCCACTCGACACTAACTAGGTCATTACGGGACTAAAATATGGTTTAATATTATTTCAATAGGGGTCTTTAGCAGTGAAGGGGAAGCCGGAGTACCAGGAGAAAACCCACGAGGTTGTCACGTACAACAGGGAAATCGAAACCAAACCAGTTGACCCAATGACAGACCATATGACCAATCGTGCCCGAGCTAACCGTTCGGCCATACCGTATGCCTCCACCAAAGGAGGTTCATGAACACGGTGAAATTAATGCTTCCTGTCAACCCTTAATGCCCCACCATCTTTAGACAGGATAGTATTGTGCGCATGAACGCAGGATGTTAATTATTAATAAAAAAACAATGTGTGAATTATACAGATTAGAATAGAAAACTCACAGTTATACCATCCCACCGACTAGAATAGAAAGCTCACAGTTGGTTATATTTTCCTACTTATTATCATATTATACAGATTAGAATAGAAAGCTCACAGTTAGTTGTCTAATTTACCGTTATACCTTATCTCAGTTTTTGTCAATACACATATCATTTTAATATCGGACATATTTTAATGATATACATATATTCGATTACTATCTTTCTTATATATTTGTTAAAGAACCACTTTCCGATTGGTATTTGCCTTTGTCGCAATTTACCGCGACAGAGTGTAGTTGCCGTATTGTACAGACCGAGCCACCTTGATCTATAGGGACACCTTTGACTCTCCTACTAGATCCCCCTATGATCGACAGTACCACCTCAAACCCTTCTGCTAGAGTTGCCCATGATCGACACTACTAGCTGTAACCCTTCTTCTAGAGTTACCCATGATCGAAAGTACCACATCTAACCCTTCTCCTAGAGTTGCCCATGATCGACAGTATCACATCTAACCCTTCTCCTAGAGTTACCCATGATCGACAGTACCACATCTAACCCTTCTGCTAGAGTTGCCCATGATCGACAGTACTAGCTGTAACCCTTCTTCTAGAGTACCCATGATGGACACTACTAGCTGTAACCCTTCTTCTAGAGTTACCCATGATCGACACTACTACATCTAACCCTTCTCGGAGAGTTACCCATGAATGACACGACTGGCTCTAACCCTTCTCCTAGATTTACCCATAATCGACAGTACCACCTGCACCCTTGTACTAGATTTACCCATGATCGACAGTACTAACTGTAACCCTTCTCCTAGAGTTACCCCTGATCGACATACTCATCAATAACAACATGGCCTGTTTATAATTATCAATTAGTTTGGATGATAAGCAGTCATGCGACCAACCATTATTTTACTTGTAATAATTGAATATATTGATCCTCTAAACATGTTGACATTTGAAACATAAAACAATTCTTTTGTTGTTGTTGGTGATGTTTATCGGAGTATGACGATAATAATAACATCACGAAAAGTATATTGTTATACAAATAACACGCACAAATAAATCCCATTCGTTTCAGTTGTATGACAATGGATATTTATATTTTTGGTGCTAATTGAGTTGGAAATGGTTTTATCAAAAAGGGATTTTCATCTTACTCTTTGTGTTAATTTCATAACTGACTTATAACAAAACAGCTTAAAGGGGCATAAATGACTGATAACCAAACAGCTTAAAGGGGCATAAATGACTTGTAACCAAACAGCTTAAAGCGGCAAAAATAACTGATAACCAAACAGCTTAAAGGGACATAAATGACTGATAACCAAACAGCTTAAAGGGACATAAACGAAATTAAATGAAATTTAACTTCCAATGGATAAAGAAAAGACGAGCATACGTCATGCAGTGTTCTACGGGAGAAAAATTGCTTTTCCGCTTACTTCATATAATTCCAGCTGTCAGTGGTTCTTTTACGTTCACACCAAAATTGGACACTAGGTCTTTTTGTGCCCCACCCGAACGACTAGACTTGGTTCCTTGCCAGGTAATTCGTCCGGCACCACTGACATGGTGAATCCAAGCTGAAAAATCCTATCAATGAAAATAAAGATAAAATTGCAACAAAACGATTTCGGTTTCATATGAATGAATTTGGAGACTGACAAATTGTCCTCCCGTCTTCCGTTATGACAAAATACCCTTCCCTTATGACCAAGTGTCCTCCCCTCTGACAAAGTGCCTTCCCTTTTGACAAAGTTGCCATAATTTCTGCAAAAGAGCAGCCCTGTTACTTTAAATAGTCATGGAAATGTGCGCGTCCATGTCACCGTGTTCCCGTTTCCCTAATGACAACATTGTGCAGTCTTTTCCTGCTGGTCTTCAGCCAAACTCCAATTCATTTCCACTGATGATTTCAAGATTAGATTTCACAGCCGGTTTAATTCTTTAAAAAACATTTTACTCTTTAATTTGCAGAAGAAAAAAATGGTTAATATTAAGAGCTAATTAACCCGCCCCGGTGTCATCCCTTTCATCAGTAGTGATAGTATCGGCCAAGCGAATCATAGTTACTGCTGATCAGCTTGACAAAGATCAAGGCGAGCTCGACCCTGGAATAATCTAGGGGCTCGATCACCTTCAACTTGAGTATATGTACGATACTTAGATCTAGACCGTAAACATGTTTATATCACATCAGTTCAATTGTATTTTCTCCATTTATCTTTAGGCTATTGTCAGGATGAGAAATTAGATCGAAAATTGGATAGAGAGGATTTCTGATAACATTAGCTTAGTTTATTCTCGGCCTACACGAAATACAAAAAAAAAGCATTGACAATAAATCGTTTAGTGACAATCAGATTTAAACCCATTTTGTAAAAGTTCTTACCAGGGGTTATAATTACATTACGCTATGCGAATATGCATTACACATCGACCCGGTGCTGCCTGTACAGGAACTCTAGGGTGTCAGTTATAATCCCTACTTCTTGTCACGTACAAGCTTGAAACCGAAACCAGGGTATTTCACTAAGTGACAGACCCTATGATCTAAATCGCACACTTTAGACCACTCGACAAGGAAAGCATGACTAGTTGTTCGCATGGCAAGACAAACTGAAGGCTCCAACACAAGGTAGTGCAAGAGACCATTCAAAGTAACATGTTAGTCCCAATTGAGCTAAGAATTCGCGTGGCAAGACCAATTGAAGGCTCCAGGGTAGCTGTAAATCAAAGAAACCATATGTTAGTCCCAATATACGTTAAGTATTGTTTTGACGTTAAACCCTATTCTATTTCGTATTGTTAAATATAATTATTGAATCTCGTTAGTTTAATGTTCACTTGACATTGTTAAGTTGTTTACCTGAGAAATAAGGTCAATGTCAATATCTGACAGTTTGAATATATAAATATTTATATAATAAGTTATGTTTAAAGGAGCAATTACAGGTATGTTATAGTTAATAGAGCTGACTCGTTCTGTGGTAACCCAGACTTCCAGACGTTACCAACCACAAAGATGGAATATCGAAGATGGCGCAACAAGGCTCCTTTAAAGGGGAATTATTCAAGAGCTAAATCTGCCTATTGCAGGTCTTTCTTTAGGCCTTAAATGTTATATAAATTATTAATTAGACATTAATTAACTGATCCTGGCTATGATCAACTCACGATGTCATCGGTTATAAACGTGTACCGTTTAGTCACTGATGTCACTACCGGAATCTGGCGATGAAAAGCTTGTCCTGCTTGGCTACATAGCCATTGAGCATGTTACTTGATAATCGAGAATATGTGGGTTGAGTAATAATCTGTCAACCAACCGATTTCCAATTCTCGTAGACGGTGCGGACACAGTAGATGCCTTTTTCTAGTCAAAACTTCCAACAGCGACAATTCCGTTCGGAACAGAGTAATTTGACTGAAATTTTCAATATATTTTTTTATCATCTATTAGTCAATTATTATATCAAGAATTTTCATTTAACTAATGTATCTGTAATGTACCGGTTTCTTACAATGGTTGCCACATTACACCTGTTTTAAGACCCAGTTACAAATCTAGATAAGCGTAGGTGCTTGTGCCGCTCTCAGAGCAACGCATGTCCACTACATTATTCCCATCTTCGTTATCCCGGTTGGTTCAAACAAGTCAGTGACGTATTTAGCGGAGGTGCAGGGGGTACATTGCACCCCCATAAAAAATAAGGCGCCCCGAGAAATGTCGTCCCTATGGGATTACTTGCTAGCGGCTTTGTTTGCGGCAGTACCTGTGTTCAGTAACTTGGGCATTATATTGGCGCCCCACCACTCTGCTGCACCTCCACTTTTAAAATCCTACATACAGCCCTGAAACAAGTGAAACATTAAACCAAATTTTATATTCAGGTAGACTTGAAACAAAGTAATGCAAATATATTTCACGGAAAAATAAGTAGTTTCTTGACCTTCAACCCGAGTAAGAATTAATTTGATAATTTACATATAATTTACCCAAACTACATGACTTATTATGATTAAAACTGCCCAACCCATGATTATAACGTATTCATCCGCCAACAATACTGTGTACTAAGATACCCCCCTACCACAGCAAGTCTCATTGATTATGACTTAAAAACTTATTAAGGCGATGTTGACTTTGTATATATATATATACGGTCTATAATATATTCAGATCGGTATAATAATAATAATGTATGAAAATGATTGAAAAGCAGCTGAATTTGCACAATAATTGGCACAGATGTTGTTATCATCAACTTTCACCTATTTTGATATCAGAGAATGAATTTAATCACAATTTCTCGGTTTTGCTATCTGCCCAGCCAAACTATAGATCTATCCTATATGTCTATCCTATAACAATATACAAAAAACAAACCACATTCAGCGTTTTAAACATATAATATAGTTCTCTAAAAACTCATTGAATTTGACAAGGTTCCTCATTTCTTGAACAAACATTATGTAAGAGCTATTGCACGTCTTTATTTAGGCCTGAAATGTTATCTAAATTATTAATTAGACATTAAATAACTTATCCAAATCATAATCAACTCTCGACGTCATCATTGGCCTGTGATCTTTAGTGGATTATGATCCGATTTACTGCTTTTTTTGTATAAACATATTTTATTCAAACATGTATAGGATTGGGTAACAGGCAGAGTCTATGTGAAAACCCTCTCCCTGTATACAGTTTAATTTACAATAATAAAGTATTTACATATATACAAGATATTTACACTACATGTAATTATATTATATAAAAAATGAAAAACTTGTATTATAATATCTATTGAATTAGGGAATTTTAATGAAAATTGAAAATAATATTTTTTTAGAATCGTTGAGAAAGGTTAAAAAACTCATGTAAGGTCTTAAAAATGGTAATATTTTCAGCAACGGAAAGATTATTTGATCCAAATAACAGATGATTGCTATTTCTGTATTCGAGAGGCAAAGTGTTTATCGTTCTGCGGCGTGCATCTGAGTGGTTTGTACATATGAAAAGAAAATGTTCAGTATCTTCAAATGGATGACCACAAAAACAAACTGGATCATCTGATATATGTCTCGAAAACATGTGGCCTTTAAGATCTCTACATCCGAGTCGGAATTTTGAATGAATAATTTCGTTTTTTTATTTACTGCTTAACTTTCCTTCATGATTTAATGATTAAATGAATAATGGAGAAGAGGCGGACATTTCAATCGTTTAAATCTCGGTTCATAGTGGATCAATTTGACTGAAATTTTCAGCAAATTGCCCTCACATTATGTAGTTTCTAACTATTATAGTGAGAACTGCCAACTCGTTATATAATCTCCTATAAATGTATCTTTAAATACAACGATTAAATGCTCTAATTCTTAAATTAGTAGTTGTTAACCAATAAAACACTGTAGTACAAATGCATATTATCTTTAAGAACATTAAGTGAAGGCAATATAAGAACAGGCAGCTTCATTGGAACGTTTCCATGTGGATACTCTCACCTTTCACAAGCAACACCAACGGTGAGAGTTATAGCGTTATTGAAACGTTGTAGTTAATAAGTCTAAACACCATTCCATTTCTATGGCTACGTGCATGCGTACTACGATGGGGATTGGGTAGGTACAGTTGAATCTTTGTCGTGTATTTCGAAACAGACGAAGGCAGATTTAATCAAGCTCTGAAATAAAATCCGTAATCTCAAATAATGTTCAGAGTTTAATGGAATATTATTGCTATGTAGTAAGTGTCCCCGCCCCTTCAAGTAATATCTAGTTATTCACGTAGGAGTTTATGATACTGTATAAGATTTCAGTTTTTAGAATGGATGTTCAAATGTATTGGTATATATTTAGTTCTTTATTTTCAATAAATTCAAGTGTTTTGTGTGGGAGTTATATAATAAAGATAAAAACTCGTAAACAACAAGTTTTTAGCCAGCTGGTTATACATCTGAAATCTGTGAACAAAAATCTTACTATCACTAATAACGTTTATGTAAATATAGGTGTACTCTTAAACTGTTGTTACAGGAGAGAGTGAGAGAAAGGGAGAGAGAGAGAGAGAGAGAGAGAGAGAGAGAGAGAGAGAGAGAGGGGGCGGGGAGTGGGGGAGAGAGAGAGTTAACGTCCACTTACGATCTTTAGGATTTGGAGGTAACCGGTGGACACAGAGAAACCCACGAAGTTAGGCAGGCGAACCTACCCCTTGTCACGCACAAGTGAGTGAGAGAGAGAAAGAAAGAAAGAAAGAGAGAGAGGGGGTGTGTTAATGTCCACTCGACACAAACTAGGTCATATCGGGACTAACATGGTTCAGTTTTATTTCAATAACTCGCTTGCGCGTAGGGGACTTTAACAGTGTGGGAAATCCGGGGGAACCCTCTCATTAAGACACAATTTAAATAAGTATAGATATGGTTCTGTTTTATTTCAGTAAGTATAGATACGTAAAATAATACCTATATATTTATAATCAATATATTTATCATATGTTACATCACAGGTAATTTATACCCTTTCATGTCAGCGAAAATACAATCATCGATATATGAACAGTTTTATTTATATCATTATTTCAACAAGGTGTGCAAATTATTTACTGAATATTGCCTACGGTTACCTGTCAGCAATACATCAGCAAGTTTTATACTATTTTTAAATACACAACGACATGAAATAGGGTTTACCTTCCTACTTATTTCAATACTACATTATGCTATTATTCACCGGGTATTAGTAACAGTCAGCGATATGTCAGCGTTTTATAAGTGTATACGTATTTACATCCAGCTGTCAGAACAGAAAACAAATATAGTATGGTTATTTAAACAGTTAGCTATAGCTGTAATTAAATATTGCAGTGGTGATATAAGATATAGATACACATAACAACCTTTATTAAACAAATTATTACTTTCTATAAAACATGTACGACATTTGTCAAGGTAGAATTAATTTCAGAGTTACTAATTGTTTTCCATATTCAGAGTGTTTATTATACAAGGCATACATTTCAAAGTTGTTAATTGTATTCCTTATTCGGGGTGGGTGGGTTAGTTGGCCGGAGGGTTAGCACGTCCGCGCTGTATCATAAGGTCTGTCATTGACTCAACAGGCGTGGTTTTGAATCCCCGGTTGTAGGTGTCAATGAGTAAGGTCGCCTGTCCAACCTCGTGGGTTTTCTCCGGGTGCTCCGGTTCCCTCCCACTGTTAAAGACCCCTACGTGCTAGCGAATTCCTTAAATAAAATCGAACAATATGTTAGTCCCGAAATGGCATAGTTTGTGTCGAGTGGACGTTAAACCCCATTTCTCTCTCTCATCGAATTCTTTTAAGAGTAGGCCTAGTTTGTGTAGAGCTGACGTTAACCCCCCCCCCCCCCCCCCGCTCTCTCTCTCTTTTAAAAGCCGAGATCCGGGCAGACTTTTTTTTTACCCCTTTTCAATAAAGTACGGATAATGCCGGACGTTCAAACCTATTACATTTTATCTGATCATTTTATATAGGACCGATCAGAAGACCAGGATATTCAGGCCATGACACACAAGAAAAAAACGCCAAATAGAAATAGCTATTATTATGGTAGTTAGTATTTTTCAAGTGGCATGCTTATCGTAAATCAATATAGAACGAAATCAAGAAAATCTTTTTTTACCTCTAGAAATAATAACAAGAGGTTAACATTAAATATTGATGACAATAAAACAATGGGCGGGGGTCACGTGTAAGGGAATAATAGGGAAAAAAGAACACCGCAGTTAAATCAACCTATTATTGCTTCTCGGTAAGATGGGCCACGGGGTAATAAATGATGAAAGCTTTCTAAAATAATAAAAGTGGAATTTTCAATTTTCAATTATCGGCCCTCATAACGTCAATCACGGGTATGTGAGAGATACTGGAAGAAAGGAAACAAAAGATCCAAGAGCGGGAAAAAGCAGACGTGAAGACATCTGTCGCCGGAATTATAATATTGATGAAGTTGGCGCTTGGAGCGCATACGTATTCAAAGCACGCGCGAGGGCTTAATGATCTTGTTTAAATTGACAATAGTTAATGTGTTTATGGTTAATTAACAGTTTTAATCATTCAAGTTTTCTCGGGCTCACATTTAGTTAGGTGTAAGTGGCGATGACCGGCGTGGGAAACTTCAGTGATGTGCATTTTTAGTCGAAGAGCCATTGGATGGAAGCGGAAAATTTAATGTATTTCACATTAAAAATGTCATAAATTTATGAACCGTCTGATGAGAGATTTCACCGATAAAATTTGTACGTTGTTAAAATCGACAAGTTTAAATGAAATAGGGAGAGAAATGGGGTTTAACGTTTAGTGAACACAAACTAGATCGGTGGGAGGAAACGAGACCCAGGCAAACTTTACGAGCTTGGCCAGGCGACCCTACTCCGTGTCATGTACAAGCGGGGAATCAAAACTACGGCACTTGACTCAATGACAGACCTTCTGATCCAACGCGCACGCGTTATTATATAGCCCCGCCCCTGATTCAATCTGACGAAATGCGAATCTATATTTCGTTTTTTTATACTTTCGGTGGCTTACACTACATGAAGATCTGACCAGTTGTACTGGGTGATCAAGTCAGGGTCAAACGAGCGGCTTTTAACCCTATGACCAATCAGCATTGGCGTTTCTATGGGTTTACCCACAGTTCCGTGCAGAACACGCAATGAACTCGCCGTAACAGATCGCTTCATTGAACTAGAAAGACTGTTATATAACAACTCTTCCAGATCCTAGTGTAGTAAAGACAAGTTAAATGAAATTTTGAACTATAAAAACGAAACGGAGTAGGATCTGTGTTTGAAGGAGAGTGGCCGTGGTTACTGCGCCGCACTGAGCCACCATTGCCCCGTTGTTTCTATACAAACGATAAACAAGAACTTAAACCTCATCAGATGACCACAGATCTATACCGTAGATAACGTAATAAACGCCATGTAAACCCAATCAGATGACCACAGATAGACCTACCGTAAATAACGTAATAAACACCACGTAAACCCAATCTTAATCAGATGACCACAGATCTATACCGTAGATAACGTAATAAACACCACGTAAACCCAATCTTAATCAGATGACCACAGATCTATACCGTAGATAACGTAAATAAAGTAGATGATTCAAGATATGAATACACTTTGTACCCGTAACACTGTAAAAATAAACATACTGTTAAACATATATTATGCAAGAGCTAAATCTGTCTAATGCAGGTTTTTCTTAGGCCTGAAATGTTATCTAAATTATCAAAGATAAATTAATTAACTCTCCATGGCATAGCCAACCTGCGATCTTTAGGCCTGAAATGATTTCTATATTATCAATTAGACGTTGATTAACTTATCCACGCCAACTCTCGACGTTATCGCTAGCCTGCGATATTTACTGGATTAGGATCCGATTTGCTGCCCAACTTTCATTTGTGATTAAGTTATGAAATGGATAATTGAGACTGTTTTATTAATGATAATCGAGGCTAGGCCGAAAATTTAATCGCTAAATTCTCGGTTCAGAGTGGATCAATTTGACTGAAGTTTTCAGCAAATTCCCTTTACATTATCTAGTTTTTAATTATTATAGTGCCAGCTCGTTATCTAATCTCCCATAATGTATCTTTAAATCACTGTGGATAGTAACACATGCTGTTGATTTAAGGAATTTGTCCCTGACAATAACCTACCGACCCTGTCTTGTTTCCTTTTCCAACTGTCAGGGAATATCTAACGCTCAACCAGTAGGTTTCCCAAACAGAACAATTGACTCACTTCCGCCCAAAACAGATCTATAATTCGTTTCGTTTTTATACCTTCGATGGTCTCTAGTACCTGACGATCTGATCAATTGTTGTGTGGGATCGCGTCAGGGTCATACGAGCGATTTTTGACCAAAGACGTCAGACATTTGATCAACCAATCAGCGTTGATGTTTCTAGTAGGATACCCACAGCTCCGTGCATCGTACGCCAAGACTTCGCTGCAACAGATCCTTTCATTGGCTAATCCATCCCATTGTAGTAAAGACAAGTAAAACGTTGTCTTGAACAATAAAAATCGAAACGAAATAAGGTCTGTGTTTTAATCAGATTGACTTCCGTCTTGTACCAAGCTGGATAATTCATCATGGCATCAATTCATATTGTACATTTTCACCCCAAAATGCCTTATTGCAATTTGCATGTTATTTAAGGAGACCTACATCTACCTTTGGAGGGATAATCTTCTAAACAAGTGACAAGAAGTAGCGTCGCCTGTCCAACCGGTTTTCTCCGGGTCCTCCGGTTTCCTCCTACTGCTAAAGACCCCTACGCAAAGTCTTTGTATTGAAATAAAACTAAACCATACGTTAGTCCCGAAATGACCTAGTTTATGTCGAGTGGACGTTAAACCCCATTTCTACAATAGTGTAATTAGGATTATTTATGGGTATGCGTATTTGCCACTTTATGAAATTGAGGTGACACAATTGGTAGGTTTGTGTATATTATGTTCATAGTTAATAAATGTTACTCAAAATATCAATAATAAAAATACATTAACTATTACAAAACAATATTGAATATGGAAATAGGTTATCAAATAAAGTTATAATGAAAATATACAAAATATCAATAATTATAAACTTTAAATGACTTAATATTTAACACATACCTCAATACGAGAACAAGTGGTCGGGACTCTAATATGTTTATGGTTAGTAAATGTCACTGAAGAATTGAATGTTTTTTGGGGTTTATATATATTTTAGTTGTTCACTACCGATATTAAAACATTAAAGCCCACTCCATTCCCATACATCCCCCCCCCCACTACTCCCACCTTCGACATACACAATCACACAATTAAATTTAAATTTTATTTTCCTATTTAATAATAAAGCCCACCCCATTCCCCTATCCCCCACCCACCACCACCCCCCCATCCTCGGTTACCCAGTGTACTCATTCCGTTCTACTCCACTATACCCTGGGTTAATCCATAGGGTTTCCACGATTTCAAACTATCTGTAGTTGAAGTGTACGAACCAATCAAAAAGCAGTTTACAAACCAGTCTTATGTAGACTCTATAGCGTCATTTTGTACGTCATAAAATCACATTGTTTACAAACAATATGGCGGCTTGTTTGATCGATTATGAGAAAGTTTGTAGAAATAATATAAAAGAATTGGCATGCACACAAAAAGATGTCTTAAAACATTTATTTGATGGCAAAGATGTTTTTATGTCAGTAAAAACCGGCAGTGGCAAGTGTGCAAGAACGGACTGAGGTAGCCATGTTTGGGGTATTCTTTATTGGAACACGATGAGAGATACTTCCCTTTGCCTATTTCCTTTCCAAGTAACGCTTTATCGGATTGGAGGATAAAAATATCACAATCAGCCAGGGCAGATAGTTTGATATCGTGGAAACCCTATGGATTAACCCAGGGTATAGTGGAGTAGAACGGAATGAGTACACTGGGTAACTGAGGATGCTACCACCCCGACATACACAATCGCGCGATTAAATTGCATTTTCCCGTTTAATAATAAAGACATAAAACACCGAAACTATCTGCAGATAGAACAATAAAACATTAACGATAGAAAAACAAAGTTTACAGCCATGGCTTTTAAATGATTACCGGGATATTTAACTGTCACAAACTCTAACACTATTCATCAGATAGATTCTAAAAAACGACAACAGGAAACAAATTTGAGTGACGTGTAAATTATAAAATAAAAACACAATAAAACTTCCCTTGACATTCAATTTCAAGAAAATTATCAAGGTGACATCAATCTTACTCCATTATGACGTCAGTTTAAATCACGTATCACATGATCAAAACAAAACAAAAATGGAGTCACATGTGATATTAATTAACCAGTCGCTTACAGCGCATGTATTTTTCATATTGTCTACATAAGGACTGGTTGTTCAAGGATATTGCCCTATTTAAATTGGTTGACAAGTGACAGGTCTGGCCAATGGGTTATCGTGATAATGTACAGCAGATTAATTGGGTCTAAAAATAGCCCCTATTTATTTGTTTTTTAAAATAAAGAATTCTGTCAAAGTTTTTAAGTTAATGGTTTTATCTACACCTTTCTTCTTGCACAAAACAACTGTATTAAAGAGCTAAATCTGGCTATTGCATGTCTACAATCAGATATTACATAAATTATTATTGTGACATTTATTTGCACGACAACCCCATAATCAACTTTCTAGGACAGCAGATGGTTTTGACATCGAGACTTTGTCTATTATCGTAATCTGCTGGCCTTGTCAAAACTTCAAGCACGCATAACTTCGCTCAACATAAAGTAATTTCCCAGTATATTTCATATTACATCATCTATAGTAAGAATGGCCAGCTCTTTATCTAAATCTTACAATAAGCATCTTTAACCATATCAAAAATCATAGTTTTGTTGAAGACTTGCAAAAAATATAACTGTTCTAGAAATGTTGGACCTTGGACATAACTTGATGTTATGTTATGTGACGTGTTAAAGATGTTTTGGTTGTTTATAAAACAACAATAGCTCAACGAGTAGGACGCTAACTCACTACCAAAAAGGTGCCGGAGTTGGCCGAGAGAAAGTTCCTAATGATTTTTCAGTCTGGTTGTTCGGATCGGACAAAAAATTAATTCAACCCGTGTACTCGTTGGCGTACTTGTACATTGACTGATGAAATTCGATGAACAGTGGGTTGAAACGCCTCTTTTCGGACTAAATGTCCCGGTTGCTGCAGAAGCGTTGGACGTTGAACCGTATTTCATTTCATGTGTGTGAGATTTTAATGGGGTTGATACGTATATAATTATTGTGTTATGTGGTGAATATGTTTCTGGATTCTGTAAGAGTTTTTACAGTGTTAAAAGGATACCTTTAGATATAATTATGGTGCTATGTGATGTGATGAATATGGTTCTGGTTTCTATAATAGTTTTTACAGTGTTATAAGGACATCTTTAGACATAATTATTAAGTTATGTGACGAGTTGGATGTTTCTATAAGACTTTTTACGACGTTATAAAGACATTCTTCGACATAATTATTAAGTTATGTGATCATGACAGTGTGTCGATTGTACGTGACATTGTTTTTACAGTGTAAATAAGAATACTCTATGATGTCACGTGATATACTGACGATAATGTAGTCATATAAGTGACAGAATATGACGTATTAAGTTTGATTTTTGATAAACAAACGAAGTCTTACATGAGTCGATACACGTATATACAGGTAGATTAATGACCGTATAAGTTTAATTGCATCCAACGAAGGGTAGCAAACACAGAAAGTGACTCAATTGGCCGGAAGAGGAAGTTGCGTTTCAGCTCAGAAACGGTAGATTGACATTGGAAATAAAATGAAATGGGGTTTAACGTCCTACTATTCTGCTCCTAATCTTGACTAAAGAAGACGGGCATACAGTGTGCTATGGGAGAAATTGTGCCAATGTGTAAACGGGAACTCGGTTTTTCGTCCCATCCGAACGACTAGACATCACTGACAAGGGGAAAACCACGCCGGAAAATCTGGATGAACTTTCTCGGCCAATGCAGGGATCGAAAGATCGACATGGGAAATGGAATGAAGACGGGCACTCGACATACAGGGCGATATGAAGGAAATTTTGCTCGGTCAGCGGCGCTACAGCCTACGTTTATTTCGAAGTCAAATTGTCATGGAATCTTTTACGTCCACGCCAACGAGTACACGAGACATCGGATTTTCGTCCCAACCGAACGACTAAACGGTGTTCCTTGTCACGTCCGCTGTCCTGGACCACTGATAAAGACAAACGACGCCGGAAAAATCCGGAGGAACTCGTCGTCCAACACCGTGATCGAACCTGGGACTTCCGGTCGTATTCTAGCTGCGATTCCTCCCCAGGTGTCAGGTGAAAGGGCCGCAATGGCACGCTTTGTGTCATCATGGACCTTATAATATGTATTGTAAGGTTCCGTGGGGTTTTGCGACCCCCTCTCAAACGGAGAAAATCGCGTGGTGTCAATATGGTTTGCCATACTGTCATGATCATAGTGCATAACCACTGGATCTGGTTTCTCCGGAAGAATCCGCGGTGACCTCGCCCCTGTAGAGGGTAAGACCTATGACAGGGCTAATTAGGGTTTGTTTACATGTACGCCAATGTGTACACGAGACCTCGGTTTTTCGTCCCATCCAAAAACGGCTTTACGTTCTTTCTTGCCAATCCCTCAGTCCTACACCACTGACAAGGGGCAACCACGCCGGAAAATCCCGATGAACTTCCTCGGCCATCAAAGGAGTCGAACACGGGACCTCCAGGATAGCGACCCCAACGTCTTACGCACTGAGTCGCCGCGGCTACCCTATGACAATGGGGGATATTACCACATGTGTTTAACGCATAATAATCTTAACGTTTGATCGGCTTATCACGAATTACCTTACAACCCAATATATTCTATAATGGCTGATCACTGCGTGAACTTATCTAATTGATCTTGACTGACATATCTAACAAATGTTTACAGAGAGCATTGAACTCACTGACGTGTTATTGACATCCACCGAATACTGTTTTATCATATATCAGAAAATAACATGTATTTTGATCTTTAATAATGTCAATGTCCGATTTTAAGAAAAACAATTCCAGGATTATGAACGTTCTTCATGATTTGCTTCATATTATCAACTGGGGAATCCCCTACGCACTTTCAGACTAAGATTTCCTATCAATACACACAAGGTTATTTCGAAACTAAAATATATAGTATACCTTTATTTCAATAATTCGTTTGTGTGCCATTGTGTGTCATTAGCAAACCGTTTGTGCGCAAGTGCTAGACTGTCGGTGGGAGGAAACCGTTTGTGCGCAAGGGTCATTTTACCAACATTGTTTCTAATTTTAGAAACTCCTCTGCCTTTCAAACTCTATCGTCTCTTAACCGTGGCTGTCAAATCCCTGTCATGTCTTAATCCTGTCTGTCTAAGCCTTGTCGATATAAACCCTGTCATGTCTAAATCCTGTCTGTCTAAACCCTGTCGATATAAACCCTGTCATGTCTAAGCTCAACCATGTCTAAACCCCGCCATGACTCAATCCTGTCATGTCTCAATCCTGTCGATATAAACCCTGTCATGTCTAAGCTCAACCATGTCTAAACCCTGTCATGTCTCAATCCTGTCATGCCTCAATCCTGCCATGTCTCAATCCTGCCATGTCTCAACCCTGCCATGTGTAAATTCTGCAATGTCTCAACCCCGTCATGTCTCAACCCTGCCACCCTGTGTAAATCCTGTTATGTCCAAGTCCTGTTTAAATATAAGGATTGGAAAGGAGTCTCGTCAGGAAAACACTTCGTTAATTTCCGTCTACGGTCACATACAGATAGTTTACCCTATTATAGTTCAGGGAACGTTTTCACGATGTTTTAAATACGATAAAATCCCAATTTTAGTAATTTGATTGGATAATGTTAGATAGATTTTAGTGCTTAACCAATCAATATTGAAGTATTTAGTGAAATTTGGATTTTATCTTTAGTTAAGATTTCGAGAAACTGGGTCCAGAACACTGAATAACCTTGAAGTGGAATGTAAGTTGGTATTTTGAATATCATAGCACGATCTAGAGTAATTAATCGGTTTAACATGTCTGCCTTTCTTTCTTAGGGATATGATAAACCTTGGAACAAGCTACATTTAGATGGTGAATATCATCCTAGCTCGAGGCCTAAATTCTTATTGACGTCAGTAGACATATCATAAAAAATTTCTTATGGCAGTCGGGTTACGTGGATGTGTGTCTTTACATACATAAAAAATATAAGACTTTGATTTGGGATCTGGATTTTTAATAATCATATTTATTGAACAATATCAGGGTTCTCGTCTGTTTCTGTTACTCTTTTGAACTGAAATAGGGTTTAACGTCTTATACATTTCTGCATCGACCCTGCTGATAAAGACGGATACGTGACATACGAGTGTGTCATTGGACAGTGTCGTTTCGGAACATTGCAGAGGTGTAGACAAAAGTTTCTCGTCCCATCCAAACGACTAGATGTTTTCCTTCCCAAATTCTCGAGGTAATCCCCCAAACCTCACCCCAAACTTGACGCTGTTTCCTCCACCTCGGACCACACTCTGTTCAAATTCCTTGACACGCCCCTAGAGAAAGTGGTAGTGCCACGTCATTTTACTTGAGATCTGGAAGTAGTTTTCATAGAATTCTGGCGGGGAATACCAATTTCCGCTGTCAACTTGGAGAAATCTATCACGCAGTACCACTTTTTGTGGCTTCTGAAGCATGATAAATGTTTTGGGTCATTGGAATGTACTATCATGAGATTCAAGACAAATCTGACGTTTGTCAGACGTCATTATTGCTTAATATATAAGTATCAAGTACACTAAGAGAATCCCCACACTGTGCTGTGAGTTGGTTCGTCTTACGGCCATGATGTAACTTACAGGGATACTATACAACATGCGTTATCACTTTTGTGGAAGCAGACGTGAAAACACTACGTATCAATATGATAAAAACATGTCTTTTTAAAAGTATAAAAACTCGGTTGAGCATACAGATGACGTAGTGACTGACAACTGCAATATTACTACACTATACAAAAGTAGAGCAAAATAGCGTTAGCCGTGTATTTTCTGAAGCGGAAGCTTACAGCAGACATGTCCTACTAATCACCGACCCAAATCTGATATGAGAATTCTCTACATCATATCCAAACATTTATGATTTCAGAGATATGAAAGTACGAGGATTGATGTTATAGAAATGAAATAAAATTGAATTTGACTTCCCACTTGACTGCACCAACCAGGCTAATGAACACGAACATACCCCGGGCAGTGAGCTGTGGCTTACTCTTACTCCGAATTTCAACTGTCAAGGGATCTTTTACATTCACGCCAACGTGTAGTAAGGAGCTTGTGTGTTGTTCTATACACGACTCGACGCTGATCCTTACTGGGTCATCCTTTCTAACCCTAACCCTAACCTTAGCCAGCACCTTACTGCGTGAGCCTCCATGACTCCCAGATCGTTCAGATATGTTCACAATATAACCAGCCCATGTCTCTAGATCTGGGACGAAAATTGTCAGGTTTCAGGGGCAAATTAATTTGCCTTTGTCGCACATACCGTTATATCACCCGAAAAATTTGCTTGAAACAGGAAACTATGGCGGAGTCAAAGATTGTGAAGCCCGGCTCGGACCCCCAGTTCGCCCCAGCCACATCCATATTTAAATTAAACAAAAAGTGAAAGAGACATATAGAGAATGAGTAAAAGGCCAAATGCCTCCCGAAAAGTGCAACCCGCGGCCGATATCGACCCCGATCCCACGAGACCCGACAACAGTTTCGCCCAAGCTAGGCTTGAAATATTAACATAAATTATTTCATGTGATGGGGAAGCTATTAATAAATACCAGCTGCTGAACAATAATCCATAATACACGTACATGTTTTACAGCTTTAATTTATTTCTGTGTTTTTATGGTTAAAAAACGTGACAGAAAGACATCAGGTACAGTCAATCTTCTTCTATGCCTCATTTACCTCAAGCCCAAGGGTTCGTTCAAACTCGTCCTTTTTACAACTTTATCTTTACCCTGATTCATTTTATACAACTTCGGGTATTACCAGGGGCGTTACTACAATTAAACTGCGTTTTATTTCATATTTTTTGGTATTTTTTTTCAATTTAGATCTGGCTCGTCGCCATTTATTTCTTTCAAATATTTTTTTTTTTGGCCATTTGCAGTGTCAGAGCGTCTCCTTTTGAATTTTATGTTCTCAACTTTTATGTAAAATTTATTCAGCACGTATAGCCAAAAGCAATTGAGTTATTTTAGCGTTTGGGTTTTATCAAGTACAATTACTCAGTTAATTTAGTTTTTTGATTTGACATACATTTTCTTCACAATATCAACGATGATTGCGCAACGTAGTTTGGGTTTAGCGTCCGCTCGACAATAACCAGGTCATTTCGTGACTAACATAGAGCATATTTTATTCCAATAATTCGTTTGCAAAGCAGGGGTATTTGGAGGTGGTGGTGGTGTGTGTTGGGGGGGGGGGGGGTAAAGTACCCGGAGTAAAACCGCAAACCTACCAGACCTTGTAATTTACAGGCCCCAAACCTACCAGACTCATGAATACACAATTGAGAGAGAGAGAGAGAGAGAGAGAGAGAGAGAGAGAGAGAGAGAGAGAGAGAGAGAGAGAGAGAGAGAGATCTTTTAATATACATTATTACATTACAGTGCCTGGTTTCATTATCCCAGTCGGAGCAGCACAATAGGACATTACAACAACAAAAATAATTATTAAATGAATAATGGCATCAGGGAGTTGAAGGTCTACAATGTAAGGGAGATAACTATTATTTTATAGACAATGTAGTCAGACCACTATACATGAAATGGAATTAATGGGATTGAACGCCCTCTGCTCTTAACCTGGGCTAATGAAGACGGACATACGCCATGCAGTGTCCTATGAGGGAAATTTTGCCCGGGCAGCGGCGCTACGGCCTACGCTTCATGTAGATACATTTATTTATATATAAATCTTTATTTTACTAGGGAGCTACGGTAGTTCAATGGCGCTGACTCATTAACCAGGATATCCGGGATTCGATCCTGGCATGACGTAGTTTCCTTTTGTCAGTAGAACAGGAAGGAGAATCTGACAAAGGAGAGCGTCCAGTCCTCCGGGATTCGATTCTGGCATGACACAAACTAGGTCATATCAGGACTTCGTATGGTTCAATTTATTTCAATAATTCGCTTGGGACTAGGGGTCTTTAGTGGTGGGAGAAAACCTGGGGACTCGGATAAAACTCACGGACAGGCGACCCTACTCCTTGTCACGTACAAGTGGGAATCGAAACCACGACACTGCAATGAGCTATTAGGGAAGGGGGTGGGGATGGATGGTCGAGTGGTTGCGTGTGCGCGCTGTGTCATACGGCGTGCCATTGCGTCAACTGGCGTGGTTTCGAATCCCCGGTAGTACGTGACAAGGAGTAGGATCGCCTGTCTAACCTTGTGACTTTTTTCGGGATACACCGGTTTCCTCCCACAGCTAAAGACCCCTACGCTCAAGCGAATTATTGAAATTAAATTAAACCATATGTTGGTGCCGAAATGACCTAGTTTGTGTCGAGTGGACGTTAAACCCTATTTCTCTCTCTCTCTCTCTCTCTCTCTCTCTCTCTCTCTCTCTCTCTCTCTCTCTCGCTATGAGGGAAATTTTGTCAGAACAGCGGCGCTATGGTTTACTCTTATTTCAAATTCCAGCTGTCATGGGTTCTTTTACGTGCTCACGCCAATGTGTACACGGGCCCTCGTTTTTTTCGTCACATCCGAACGTTATACGTTGTCCCTTATCGCCAAGCACCCCGTCCTACATCACTGACAAAGTGGAACCACACCGGAAAATCCCGATGAATTTTCTCGGCCAACGCAGGGGTCGATCAAAGGACCCTCAGGTTGGCGAGCCAGCGTCTTACTCACTGAGTCACTGTGGCTCCTGTTTCGTTGAGACAAAGAAAGTAACATTCACTTGATTTGATATTTGTTAATATTTTTTTTTGCAATATCTGTTTTCTGTCTTGTCCGCAGGTTAAATCTTGTAAATTTTTGTTTTGCGTGTAGTGCGGTCCTCCTGCACTTACTAGTGAAGTAACACATAGTCAAGCAATTCTTAGTAGCTTATAAATATGTTCCTTTAATATACAAACGCGGCATAGTGTTTTCTAGGAGATATAGGCATACCCTACCCCGTGTACGACAACCAATGTAACTGACAAGGGTACAACATTCCACAAGAAACGGCCATTTCATCGTTTCAGATAACCAAATGTACAAAACAAACATCTTTTCTAATGAGCAGTGAAGTGTTATTTTATTTGCATCTGAAAAATCGAAGACATGAAATAATTTCTTCCTCGATTGACATTTAGTAATTGGAACAACACAAATACTTTTACTTATTTGATTAATTAAGGTTTACGGCTACATCTCCTGCCACTTCTCGCTTTCCATTTTTACGATAAGTTATCCATAACAAAATGTATTCAAATCCCGTAAATATCGCATACTAACGATGGCATTGAAAGTTAATTATGGTCTGGATAAGTTAAACATACATTATACCAGAGCTAAATCTGTCAATTGCAAGTCTTTCTTTAGGCCTGAAATGTTATCTAAACTGGATGTCAACGCTAGTCTGCGATGTTTATTGGATTACGTTCGACTTTTCGACTTCCATTCATAATTAAACTGGATAAGCGAGACTATGTTTTTTATCCTACCGACTTTAGTAATGATGATCGAGGCTAGCCCCACTATTCAATCGCTAAAAATCTCGGTTCATAGTGGATCAATTTGACTGAAATTATCTTGTTTTTAACTATTATAGTGAGTATTGCCAGCTCTTTATCTAATTTCCCCATAATACAGCTCTAATTAATGCCCAATTAATAATTTAGATAACATTTCAGGCCCAAAGAAAGACCAGGGGCCTGATTTACAAAAGTGTAACTAAGATAAAATCCAAATTTTAGTAATTTGATTGGATAATATTAGATTGATGTTTGGTCAAATGCGTATACACCTGTATTTGTGTTGTTATATGCTCGATAACGACTTGTGAAATCTTTTTGGAACGTTGCAGTTAAATAAACTACATTAATTGTTATCCATAAATAGTGTCTTATTTGATCGTGAAATAATTTAACCTTAATTATATATTTTTTCAAATTTGTGGTCTGCGTCGCAATGCTGTATTTGCAGTTATTTCCCTTTATATGTGTAATGATCGCTCAAAGATCGTACATCTACGGCTTTTCTTTAAATGAGATTGAATATTTAACCCATTATTATCTTTACGTCAACTGTTGTTTTACATATTTTTTTTAAATCGAATCATGTCATCGGAAATTAAGAATTACTATTATAAGACTTACCAAAATAAGTGAAGTCAAAATATATAATCATATTCAGTCTTGTTTATTGGAGTTATTTCCCTTGAATTAATACTGGAATAATGTTAATATGTTTCAAAGAGGAAATGCGAAAGCTTTCTAATGCCACTGTTAAAAAATGTTCATATGCATTCTATGTGTGACGTCATCACACGGCTTCCATCATTGGCTTTGACAGTGCGCGAATCGTTTACATATGAGGTGAAGTAACGTAAACTGCATTTTACACCTTTATTTATTTTTCTAAAACGTTAAAAAAAAGTTTAGAATTTAATTTGCAGAAGGAAAAAAGTTAATATTGTGATCTAATTAAACTGCACTGATGTCCTCCCTCTCAGTGATTGTAGCGGATAAAGTGAATATTCACTGCTGATCAGTTGGAGATAGTATGTGCAGTGGAAAAAATAATAATCCTCTCCTTAGCTTTCAGTCACCAGTGTTTTATGCACAAATCAATTCAAAAGATATTAATTAATACCTTGACCTAGCAGAAATCTGTTGGCGAAGTACTTGAATAAAAGGACAATGTATGCTATAAGATGATTGTTCAGAGTTCACTTGTTTTAGGTAGCCACGATCACTCTGTACGTAAGGCGCTGGTTCACCAATATTGTGGTCCCGGGTTGATTTCTGTGTTGTACGGGAAAGGTCCTTCCTATGAGATGTTCCAACTAGTTTTCCAATGTCAGCGGTACAGGACGGATGAAATTACAGGGAACACCGTCTAGTCGTCCGGGTTGGACGAAGACCAAAGGCAACACGTTCTCGTGCACGTAAACAAAGCCTTGACAGACGGAATTCGATTAAGAATACACTGTATGGCGTATGCCCGTCTTCATTATCCCGGATGGGGGGGGGGGGTGATGGCCTAGTGCCGCGCTTCGACCTCTAGCTGGCCGGTCACATCTGGCTTGCGGCTGTGGTTTCGAGCCCTGGTGTGACCGTATGTGGCATGGAGATAGGGGCGCTTTCTCAACCTCTTGGGTTTCCTCCGGGCACTCCGGTTTCCTCCTACTACTAAAGACCCCTACGCGCAAGCGAATTATTGAAATAAAACTAAACCACATGTTAGTACCGAAATGACCTATTTTGTGTCGAGTGGACCATAAACCCCATTTCTCTTTCTCACTATCACGGATGTTGCAGAATAGGTAGAGGATGAGGGGGGGGGGGATAAACGTAACTGATGAACAAGATACCATGACAAGCTCCGAAATCGACTCACTTCAGACGGTCTAGGATGAAATTTGAATCGTTCTCAGGACGGAACGCTGCTGCACTTGGAACATTTCCTTGCCTGCTTAAATGTGGTAAAGTGTTACATGAGGGACTGTGGTTGCTAAATGGAAAGGGCAACAAACTATCGCCTAGAAGGTCCAGGGTCGAACGCTGATGAGATTCGAAAAGAATCCTGTGAGGGGTAGCTGTGGAAAGGCTGTTGTCAGGGCACAATTCTATTCCACTTGCACCCATAAACTCCATTCCATTAAATGCTGAAATAGACTTTTTTTCTCATGCGTATTCGTATACAGCCAGATTTCTGCGATATTCTATGCATTATATTACCGTCAGTGAATATGACACTAGCCCACTAACTTGGAAGTCAAGTGTTCGAATCTGATGTCGGTCGAGACAAATTATCGGGATTATAAAACCTGGTTTCCACTTTGTCAAATTTGAACGAGTGAGTTCATGGCAAGAAACTTGTCTAGACCTCTGGAATTGGACGAAAACCGAGGTCCACCGGTGTCCTAATTGGCGCGGAGGTGAAAGAACACTCGGCCAAATTTGCCACATAGCACACCGCATGGCTGTCTTCGTTAACCTTGTATTTCCTTTGGGGGGGGGGGGGGGGGGCAATTGGTCTATAGTGCCGCGCTTCGACCTCTAGCTGGCCGGTCACCTCTGACTTGCGGCTGCGGTTTCGATCCCTGGTGTGAGCGTATGTGGCATGGAGATAGGGGCGCCTTCTCAACCTCGTGGGTTTCCTCCGGGCACTCCGGTTTCCTCCCACTGCTAAAGACCCCTACGCGCAAGCGAATTATTGAAATAAAAATGAAACCATATATTAGTCCCAAAATGACCGGCTTTGTGTCGAGTGGACGTTAAACCCCATTTCTCTCTCTCTCTGTATTTCCTTTGCATAAAAATCAACAACCAAATATATTCAAATATTGAAGGATTTATTATATTATTATTATGAATGGTCAATAAATATTGAAATATGAATGATGACAAAATAACAAACATTTTCTATAACTAATTACATGGATATTAGTATTGAACTCAGTTTCAACCTGTCAATCATCATCATCACCATGACGATATTACACGCGCATGATGGCGATGGTTGTCAATCAACAAGCAATTAAAGATAACAACATGCATGAAGTAATTATATAAATAAAATCCACTGGATTGAATCGGAGTACATTTTGGACACAGCAAAGTCTATTCGCTAAAATGTATAAAATAATAATTATAAAAAGTGGGTGAACAACTTATTGTCAAATAGTGAAGTCATAAGAGGTTGAATCTCTAAGAGAGAGAGAGAGAAATGGAGTTTAATGTTCACTCGACACAAACTAGGTCATTTCGGGACTAACATATGGTTTAATTTTATTTCTATAATTCGCTTAAGCAGTGGGAGGAAACCGGACGGCCCGGAGAAAACCCACGAGATTGGACAGGCGATGAATCTCTAAGAAATATAAGTCCTAAAATGGTTTAATTTAGTAAAATTAAAACTAATCGAAAATTTGACATCCTAGGTAAACGGTGTAAACAATCCAGCGGAACCTATAAGTAATTGGCAAAATATCTTGATGGATCTCTCGTTAATCCGACTGAACTCTTAGCTTTAGTATGGATGAAGTCGTGAAAATTAAGTCATTATCTGAAGTATGCGGGATCGGAATCGATGTTTATCAAAAACAAAAACAAATGAAACGACAAAATATCAATATCACTAACAAATAGATTGAATGAATAAATGACTACCATAAAAAGAAGGACTATTGAATACATAGGACTATTGAAAAAGGGCGATATAGCACAAGAGGTCAAGGGTTACATAATATCACAGACAAAACAACATTAATTAAATAATCCACTAGCACCGGGTGTGAAATTCCTTAACACATAAATAAAACTGGGGATTATGCAAATTAACTAATTCATAAAAAAATCTTCTAATATCACAAAAGTCAAGTGTCAATCAAATGATGACCTCACAAGTAGGCCTATACGTCATCCGACACACTCATTCCCAAACACGTCGCTATTATGTCACAGAACATTTTTCCACCAAACTGATACAAATATTGTTGGTATTTTAAGTCAATCAAAGTTTGAACAAAGTTCATTGAGAAGTTTCATCGCCTATCAGCGTATCCTGGTATTATGTAAGATAACAATGGTCTCTTTATCCAGCTCCCTTTTTAAAAAATGATGGTGTCATTTCTAATCAATCAACTTTTCTATTGAAACGAGATAAAAGGAATAGCTGTGAAGATTCAATCTGTCACATGACATGGAATTATCCGACATTTTCGCATTACGTAATGTGTTAACCAAATTAAGCTCTTGTTAGTGTATTTCGTCGAAAAGTATTTGCACGAAATTTACACAACGTAACTTGGGAATTTTGTCTTGGGACACAATTGTTTACACAAAACTGTCAGTTCCTTTAAAACTGTTCTATTACGTCACACATATATCGGTTGTAAGTTATTTAAAGGAACTCGCGGGGGAAGTTTCGGCGGTTTTTCATCTTCCTCGATCTCGATTTTGCTTTGACTATTTTCACTCGACCAGCTATTTCTCAACAATCCCATATTCACCAGTTTATTTTCAATTTCCAGAGATTCAGAAAGTTTTGCTCGCGTCTGTCGGTTACTCAATAAACAGTAAATATTTTCACGACGCTTCGGTTCGGGTTGCTGTATTCCATCAATAAAATTCAACATGTCTCCGTACGACCATTTCGTCACCTCGTGATCCTGTATTGAACTGATGCGACAGTAGGTTTCGGGAAAGTCATAATCACCGAACGGACCAATTTTCATCGACGGAATAAACACGTTCTCTTTATTGGACGAATCAAAGAGTTTTTGTCGCGTTTTAATCGGAGATGTGTAAAGTCCGTTCGTTTTATTCACGTGCTTGTTGTTAATATTTACTTTTGCGTACAATCCATCAACAGACGAACACTCAACACGAGCAGACGACACAGAATCCGGGTTATCTCCCTTGGGTTTTAAGTAACTTCTCTCGGGAAGGGCTGGTGGATCTTCCCTAAACACTTGTCTTGGACGTCGGAGATCTTTCGGACCGACCGGATTTACGATCTGATTAGTTGCCATCATTTGATAATATCTTTGTGGACTAAAAACGTTTTCATCTCCAGGGATAACGTCATATATATGTTCGTAGTCACTGTCATACCTGCCTCTCGGCGATTTTACACACCCAGGATTATGAACGTTCCGCATGACTTGCTTCATATTATCAATTGGGGAATCTCCTACGCACTTCTTATAGTCATGACTAAGATTTGTCTTTACTTCCTCCAGGGAACATTTGTTATGAATAATACAGTTGCTTTTAGATTGAACACGGCTCATCATTTTCGACGCGAGTCCTAAAGCCGGGGATCTTTTCGGCGCACTCTTGACCTCTGGAACTTCGCCGTCACCTCCCGGAGATGTTTTTACGGACAAATCACTCGGTGCCAACTGAGCCAATGATGAATTAGATTTGTTTTCCGTGGTCATGTTTACAGACGATGTTTTCGGTGTACACAAACTATCTCGACTAATGTCTAACCTGTATCGCTTACTCCTGCGAACACCGTTATTTCCAACGAAAACCCTATCACCCTGTTGTTCACAATCCCGCGATTCCTCGGCCCCATCACGATGTCTCTCTAAATCTAAGCTAAAGTTCGATCTCGTCTTAATGTTCACATTTTTAACACTATCATGACCAAGTCCTAAACTAGCTGTCGAGCCACGTTTCTCGTTATTTAACAGATATTTTTCAAAATATATTTTAGTTTTTTCTAATCTCTGCTTATCCGTATCCATAACGTGTCTTTCCCGATCAGCCATATCCAAACTATATCGATGATTTTCATTAATAAACACTAATTTATCTACTCCTGTGCTCTCGGACCTTGACCGTTCTAAATTATCATATCCATCAAATGACTCCTGCAAAGTAATCGGTTCATCTCCGCTAGCTGTCAGCTGATTAGAAGGCCCCGGGGCAGGTTTATCGAGCCTCGAAGCACATTTTTCTGGTTCTTCAGTTGGTCTGTGATCAGCCTCCGATTGAGAAAAATAATCAGTATGGCTGTCATCGAGTTGTTTATTGTTTAAAGTTTCCAATCTTTTAGAAAATACTTTCTCCATATCTGATGGCCATGGCGGGGAATAATCACTTTCATATCCACTAGATATTGTCACTGGCGAGAGCTGCTTTTCGTATGAATCAGTCGAAAATCGTTGTAGTTTTTCCCTCAACTCCTCATGTGTCAAACCACGCATTAGTTTATCGTCTGCTTGATTTGTGGGGCGAATCGTATTACTGTTCATTAATGACGCGGGTAGCGGTGACAGAGTGACATAATCATCGACAGGGAAATACATACACTGTCGTTTCATCATTGTCTTTTTGTCCATCCTGTTCAATTTATTATAAGCGATCCATTCGCGACGAGGGCTGTTCACAACTGTCGTCTGCTTCAAACTACCACGTGAATCTATACCCCCTTCCCATCTGTCGGCACGAGCGGGTTTGTTGGTTGAAATTCCTCCGCTAACATTGACCATCTGTTTATTTACAGAGGGACTTTTGATGCACGAGTCGACGGTGTCTTTGTCCTGTAACTTGCTATAAGCGATGGGTTTTAGTCGATATGGACTGTTGCCTCGACGTCTTGCGATAGTAGCTAAGTTATTACTGTGGAAACTGTAGGGGTGATGGGTGGGCGGAGCTTGACCATAATGAGATGATCTGCTGTGATTGGCGATTTGGCTAATTTGACTGCTCAGTGGGTTAGAATTAGGCGATTTAACGGTTGTTTTTCGATCTTTGTTCTTTTTGCTCATTCGGTTTGTTCTGTGTTTTCCGCTTTTTATTGTTACACTATCTATTGACCAGGCCGTGGCGTCCATCAGACCTGCTCGGAGATTTTTACCTTGCTCACATGTGTTGGAGATTGATATGCTGTTAATTAATTCCGGGTCATTATCTTTTTGACATTGAGTGTTTAATCTGCTAAATGAATCAGTGTTTTGTCCATTATTTTCCCCACTGATACCTTTGGCGCTTCCTTCAGCATCCCTCTGTTGGTGTAGAGTCGGACACCGGCTGAACCCGTCCATCATGTCCTTGGTTAAATCTGTAGAGTTCTTATCCAACAATTCAAATCTGAGACCAATTCCAGGAATAAGATAATCATCCATGTCTCCTGATGTAGAATCGACCATCTGGTTTTCTTTATGTTGCGTTGCAGCGACGTAATCTTCATACGTCACATGAAGTGACCACATCTGTTTAATCAATCCGCTGCTTAGACTTCTCAAATCAGCCTGCAAGGAATAAAAGTGTGAATTAAAAACACGGATCATAAATCTGTCAGCAAATTGTCCAAAGTGTTAAAATAAATAGCGGCTATTTTAAGCATGATATCTTGCAAAACTAATTCCGTTCGAATACACAGATCATCCTCACTGAAGTTCAAACCTAATTAACAAATTGGCTAATTTACGATTATTGTCTCACGTGTCAGAAGTAATAAACGAATTATGGGCAGAATTCCAAATTTACTATGTTCTGAAATTTTGAAATTTTCAAAAAGAATGCGGATAATTAGCATAACAATAAACATGTCATATTTGGTTTAGGATTAGAATTTGTCTAATTAGGGGTGATTGTTTAAATACTTTCTTCAATATTACTGTTTTAAAATGTCTTCAAGAATATGGCCCAAAATTAATTATTTGGAAAAGAAATGGAGTTTAACGTCCTACTCTTTTCAACGTCTTCGTGAATATGGCCGAATATTTCATGCTTGGCCCCAACGCCCTACTTTTTTGTTTTTGGCCCCTACCGGTAATTATTTTGAAATGATATAACGTGCAACCAATGGTAACAAAGAAACACGAATTCTATTCGGTGATTTCGGTTACGGAATAATGACATGTTCAAGGATACTAATTAGCAAGAGAATATACAGTGACAAATTAGGGTTACGTCATGAACAGGATTGGAACCATTAACGGTGTGTAGCCCGTGTAACATTACCGCTGTATCTTCTATAATGTTACCAAAGTTCATAAGATTTAATGAGTCAGAATGGTCATATTATTGGTCTTGATTATAAACACCTATGTTTAATGGTCTCACATGACGAACTTACTGGAATTAACGAGCACATTACACGTGTATGATCTACACTTTGAAGTGGAAATAACAACGTTGTTATACTTGAAGAACGCGTAATTGGCTTAACTTTGACCTTTGTATTAACAATGATCTATATAACCACGGAGAACAAACCTCCAAAATCTCTTTGTTCTAACAAATATTTGCTCAACAGTTTATCAGAATGAACAGACATTTGATACTCTCTTGTCCAGTTTAAATTATTGATATACACATGTTCTTAATTCATCAAATTATCCATGAACCTATGGTCGGAACTCCCAAATCTCTTTGTCCTAAAAATGTTTGAACAACAGTTCATCAGAATAATATTCGTTTGTCCAGTTTGAAATAGTGATATACACGTATTCTAAATTCAAACTATCCAACTTCTAGCCATGAGGTACAAATCACTTTGTCCTAATAAATGTTGTTTATCAATCATCCAAGTTCTAAACTCGTTAAGCTTTTCCAAATTCTGGTACAAAACTTGCCCTGTCAAACATTCGCACAACTGTTTACTAGAATGACAATGACAGGAATTGATATCACAGAGTCATTTTTAATATATCAATACACAAGTTCTAAATCTATTCCAATGCAATTTTGTTCCTAAAAATTACAATGAAACGAATACATATTTGATATCCGATAAACAATTTCTCAGATCAAAAATTGTCCAGCGTTTGTTCCTAAACGAATTGATGAATTAGAAACTGCATGTTCATGTCAATCAGTACAAACTGTGAAGACCTTACCAGGTTTAACAATACATTAGTTCCACCATGTCCAGACTGATATGCCCGCTGTTCATTAATCATACAGATACATGAAGCTTAATCGATTTATTGACTGCGATGTATCACGATATCGTTTGATAATAGATAGAATACAATAGGCTGCAATATCGCTCCTTGTATAATCCCGCTATGGTGTATCGGCTTGATAAATTATTTACAACTCTGTACCTGTCATTGATTGCTTATAGTTTAACTATATTGGAGGTAATTGTATTGTTTTCTGTGTTATTGTTCCCAGTGGAATACATGTTTCTAATGGTATTGCTGTGGTGAAAAATACGAGGGATGTCAATAAGTAACAATACAGGTGCTTGATTACAGGGTATAGAAACAAACCAGTGGTGAGGATCTGATGAAAACAAATTCGTCGATATTCCGAATTGTTATACACAGGTCACATGGAATACAATTACTATTTATTATTGAGCGATGCCCGACTTGTCTTTATCAAGTATAATATGATTCAATTATAGAAAATCTATAGGACACGAAATGAAATACGGCTATTGTTTCTTATTCAGCGACGTTTCGACTTGGCTTTTCTAGTCTTTATCAAGTAATTATCAATATATTGCTGAGTGGCATTTGGACTAGGGTTTTCTAATCTGCATCAAGCAATGATAGTTGATTAGATTGAGCGAATTATAAGATTAAGATTTCTACAACACACTCGATATATAAAAGCTTATGATAAGTATCAATCTCCCCACTTTAGACATGTAACTAATGTTATATGATTTCAAGTATATGTATTAATAGACGGATTAATATAAGCCATTCCAAGTAGGCCTATATGTATTAATAGACAATCAGTACAACATGCCTGAATAATAGACGCATTAAAATAAACCATTGGCTTTTTTTTGGATCTTATCTGAATACAATATATATGGCCGTGCACCTTCTTAATCAAATTGGTCGTGCCAAACCTTAAATTTCAACTGTAAGACTGGACTACAAAGTCAAAACTGAAGTTTATCTTTGATTATTTTTTCACTGTTTAGAAGAACATGAATATTGAAAAAAATACAGTGTGTCTATTGTCGTTCAATAAATTCGACCACGTGACCAGACGGATGTGTAATTAGTGAAACCAGGCATATGGATGATTAATTCGCCCCGAGACATAAATCCTGGGGCAAAATAAGTTTCAATAGGGATAAATAAATAAATACTATCTGCATAATTGAACGAAATATTAATCTTCGAGGCAATAATTGAGTGGCACAGACAGACAAATAGAAGATAAATAAAGCCAAGGGAATTATTACTGCGACATATGGTGACTGACAAAAATAAAGTATCCGAGGAATTTGTGCATGGTATATGAATGAATTGATTTTTTTTTATATCTTGAATTCACGCCTCTACAAATAATCACCAAGGCTAGAATGGTAACAAACCATGTGTAAAATCTATTTGGTTTTGATACTGAGCTATAGATCTATGTCTACTGATGGCAGGGGTTCAAATAATTTGAAGACATAAAAGTTGGAAATGTAGAAAAGAGGTGTAGTTTTATTGAGAGTCGGACCTGTGTCTGTTAAAGGCAAGGGTTAAAATAATTTAAAGTCATTGGAAATGCAGTAAAGAGGTGTAATTTTATTGAGATATTATTTCACAGTCTGACCCGTGTCTGCAAGTAGGCGGGGGTTGTAATAATTTGAAAGTATAAAAGTTGGAAATGTAGAAAAGGATTTTAATGTTTAGTTTCAAGTCTTTTTTGTAAAATTTCGTCAAAGACTGATTTGGAAAAGTAGAAAGGATCGTTACGTTATGGAGATATTTATTGCACGTATATTTTTAAATTTAATTATACTTTTCAAAAGACAAAACAATGGAGTAACAACACAAAGAGAAATTTAATATCACTGTTATTTATAAATCATCGGGTTTGGTGAAACACGAACTACTTCAAGATGTTACCACCCTTGTATACGTCTGTCTATGAAGTGTTTCTTTTAAGTACAAAAGTATTAATTATGTCAAAATGTATTTATATTATACACGGCTATAAAGCAGGAGATATGGGGTATACAATTTACTCAGACAACAAAACTCATCCACCATGAAATAGAAATAGATGGGTTGATTAGTCGACAAGATGGAGTACGATTTCCCGCCAAATTTACCAGAAAATTATACATAACGAGTAATAACTGAATTGTTCTGACCGATGAACGACATTAAAGCAGAAAGGTGAATCAACAGAGATTGGTTAAGGGTATGGTTATTTATGAATGAATGGGTGAATGAAATGGTGTTTAACGTCCTACTTTTCTGGACCTTTAACCAAAGAGAGTTAGAGAGACAGAAAGAAAGAGAGGGAGAGGGAGAAATAGAGTTTAACTAGGTCATTTCGGAACTAACATATGGTTCAGTTTTATTTCAATAATTCGCGTGCGCGTAGGGGTCTTTTAGCAGTGGGAGAAAACCGGAGGATCCGGAGAAAAACCATGTTGCACAGGCCACCCTACTCCTTGTCACGTACAACCGGTGAATCGAAACCAAGCCAGCTGATTCAATTCATTCGGCAATCCAACCCCACCTATAACCGGGATACTGAAGATACACCATACAGTGTGCTATAGTAATTCTGACCGGACAGAAACTTGTTTCATTAGAATAATCTTTACACGGGACCCATGTATCACGTGAACGACAAGACGTCCTTATCAGGTCCCCAGCCCTATATTGCTGGCAATGACAACCATGCAGAACAATCCGTATGGTTTATGGATCATAAAATTAAAACTGAGTACTACATGTATCATAAAATTTTAACGAAGCAAATCTGTGTAGCAGAATAATTTACGATGAGCGGAACATGTGTGAAACACCATGGTGAAATGATTAATAGAAATAACTAGATTCCATCCACGACCACATATCAACACTCGAGAATCTTCTGCCATCTTAAGAGGTAGACTAGTATGGTACTTTAAAAACAAGTCAGAATGAAGATTTGGCTCAACCAGCTGAGACAACTATTGTAAAACTCATCTATTAAACTAGTTTGCCAAAAGATACATCATTTATCCAGATTAACACAATTCTGAGAAATTCTGAAAACATTTTCTTGTTTGAAACAAACATAATCTGAATGCAATCTTGTTTCAGATACAAAAAGAAGTAGAATTGTGTCATCGTCAAAATATTAAACGAAATATGGTTCCAGAAATCTGAATTGTATCGAATTACGGATCGGGATACCAATGTCCAGAAGTAATCATGAGGTATATGTGGCTCAGCGGATGAGGGGCTCGCTTACAAATAGGAGAGCACGGTGCTGGTGGAGAAGAATCCTTGGAATTGTCCAGTCCGGTTTCTCATTGACAGTGTTGCAAGACAGAGCGTCTGACAAAGGTGCAGGACAGAGCGTCTGACAAGGCCACAGGGCATAGCGTCTGGAAAGGAAAAGCGACCAGTCGTTCGGATGAAAAAATTCCAAGGACCCCTATATACAACCTTATGTCAGTTGGAAATCGAAATGAGGGAAGTGCCCAGCACCGCTGCTCGAGTAAAACCCCCCTTCATGACGTATGTCCGTTTAAGACGTTAAACGCCATTTCAATTAATTTCATTTCAGTACATCCATTCTTCGAAAATATACCCGACGTACCTCGGGCGAATTCGTCTTTGTTATTGCTCTGTTAATAGTTTGAATAGTTTGAAGTACAGTCACTCAATAAGGATGTGCACTTTGAAACTATATCCACATCCACATGTGAAAGATAACACCTCCGTGTATACCTATATACATTCTAAAATAATGACAAAAAAACAAGTCTGACATCGGGTGAATTATATACATACCAGTTACAGGTTCTCACGACAGACTTGAATCTAAACACTTATACTTTCTATAAAAACACAATTTATTTCTCCTCGATTAAAACTTGACATTCCATCAGCATCAATATGACACTTTACTGTTGATACACGGGTTCAAACTAAACTGATAATTGTCTATTGGAATGTTAATAACTTTAAATACAGGCCAGTTTACATGTCACCAAAGTTCAAATCCCCAAATATCCCCTAATACATGTATAGTTAGATCTAATAATAAAATCCTAGCCCTTTTGTTCAAACGATTATCTAGATTCGGGGGAGAAAGGTCGACCCTTACACAGTTAAAATTATTTATAATAAAATTGAGAAGATATATTCGTTAATGCTAAATTTATTGCACGATTAGATGCGAAATTTGTAGAAAGCCTTTATTAAATTAAACCCCCATTAAAGTGTTCTCGCACCATACCCATACATTGTTTAGTAAGGGAAGGAAATGTAATGTGGTTTAACGTCTTATATTTCAGCAGTAAGGAACAACGAGAGAGAGCTAGAGAGGGGGGTATAACGTTCACTAGGTCATTTCGGGGCTAACAAATGGTTCAATTTTACTTCATTAAATCGCTTGTGCTTGGATGAATTTAGTAATCCAAGGACTCGGATAAACCCACGGGGTTGGACATGCGAGGGTAAACGAGCGTAATAGCTTATATTAATGACACGATTCGTGGCTCGTTCCTTTTCATTTATTTCCCGTTTATCACCTTTAAACTTTAAAAAAACAACCAAGACCCAGCGAAAAGGGGTTTAACATCCCACTATTCTGCATGTATATAAAAAACAAATTAAAATCAACATGCTTATAGACAAATTATCATAGTTATAAAGACATGTATGTCAGTCCATTCACATTACTTGGGCATATGCACAGTTAACCATGTCTTCACAAATTATTCTGTTCTAAAGACAATAGATTTCTAAGAGCCACATGTTTAATAACGTTGCCATTCAAAAGACAAATATAAACGATACATACCAGTTGAAGTAGAATCAAAAAGATGAACACATCCGCTATAATTTGACATTAAAGTGTACATTCTTACATCCAAATTAACTATACTGTATTCAAACCAGTTACTATTCTTACATGTCCACCCTGACGGGTAGAAAACCTAGATCCTATGATACATGTATGTACCGGTACGAGTTAACTCAAGCCGTTATCAACCTAACAATACCGTATATAATGTAGGTCTACATAAGTTTCTTAAAACCAAGTGATTAATATTGAACCTACCTGACCTGAACCAAGATTTTAAGATAGGGTTCAAAACGTCTCAAACATATCCTCGGGTATTTCCGGATTATTTCTTCACAAGAGCTCGGAGCTAATGTAGCTTGGGCAGTTACTGTAAGTTTTTTTTTTAGTTATTTGGTCGAGCGTGAATATAACCTCGAGGCTATCTACTTATCTCTTACTTATATACATCTACAGACAGTATATATATGTTTGTGTATACAATATAACCGAGTTTTGTATTTCATAAAATAAACAGAACTAATGCATAGCAGGCCATATTTACATGAACATAAAGTATAATATGCAAAATAAAGGGGTGGGGTGCGGTGGCTCAGTGAGTAGGCATTGGTTCACTAACAAGGAGCTCTGCTCGAGTTTCCAGTGGTGCAGGACCGAAACCTGCGATCGTAAAATCACCCTTGACGGTTAGAATCCGAGAGAGAGAATATGGGGTTTAACGTCCACTCGACACAAACTATGCCATTTCGGGGCTCACATATGGTTTCATTTTATTTCAATAATTCGCTTGCGCGTAGAGGTCGTCAGTAGTGGGAGGCAACCGGAGGACCCGGCGAAAACCAACGAGGTTGGACCAGGCCTGTCATTGAGTCAACCGGGGATTCGAAACCACACCAGTTGACTCAATGACAGGCCTTATGGTTAGAATCCGAAATAAGAGAAGTTTAAAATCGCTTATAGCACAGTGTATAGCGTGCACCAGTCTTATTTATACCCCGGTTGGTGCAGGAATGTAGGCTGTTAAATCCAATTTCATTTCACGAAATAACCAAGTTTAATACTTCATAAGCCTTAGTTCTATCTAGAGCAATCGAATCACCAAATATTTCAAGATGAATGGACATTTATTTATGGGAGTCTATTTCGTCAGTTATTGGTATTGTGAGCTAAATAATTATTAAATTTTTGTGTGACTGAGTCTATTTCACAAATCACAATACAAAAACATATATCAAGGTTTCTTATTAACAGATTTAAGACGATTGATTTACTTGGTATGTGTCCAGACAACACGAGTTACTGTTTTTTGTTATTTCTAAGGAATTTGATAATCCCTCTTACCTATGCGTGAAAAATCAATTTCATTATTACAAAACGTACATCGCATATCAAACATTTCTAAAGAACAATTACGGGATTATTCGAGTGGGCCACTTGCGCATGGCGACGAGGACTCCAAGGGGGGATTACTCATATAATACAATCACTTAGTTCTTGTAAGATTAAAACCAAACATTGTTCAAATGGTTTAAACACATTACCAGATTATCTAATCCTTAATGCGTTAAAACTGAGCGGGCCATTGATTTCTTTTAAAGCAAAAACTCTAAGGATTTTGCACATAGTATACTATTTTAAGAACAGCAAATCTTTTTTGGCTCCGACCGGGGCGCGAAACCTATCATGCGATCTAAACCCTCTAATAATAACAAAGAGATCCTTAGACCCCCTGGTACCCTATTTCAGTAGATTATCTTCCACCCTGTGGGATTCCAATCATTGTACGCGTTCAATTTATTTCTCTAAGAGAAATACATTGTTGATGTTTTCAAATAAGCAGATCAAGTAGGGGCACGTGTTTCGTGGTTAAATAATAAAAGTTACCCGTCTTGAAACAGTTTTAGAATATCTCAAACTTCATAACACTACCCTTGGAAAACACGAGCACAACTTTATGGATAACACTCACTAGCATTATCCTTAGATGACATTTAGAACTTGAGGTATGATATTCGTAATAACACAACCTTACGGATTTACCACATCTTGGTTTATTACATGCAACGTATCTTTATCAAGCAATGATCAATAATGAATAACAATCTTACTAGCAACTTTAATAGTTCAACGTTTCAAGCACAGGGTAAACGATGATATGATACAAAAACCTGGGAGTAAGTAATTACGTATAAAAATGTAGAAGAAGCCACACTGACAAGCCCCTGAGTTCCATTCAATACAACCGCAAACAAAATATCAAATTTTAGGGGGTGGGCGTGTGGGGTTATGGTGTGATGCCGAACGACATCTGAAATTCAATTCGACAAATGCAGAACGAAATCTGTATCGATAACGGTGACAAAATAATCACAGATCTTGTAATTGGCTCCATGATTAACCAATTTCAGAAAAATGCTCTTCATCCTAATTGTTAATTCAGCCATTGTTAAGGTGTTCCTTGCCTTTATTCAATAGACATAGAGAAAAGGCTATGGCTATTGTGTAAAGGTGTAATAAGATTCTTTAAAGGAATCAGGATTATGAACTTAAGCAAACTTTTAGAAACATTACGAGATCGAGTTTCTAAGAGGACAATCCTCATTGGATATACTGGGTTATTTTCAGCAGGTGTAATTTTAGAGACAGCTGGTGACCCAGGGGTCAATTGTGTCTTTTTGTTAGGATATTGTTTTGGGGTCAGAATTCCCTCCCCGTGGAAGACCCCTTTCAGTTTATGGTCACGCGAACAACACGCGCCTCCTTAACAAGACAAAGTACCTCTATCATCAAGTCTGGAATTTTGTTGGTAAAGCAATTGAAAAACTAAGTAAATGAACTGATCTGTTCGTTTGAAATTTGAAGAAGGAACGACATTGTCCTCGGTCTGTCACTAGTAACTTCAAAGTGTAATCAAACGCGCTCTCCTTGGGTAAGGTAAAACTTAATGAAAATAGTCCCAGAATCCCTGCTCCAGAAGTCAACAACTCCCGTTTACAAAATACAAATATTTCTTCCGCGGACGAAATATTCCAGGATCTGAAAAATTTATAAAGCAGCCAACATTTCGGAAGCTGCTTAATATTTATATAATAAATTTAATTCCGTTACATGAATAAGCCATTGTGAAGCTCGGAACACTAATACCGTTATATGGATCTGTGACTCACGATTGGTCAGTTCTAGACAGGTGCGATGAATATAGACCATAAACTATAATATAGTCGCGTGCTGCATAGATTATTCACGAGGAGCGTGTCAATAACTTTCAAGTAGGAATATCACCACGTTCATTTATGAGAAACATAATACAATAACAATAAGCACGTGGGAGAAATTCCTCACATGGCGACTACTTAAAAGAAGAACAATCCAGTCAACAGAATCTCCAATAACTTTCTTTTTGTATGCGTGGAGCAGACCAATAAAATACAAAGATAAAGACAGAAAAGAGCATTCTCATATGCACACAGAAAGCATAAACTAGAATTTATAAGAATAAAAAAAATGTTCTTTTCAATTCCGGTTCAAAGAGACCAATTATAGGGAATCCTTTTGAAATCCAGAGCATTCTTTTATACAAAGAAACCTAAAACTAAAGAAAATAATGCATTTAATAAAGTTTTTTTTCAATTCCTCTTCAAAGAGAAAACACGCGTGCTGTGCTTTGCTGGACCAGAATGGTCATCTCGAAAAACCACAACACAGCTTAATTTAATCCGAATAAAAACACAGATCCTATTTCGTTTATTTTTTATAGTTTGAAATTCGTTTCGAGGGTCATCGGGAGTATGAAAAAAACCCAATAAAATTTAATCTGATTGATGGTAAATGATCACGGGTTTGTATATATAGTATGATATAGCACAGCGTTTCGAAAAGTCTTTTCTTACAGTTGTCAAGCACAAAAAAAAACCAAATTGTGTCGTGTTTTTTGAATATTGTGATCAATCGCTAAATGCCACTCCATGATTATAGTTTTCTGGGATGTTACCGGGACCATCCTAATTGAAATTAAAATTCCAAGAGATTTGTATGATAAAGCATTATTTACAGAAAATACAAATTATAAATCCCCACATTATCTCTTAAACCCCTTTATCCACTTTTTATGCCCTCACAAAGTCCATCAAAAGTTTAATTTAAGACTTTCCCCTCACCCATCCCGTGACAGCGGATGAATCAAACCCTGAAGATTAAAACTAATAAAACTATTTGTGTTGATTAAAATGTTTTTGTTGTTGGTCATCTAGAAAAACCCACGGTGATTAATGGCCGATTAACTTGACCGGAAGCAGGTGTCTCTATCCTCTTAATAGAAAAATACATTAGTCGTTTTGTATTTTAATCGTTTGAGGGGTCATCTGAAGTGGACACTGGCGTGGATATTGACCTTGAGCGATGCCTAGGTAGAGATTTGTAGGTAAGGTCAAACTAATCTGTACCAGGCATGTCGTGACATATTGTTCGACTTGTTTTTCTATGAAAGAAAAAAATCCACCATTTAACTAATGACGTTGGATTTTTTACGATAACACTTAAAAAGATAATGAGAAATAATCTACTGGTGTCATATACGAGCTAAGTGCAAGATGGCCACACAGCACACAAGATAGAACAAGCTGGGAGATATAACGACAAGTACTAGTAGATGTCATAAAATACGACTGGCCTTAGCCTAAGATCCAGCAATCGGGGAGTCTTGTACTTAGCAACAATCAACTCTCTAGATCATCTAGTGGTCGTGATATGGAATAAATTAGAATAGCGCCATGTAACATATTTAACATATTCGAGGGTTTGTTTATTATTGTAGCAATGGTACTTGACAACCAAGACTATACTGTCAAACCTTTAAACACTCATAACTTCGTTCGAATAAAGTAATTTGACTGAAATTTTCAATATATTCATTTTTCATAATCTATGATTGAACTGCAAAAAACTGTCGGCTTTATATTGAAATCTTACACATTTAATATTTTCTAACGCAGAAGTCTAATGATCTCCTGTGTACCAGTCAAATGCGTCCCATGCCCAGGTCGGCTTTCTTTAATGTAAAATTAATTTCCGGAAAATAGAGAGTTAAAATGAATGATATTTGATAGTTTAAAAATAAGGAATGAAAGTGGTCATTTAACAACAAAAAATAAATTTAAGATCTGATTCTGATTGTTTTCTATTAACTGATTGAATAAAACGAGAAGAGTTCTGGGATTTAATCGCACCAAAGATCAAAGAAAACACCGCCGACCCTTGACCCCGGGTATTTAATCTATTATCAAATTCTTAAAGCGTACCAACAGCTGGTTAGACTCGGGATCAGGGACCTTCTGTATCACTACCAAAAACATCACGAATTCTTAACCTCGGGTTATTATTTGGCCGTGAAGGTCAATTGACCAGTGTGATAAATCGAAGGTTTCACATGGATATTAAATGACGATGGATTGACCACTTTTAAATTTACAAATCCTACCATGAACATTAATTTTTTCAAGGACCAAATAATAATGGGCGTTAATCTTTCTGTGTGTGTACACGGCTTAGTTTTATTAACAGATGCTTACCGATACGATCAACCGAAGTCGACATCATTTTTTTAAAATAACCACCGAGATGAAATGAAATGAAATGGGGTTTAACGTCCTACTGTGTTGCTCCTAAACTGGTCTAATGAAGACGGGCTTGTTCCATACAGTGTGCTCTAAAAGAAATTTTGCCCAGGCAGCGACACTACGGCCTACTCTTATATCGAATTTCAACTGCCAAGGGATCTTTTACGTGCACGACATTGTATACACGACCTCTAGTTCGTCCCATCCGAACGACTTGACATCTGTCCTCCGTCCTGCATCACCGACAAGGGGCAACCACGCCAGAAAATCTGGATTAATTGTCTGGGCCAATGCAAGGATCGAACACCTGACCTCCAGGCTTAGCCACCCCACCGAGACGATTGAATATACTAAGAATATAGACTATATTTTATCATCAAATAATTGACGAATATCATTTGTGCTCGACGAGGAATGTTATCTACACAGGTGCATAATGATTGTAAACATACAAAAGAAAAGTGGAAAGTTTGCGAAATTTGTAAAATTTTTGGGATAATCATGAGTTTGCTACTTAACATGCCCATTATTAACCTATTACAAAATATGTAAGTGTCATGGTTGTTGGAAATAACAACAGAATATGTCCGATCCATGATGCAAGTCAATAGATGTATTATTTATTTATGAAGAACAGGTGGTGAACGGTGATTATTTAAATATATGTATTTTGTATTATTATGTATTTTAGTACCATTAAATATCAGACACAAGTCAGGTGTAAATTATTACGTTTCGGTTTATTTCTTCGAATTCTGTTAAAAATTAGCAAACAAACGAAACGAACATTAATCTGATAACCAACAGCAACTCTCCTAACTTCCGCCTGGTACAGAAAATCCACCACGTATACTTGAGAGTAAAAAATGTGCTAGACGAGACCTTTTTGCCCACCTCCTCTCTTTCCAACTTTATGGGATACAATCACTGTGCTTTAGAATAAAATTAGTGATTGTATCTCATAAAAACTGTGTCTTCTGTTAAAGTGTTTCCCGGTCGCCAAATCCAAGTGGATGATTCAGTTGCAATTTATATGTTTTGAAGACACTTTTGTCATACTGTCATAAGGGGCATGGGCTGCCCACCCCCCCTTTCTCGTGATGCCTGCTTAAAGATGATAAAATCAAATAATCTATGTTACTTACAGGTCTATGTTTAAATCTAACTGTGGGTATTCCGTTGTTAAAATAAGTATTCTGTGATTATTGTACTCCAGATTTTGAGAAACTAATGTCTCGCATGATCTGTGAAATAAAACTGGTCCAGACAGAACGAGTTGCAATTATCAGATGTCTACTCCAGTATTATCACAGTATTATAGAAAATCCCGATACGTCTCAAGTGTCGTGGTATTGTATATAATAATAACAGTATATATATACATATCTACACAGGAGTTATACCTACATAAAGGTCATAGTACACGGCTAAAGTTATGATGTTACTTAGCTACTGGCCAATATTTGGTATTAGTTGGTTCGATCTATTTGATAAGGTCATCTTCAGGTTTGGTCAAAGGTCACGAGATGTAGAGAGAGAGAGAGAGAGAGAGAGAAATGGGGTTTAACGAGGAAACCGGAGTGCCCGGAGGAAACCCACGAGGTTGAGAAGGCGCCCCTATCTCCATGCCACATACGCTCACACCAGGGCTCGAAACCACAGCTGCAAGCCAGAGGTGAGCGGCCAGGTAGAGGTCGAAGCGCGGCACTCTAGACCACTAGGACATCCCAACCCCCTCACGAGATGTAAACAAGGCTAGAGCTAATCCCAACCCTAACCCTAACCCTGGACCTAGCCCTAACACTTACCCTAAACAACCTACAATCTCGACAAAACTCACGTGCACTGACCCTATTTACATCTCCGCCACCTTGGCGATATCTGGAGCTGGCCTTAAGAATTAGATCTAGCCGTATTAGTTCGACTTACTGACCACTGGTAGCTAGATAAATTAAATAAACAGATAGAACGTAACATAAACACAGAGAGAATATCACGGTCCCTTTATATAGCTTTATAAAAATATTATTCTTGACCCGAGTTCTGTAATTAGATCTGGGCGAGTTACCAGTATAATGAGTGAACGGTTTGTCGGTATTGGTGTTGAATCGAGATCGTTTTGTGATAGGATCTCTTACATGTCGTCTCAAACACCGTTAAACATTCTATATAGATTGGAAACATATTGAACAAATGTATGCCCATAACGTATATATTGAACAAATGTAAGCTCGTAACGCATATATTTAATGTAAGCGGTGAGAGAGAGAGAGAGAGAGAGAGAGAGAGGGGGGGTAACGTCCACTCGACACAAACTGGGTCATTTCGGGATTAACATACGCTTTAATTTTATGTCAATAATTCGCTTGTGCGTAGGGATCATGCAGTGGGAGACCTGGCATTGGTTATTTGCAAAAAGAATAAGTCGACTTTAATTCGTACACATGAACAAATCGCTGGAATTTTATAAGCTCTGATTTACAACATACTGAATTTTTAAAAATAATCGAAAAATATAGTCTATTGGGGACTGATGACAACAAATTGTAGACGAAATACGGCAGACGGACGGACGGCAACGTCAAAATACGACCTCACTTCAAGATCAGAAAGAAATGGAGAAAATGCCAAATGTAGCTGACCACTGGGAAAAGACTTCGGGGAATGGAATACAGGAATCTTTAGACAACTCTCCTGTATGGTAACATCTGGAATTAATAAGGCCCCGGCTATCAAATCAAACTGTGACAAGTGAAAATGACCGTTAAAAGAATGAAAGATGAGCAGAAGGTAAACACTTCAACTACTATACAGCAATAAACACTGCGCATGACAACTTCTCACGTTACATATCTTAAACTTTACCAAAATATAAAACAATGTTTCAAGTACACACGGTTTAAACCAAAGGTTACTTGAAATCGGAAGAGGGTGTCAAATGACATACAAAAAATCTATAAACCAAACGGAACAGGAGCTGTTTTTCAGATTAGCATTTTGAAAAGAATGCACAGTTAAAATGTCACACGAAATTAACCAGTGTGGTATTTACATTTAAGTACAAAACAGGAAGTGACGACATACATTCAATATTTGCATTAAAACCAATTAGGTGTCATACAAACATTTCAAACCTGCAATTTAATAAAATCAAATAGCAGACTGAGTTGAAACTGTTTTTTGAAAAATATGCATGGAATGGGGTTTACCGCTCTACTGTTCTGTACATGTATATGGGGGAAATTGTACCCAGACAGTGGTGCTAGGGCCTACGCCTACGGCCTACTATTTCGAATTCCAAATGCAATTAGTTATGTATTACAATTCATGACCTCGACCCCATCAGTGAGACACCTCGATTAAAAAAAGATCCGGACAACTTATATCTCTTATCAGATGGGTAGTTTAGGGAAACCTAAAAACCATGGATTATCAAGATAATGTAAAATAGACATGTTAAGATAGGGGCTCAACATCTTAAAATGTCAAAATTCTACATTACAGGTGTACAGTTAGTTCAGAAGCTCCAGTTATGCGATAATTATTTACTCCGCAATGATACAAAAGTGCCCATATACAATATTCGAATTTGAATAGTTTTAATTTTTTTAAGGTATTGGGTCTCACTTTTTAATTTTCCTTATTCCATGTCAACTAAACCAATTCAATCTAATCTAGGGTTCTTTCGTATCGTAACGCAGATAATTACCAGTATCAGTTGGTAAAACGGTAAAATCAGCATTCGATTTGACCACTAATTAGCGATTTTTTCAGAACATTTGTTACGAAAATATGGTTTGAATTTTAGACCACTTTAATTAGATATTTTAAATGGAGTATGGTCTTAATGCATAGTGTTAAATTATTTATATGCTGACCATGTGCATCAAAATGTTAAAAGTTAAAAGTTCATCTGAGAATTCCGAAATTTTGAGATAAAAAATGTGAAAAGGAATGCAAGATGGCTATCTTAATCCTTCTGATGATTGATATGTACAAAATATGTTGACACCGTGTCTGAATCTCCGTGTATTAAAGTTTAAACTCAGTAGGAATTAGCCGTCGGGTGAAATCAAGATGTCGCCAAGATTTAATCCTGAACATGTATGTATATCATGTCACTATCAGAACATCCTAATTATATATGTACACCGGTTATCGGTCTTATTTATCAACGGTTTATTGATCTCTAAGACAATATGTAACAATACACACACCCAATACATACTAGTAGATATAATATTATATAACAACCCACTGACTCATAGATAACAAAATCAATCAAAACATTTTCCATCCTATACCAATTTCCTTTATTTATTAACTAATCATTTTGGGAATAAAAACGCGATTCCTAATAATATGTCTCCTCACCTATGTTTATTCACTGGCAATGATTGGAGGGAAATGAAATAAGCTTTAACGTTCTACCTTTTTTAACTAACAGGGCTATTGAAGACAGGCAAACATGCTATGAGTAACGGACAAATACGTTTAACCCGCTTGTCATCGAATTCAAACTGCCGAGGACTCCTGTACGTGCACGTTAACGAGTATAGGGTTGGACCACCGTTTTCTGTCCTATCCGAACGACTAGATATTTGTCCTTGCATGGGGAAACCAGACCAATACCGGGATAGAATCTGATTTGAAATGAATTTCACAGTTAATTCCACTTGTAAATGATTACATGTTTCAGATAAAATACAATCCATGCTGTGTCCGGGTTTAAAAGTTATGATGGCCAGGAAGAAATAGCTAATTGGCCTGACACGGTTTTATATTTTGAAACTTATTTTCCGCTGATTCAATATTATTTGAGTGTCAAATAATAGGTCCCATCCCTTCAAGATTCTTTTTTCACCATACACAAAAGGTGTTTAAAAAAACGGCCAAGACTTGTCCAAGCAGATTGAGATAATTAAATTGTCAAGATCTAATTTGATAAGAGACGAGTATAATGTAAATAATGTAAATAATTTATGACCTTTTTATATTCCTTAATACCTCGAGCTTCTCGTTACTGTGTAATGCTATAGGGAACACTATAGGTGTGAAATTAACAATATTATCACATATTTTTCTATAACAATAAAACTAAGCTTCAGTTACAGTTTATCAACATCGTCTATTGAGTAATGTCAATATTAACATTAACCTTTATAGAAGATAATTGGGGTCGAGGTAACGTGTGGATGCTCCATGGAAATAAATCATGTTAAAACCCAGCTTTAGGTTTCAGGTACTTACTGTATTAAATAGGATTTTAATTCTAGGTAATTTTCAACTTAACGCCTTCAATTCTTTTCATTTGGAGATGATGTGTGACTGCCATCCATGACAATAAAAAAAATCTTACATTATGTCTGAATTATTTGGAGCCGCGATTGCTACGTATAGTCGCTCGGGTGGGACAAAAAAACCGAGGTCCCGTGTTCACGTAAAAAATCCCGTTACAGTTGGAATTCAATATCCGGGCAAAGTTTTCCTCATAACACACTGTATGACAGTAGGACGTTAAACCCCTTTCATTTTCATTTGCAGGAAAACCACACTACACACAAAACAACACAGACAAGACAAACTATAATACAAAGACATGTAAGAAATAAACAACAACCATATCAAATCAAGTGGATGGGTCCGGGAACAGTCGTAGGCTACAAGCGTCTGTAATGATGCGGTTTTCACTCAAAATGAAATAATTAAATGATGTACAAGATCTATATGAATAAGGATGTATCATTGTATAAGAGTAAAAGAATAAAAAAAGGATGTGGTTTTCCTATATTTATTGGAGTTTGTTATACAATCAGTTATATCCTACAGTTTATGTTATTCAAAACTGTCTACTTTTACAATATGGACTTGTTGACATATTTTATTAGTTTTTCCAAGGGTATTTAGTAATTAAACTGGGATTACACAGGAATCATATTACTTTAAGGAATCGCTAGCCTTTAAAACATTTTTCTGACAAAAAACTAATTAATTACTCAAAGATTTTAGGATTCTCTAGCCTACGTCCCTCGGTAATATACAGTTATTTTATTCGACAGGAGAATTCTGTCTTGCGTATAGCATTAAATATTGTTGCGCGCCGTATACGAGGTACTACTTTTCATTGAACGCCCCCGTCCACCGAGGTGATAACGCAGTCAACAAATATTTGTTATGCTTAGATAAAAAGATATCCCTTAATATGTACACGTTTCATGCTTACGCGTTTTAACAAAGGGGTATACTTTTTATATGGTTTCCAGGAGGCTTACATAAGAGATTTAAATACAATGATTTAAGGTCACCTTCTGTAAAAGAATTTTAATTCATGTGTGTTTAAGAAAGCCGAGAGCACACGTGTTTTAATGAACCGTCAAAGGTTTCATTCTGTCAACAGGAAACATCACGATTAATGTTGACGAATGTTTTTTAAAAGTGAACCCAGTGGTTTTACTAGTATCTACTAACAATATACAGCGTCTCCCATCTTATACATTATTATAGACTTATGTGATACTGTTACAATATACAGTTACCTTGTCTAGTTATATCATTATAAATACATTCGGGAGTCACGCTGGCTCCGTAAGTAAGGTGATGGGTCGCTAATTAGGGGCCACGGTTTAGATCCGGGTGATGGGCAAGAGAGAGGGAGTGAGAAAGAGAGAGAGAGATCCTTGAAATTTTTGCAGTGATTTCCCTCGTGGCCATCACATGCCAATGTGGCACCCCCGGGCATGATATGGTTCCCTGTGTAGGCCTGGGGCCATCTCGCGTATACATCGACATGCCTTTGTAAGAAACCGCGACAGTTGAAATCCGATGACCATTAGTGGGGAGAGAGAGAAATGGGATTTAACGTCCACTCGACAAAAACTAGGTCATTTTGGGACTAACATATGGTTTCAATTTTATTGAAATAATGCGCGTATGGATCTTTAGCAGTGGGAGGAATCCGGAGTGCCCGGAGGAAACCCACGAGGTCGAGAAGGCGCCCCTATCTCCGTGCCACATACGCTCACACCAGGGATCGAAACCACAACCGCAAGCCATAGGTGACCGGCCAGCCAGAGGTCGAAGTGCGTCACTCTAGACCACTAGGCCATCCCAACCCCCCTGAAGATTAGGTAAAACTGCCACTGTTCCGTCAAAATGCCCCTCTTAGTACACTGCATGACATAATATCCCGGTTGGTATGTGAAAGTAGAACGTTCCAGTCCATTTCATTTCATATACCACTGTAGACACAGGTACACGCAGGCAGGTGACTGGAATTTCTCACGTTTTTGGGGGAGTAAACTTGAAATATTAGAGAAAGACCTGCAATAAGGAGATTTAGCTCTTGCATAATTTATGTTTAAATGTTTTACTAAAATAGTTTTCTATATGAATTTATATAGAGTTCATTAAAATTAACTTTATTTTCAGGTGAGAACATACGGAGAATTTATATGAAATAACTTGATTTAAAGTCGGCTTCACAACGAAGTAATATCGCAAACAAGTCTGCTAACAAACGAACTGCAAGATTTTAATCTTTGACAATATTTTGTAGCTCTAGGTTACGGTATATGTTTTACCTATATAGTACATGATATTAATGTTTTACCTACATACTGGATGTATATTAATGTAGGTATATGATAATGTATTTTGCCTCTGGCTGTATGAATAAACAAAAACTCTATAATCACATTATTGGAATATATATAATGACGTACCTATAACACTGATTGATTATATGGACATACTTGTCATCTAGTTGTTATTTTATATCAGCTACTATTAACCTCTCATTACAGTTGATACAAAAAAAAACATTTAATTTATTGACCTGGGCCCTGTTTCACAAAAACTTAAATCTCCTTAAAATCGTCTTAAACTAGAATTTCATCCTAACTTAAGGTAGATGAGTTTCACAAAACGATTTTAAGGATTTTAGTTAAAATCCACTAAAATAGTATTGTAAGTTAAAATCTAATCTTAACTTAAAATAGTAGCGTTTCACAAACGTATTTTAAGGACAATTTTAACTAAAATCAATTTTAACTTAGGATAGCCATCACCCTGTCCTAACTTAAAATCAAGACATTAACAAACATTGATTAGAGCTACACTGTTACATATTTTGCGATATATAGATATAATTGGAATAATGATAATATTGTGAACGGCCCGGGTCACATAATTCTAATATTCCAACCACCATTCGCAAAAAAAATTCTCATTCAAATTCTTTTCACCCGTTTATTTTATTGTAAGTCAATTTAAGCATTTGGATGGCGCTCCATATTAGAACTCCAAGAAAAAAAAAACCACTCAAAACCCCAGTAAACTAAACACTAAAAGAAAATCATTTATTCATATCCAATTTCTTGGAAAGAAGCGCCTTCTTGTCTATAAAGAAAATATGTTCGGGTACAATTATTTAATATGCCCTATTTCTAGGTTTTAGAAGGCCTATAATACTAGGCAAACCATATGTAGTATTTACGCATACTTTTGAGGGTTATGATGATATGTAAATACTAAAGAGATAAATCAATAGTCTCAAATGTGTTTATTGAAAAATGTTATAGGCCTAGGCCTATTTCAAATTAAATTTTAATATAAATTTATTATTATTTCTTAATAAAGTCTTGCGTTAATAAAACAAAAAAAATTAATTGGCATTTTAGGAGCCAAAGCTATTTTATCTTGGGGAAAAAAATCATTTAAGTGAGTAAGTATCATTTTCAAACTTTCACTGAAAGGGTGGGTCGATGAGAATGACATGTCAAATGTAGGCATCGGAACATTGGCTATTTGGTGTATTAATTTCAAAGTTGATAAATACTTTTAAAATGCGACGAAAATTACAACCTAGATTAGCCGTTTGAGTCGGAAATATATCATAATATGTTTGTGACAATTCCCAATAAAACTACAAATCCATGCGATTTAGTTTATCGATACACAGTATTTCCATTGAAGCCTGCGATTAAATCAAATTCCCATGTCACGAATCAAATGCCAAGTTCAAGGCCACCCACCGATACTTTTCGAATCACATATTATGCAGTACACTCATTTATTTCACCTCTCTACGAATGTCTGACCGTGTGCAAACATTGCTTCAACGTATGAAACTCTCCCCATTGATATTGCAACCTTTAATTCAACCTGCCAACAGTTTTCAGTTTCGAAGCGTATTTGTTTTCACCGTAAGTACCCGCAGCGGAAATGTGCACTGCGCGGGCGCGAGCGATTTTAACTAAAATCTATCAACATCGCATTTTAGGTTACAATCAATCTTCGTGAAACGCTTAAAATTTAAAATTTCATTTTGATTTTAGTTAAAATCTATTTTAGTGATTTTAGTTTAAGTTTTTGTGAAACAGGGCCCTGATCTACATGTGTCAGATTTTAAAGTGCGGATTTTTTTTATGAAAATATACTTCCTTTTAAGTCATTATGTGGTAGCTATTTGATTCCGAAATAGGTATGCAAATAACATGCAAATGGAGTTTGATTATGTATGGGACGGGTGGGTGGGGTGGGGCTCCTGTGAATGGTAACCCGTTTAATCAGACCCATTCCACCTCTTCAAGATTCGATGGAATCATACATGGTTGGCCCAAAACAGTGAATATTTCTCAAGTTTTGAAGTTGCGTGAATGGTAATAAAGAAATTCTTAAATGTTAAAATGGTCCACTATCAACTATTACCCACGTCAAATCGTCAATCAAACGTATTTATCCAGTCGAAGTGTCCCTTTAAAGTACAAGTTTACATAATAATGCTGACATTCTAATAGTCATCACTAAAAATAAAACAGACGCCCAACAAGTAGAACGATAAACCACGTTTAAAGTTATAATGTTTGTTAATAATAATATTGTAATCAGCCCTTTCGTAGATAACAAGTAATTTTCTTTTATAATCTCTGCTAAAAATAGAAATGTTTTGGTGTTGATGGAACCAGGCCCAGTTCCATGTAATAAGCAAATCAATATTAAATTCTTGTTCAATTAAGATCTTTTGTTGGTGCCAACTTCAGATTCCTGTCATTCCAAATGTATTACCAAATTTATTTTCCTATCAATACCATATTTATGACCACTTTGCACTGATCAAGATTTTCAGCAAGATTTCCAACTGAATGCCAACACAATGAAATTCCTCACTATGTGTGGTTATCTAATAAACACGTAGAGGTTTAACTGCTTCTGTTCTTCAGGACTTTATTAGTTAACACAAATTCTATTACGTTTCGTTTTTATAGTTCAAAATTTCGTTTTACTTGTCTTTACTACGTAGTGTAGGCCATCGAAGGAAAAAAAAAACGAAATTGAAATATAGATATGTATCTTAATTAGATTGCTTGGAAACAATACATACAAATGCGTGTGCGAAATGTCGATGGTGAATAATACAGAAGTTATATCCATTGTTTATGTTTGTAGCTGCGAGTGTTTAAATCTTATTTCATTTGAAACATTGGTCAATAATTAATGTTCTCTTTAAGAAAGTAACGATAACTCCACCTACCTATTCAGCAGACGACTTTAATATAGATCAATATTCCCATTGATATCAACAATTGTGCAACTGATTGCTTCAAATTTGAGTACAGCGCAAATGCAACAAACATCTATCAGAACCGTTCAAGCAAAGTGATAACCGTGGCTTGCAGCACTCTTAATGCCATCTGACACTTCATCAACACGCGCAGAAATTTAAATATATCAAGATGGTCGACTTGACCCAGTAGGGTGCATATTTACAACGAGAGGTCAATATAGGTAAATCAATGAAAACAATGTAAGTGAGAAAAACAAGTGGTTTCAAATCATTAATTGATTAATTAAGGGTGTTAACTAAGCTTGGTTTGGAATCCATAAAGCCGAGTTATGTTTTAGTGATTTTAAGTGCGAAAAACACATTGATTTAACTAGTACTAAAGTCTTTTGTATACACGAAACGTCAGTATACCACCGTTGGTTTTTACTTACATATCAAGGAGGGTTCACTTTTGACACCTTTATACCGTTAGATAGATAAACAAAACCTTCTCTTCGTTCAAGAGATGTCGTCGGGATGTCTGCCCTCTTGAAAAACACAAATCCCCAGACAAGACAAACCGTTGGGTGTTAATCAAAATGATTTAATTTTAAGGTTTTGTTCATTAATTAAACAATCTTACATCAATAATACAGTGATAAAGTTTATTTAATATATAGCAAATATATCTGTAAATTTAGGACAGTTTTGCGTTAAATAAAGAAATTGGTGAAAATCTTGTCACGGTTTATGTATCAATTATTCCTTATTTCTATTACATGTTCACAAATTATATTAGTTTACAGTTTCAGAATAGTGTTAGAAAGTTTGCTTTATATTCAAAAGAATATATCTGTGAATTTTGAACACTTTTATTCAAATTAAAGAAAGCGGTGAAAATGTCACGGTTTGGCGACAAACATGGCAAAAAACATCACATGTATAAATGGACCCACGCTTTCAGAAGCCGGAATAAAATCATGAATTCGATCCAAATGAATAACAAAATAATAAATTGAAATAAGATTTTCCGGTGTGGTTTCCCCTTGTCAGTGTTGAAGGACGGGGGGGGGGCTGGTGAGCTACTATCTGGTCGTTCGGATAAGACGACAAACGGAGGTCCCGTGTACAAATTGGCGTGCATGTAAAAGATTCTTTGGTAGTTTAATACGTTAAACCCCAACTCAATTCGAATCCCCGGTTGTACGTGACAACGAGTAGGGTCGCATGTCCAATCTCGTGGGTTTCCTCCGGGTCCTCCCACTGCTAAAGACCCCTACGCGCAAGCGAATTATTGAAATAAAATTAAACCATATGTCGAGTGGACGTTCAACCCAATTTCTCTCGCTCTCTCTCCCTCTCTCTCCACAGTTCAATTCATTTCATTGGCAACATGACACTTCTTTTGTACAAAGAGACCGACAAAAATCAATTTCATATTATTTTCTAATATATTTTGGCCATGAGACACTGGGATGGGACATGTTCACGTTCAATTCAACCTTTAATAACTTGTATACTATACATTTACACAAATTTGATCAGTTTTGGAAATCTTTTTTTATTTTCGCTGTTTCTGCTGACTGTGTCAAGTTATTTTAAGTTGTAAATAGATGAAAGGGTGGTTTCTCTATTTCTTATAGTCTAAGGTCACTACAAAACAACAAATAGTACGTGATATTGTTTTAAAAACGTGACCACGTGGTTAACACATAGTAATTAACATTTTTATTTTTAACATTTTTTTGTCGATAGATGCGGAAGTAGGGAAGTCAATATTGACTTGTTGTGGGTTTTCAATGAAAATTGTACTACCGTTAGTTTTACTAACAATTTCACAACTCTATGACAAGTAACTTGTCGTTAAGTTTTAAAAATTCACCGCCAAGTGAGACACTTTGCACACCCCAATGCGTGGACATACGTGATATTCGTTTCGTATCCTTGGATTTTATATGATTTCCAAACAAATTCAATTGCAGCATAAATTATAACCTAATCGGTCTGTATCACTTTTATAGAACGTCCGTTAGAAGTATCTGAGGTTTTGAAACTTCGTTAAGCCTGGCGGCACTGCATTCATGTTTTCTTTAGTACCCTAACACGTATAACTATTGTTGTTTAGAGGGAATTTTGTCAATGCATCCGCATTACCGTTTAGCAGGTCCCAGATAAGGCTCTGGTACGATCTACAAGCTAGGCAATGTTCTATTTTTTAAAAAATAAATAGAAGACGCGCAATCTTTACGTCAGTGACAAACACAATCCAGAAAAACTTAGGGCTGGAGCCCCATGTTGCTAAGAAGGTTCCTTTGGTGTCTAGTTGTCGGGATGGCACAAAAAAACAAGGTCTACAATTAAAAGAACCCGGTTCACGAATACTACAATACAAGGTGCATACGTGAGAACATCTTCATTATCTTATTTAGTGTGAAAAATTAAAACGCTAAATATACCATTTCATTTTGAAAGTTTATAATCTAGTCTTTCTAATGCGAACATCGTGGGGAAATTTTCTTTTTTTATTATCGTGAACAGAACAGTATATCGTATATAATAAGTTACAGGAAACATACCAAATCTTTATGAAGATGATCTAGCAAGTTGTCCATGACAGTTTACGATGGGTTTCTGGCACAAGTTGTTCGTTCGTTTCTGGAGTTTATAGTCCAACTTCAACAAATTGTGTATTTTTTCAGCTTTTGTTGATTTCTAGCTAAATATTACTCATTCTTATCACAACAGACAAGCTATAGGAATTTAATTATTGGCCGAGAGAAGTACTCGACATTCACCGTGCTATGATAATTATCTTATTATGTCGATGCGGTCTTTAAATCCTATACGTCTGAGATGTAGCAGTTAATGATTTGCCACGTGATTGCTATATATACAGACATGTTAAAGTAAAATTTCATTGTCCGCGATATCACCTCGGTGGAATCGGACGTCAAATAATGCTATTTCACACACAGTAAAATTTCATAGTTACCACCTTTTAATTTTTTATATTTTTATTTTTTTTTATCTTCAAATTTAAACGATTTATCGGGCTTGTTGTGTTTCGTAAGCCTTAAACGACCGGACATTTTACAATTTTATTTTTTTAATTGTAATGTTATTGAGCAGTGCGTGACACGTAAATAAAACAATTATTTTTCTTCTTCCTCTATAATGTATGTATATAGTTGTTTAATAATGAGATTCTTTGATAATTTTTTTGTGTGTTTATTGTTGATTGTATATTGTATTATGTACATAGCTGTGTATTTATTAGTTACTTTAGTGCAAAGTCGATGATATTTGTTACTAAAGTAACTTCATATTTATGTGATTTGTAACAAACTATTTAAAAAAATAAATACATAAAAATAGTACAATATTGTTCTATGTAATGTGTAAATTGTTCTGCCTTTCCCCCTTGTCAAAGACAGCTGTCTAGTCGTGTGGATGGGACGAAAAACAGAGGTCCCGTGTACACATCGGCGTTCGGGTAAAAGATTCCTTGACAGTTGGAATTCGATATAAGAGTAGACCGTAGTGCCGCTGTCCGGGCAAAATTTCCCTCATAGCACGCTGTATGGCGTATGCCCGTCTTCATTAGACTAGTTCGGAGCAGAACAGTAGGACGTTAAACCCTGTTTCATTTCAATCTATTTCATATATTCTCGGCCGATATGTATTTCTTTTATAAGTTAATTCATAGGCGCATGTTTTATTGATTTTGATTTATTTTTTCTAACAATGCAATATTAGATTTTTTGGGGTAAATCAATAAGGATCTGTACGTGTACTCGATGACACGTGGTCTGTTTTATATCCACAGTTTAGACGTAGACATACTGTTATATAATATAATAGTATTACTCCAACCAGCCTTCTTCACACCGTTTATCTATAGATGTTATTACAGAGAAATACCTTTATCTCTTTCATCCTAGTTTACTCCGGAAATTACTTTACTAAATAAATTCTCTCTTTCAAACAAATGATCAAAGGATAGGCCAATAAGTATGATAAGAAAACATAATAGACAAGTATATCAAACAGTGTTTACATGGTAACCAATCGTGACATCATTATACTCTAGTAGAACGGTAGCTTTGTAAGTGTTATATCATCGGGGCCTAATATAATAGCCTCATAGTTTGACCAAGATATACAGTCTACGATATCACCTTTGGAAGTGGACGTTAAACCCCCAGTAACGAACGACCAAGATATGTTCGAGTTACTAAGATGGTGCCATAGTGTAACACTATTTGTAAGTGATGACAGCAATTGGTTTCATAAATGTATGGTTTTATTTACAACGGGAACAGAATATTAAATAGATACATAAATAGGACTACACCCACACTACAAAAACTAGTCTATTTATACTGGAACTATCTACAGGAACACATCTAAACATATTGCATCTTCCATTCCGTCTCTCTGCCAAGGCAGCGGCTGAACTCGGGTGAGTCCATACGCTTGTCTGTGCGTCTCTCTCAATAGAGACTTTTGGCAAGTGGAAATTTCCGCATCCGTATCCGTATCGCCACGTGATACGTTGCGTCAAGGTAGTTTTAGAGTTTTGGCAGACTTTCGCGCCGTGTACATATGGGTAGCTGAGCTGAGCTTAGTTCTAATACAGCATGGTGGCAGTTATCTACCAAGACAAACACCAGTACTAGTCAAGTGCCTAGCCCATAAATTCCTCAGTGGAATAAAGTCGCTCGACAGTGGATGAGCTATTTAAAATTTAAAAAGAAATTTAGTGTCGAATCTTTTTTGGGTTTCACCAATGTATCATTTCAGAAAGTATAGTATACCGCTTTTAAATGCAGATTTGCAAGGCCCCACCTCTCTAAATTTAGCATGTAGATCTACCAGCATGCAGATTGACAGACAGTCAGACGGGAAAATATGAAAATTCTGTGAAAATCTGATCAAAAGTAATCATTAAATTGCTGTCTTTATCATGGTTAAAATCTGATTAAATATACACCTTCGCGTTCTAGGGTACACATAGATTCATAAAAGCACTATGACACAACATTTCAACGTCTAAAAGTAGCGAAAAGTACGGTAAAAGACGACGATGTTATACGGACCTTTTCCGTATGAAAGCTGTTCTACACGTGCTGCCGTATTCGTGTGCAGTATCACGTATGAGAAGTACACAAACATTGTTGACGTCACACACAAAATCGATATGGATACGCGATACGGACCAAAAATTTACGCTTGCCAAAAGTCTCTAATGAGAGACCCTTCTCCGGTGAGCTTCCAAGCTCCACTCATTTGTCTAAACAATCACAGCTAATTTATACCAAACTTAGATGTCGTGTAAAGTTAATTAAAGCATGCATATACATATATTATTGATATTAAATATACCATATAAAAAACTACACAATGAATCAGCTGTCACTGATAGATTTTATATTATAAGCATGGTCAGTGGAAGGTCGGCATATTGACTAACTTGAACTCACTCACTCCGTTACAATAGCTCACATCTTTAATCGGGTCTGACTGGTTCGTTGGTTCGTTCGTTTCTGGAGTTTAACGTCCACTTCCACCGGGGTCTGACTGGATCTTGAAAGCGAGTTTAATCTGTGCCCCTTTTCCTTTCCTGTCCTGGACCAGACCTTCAAACTTTACTGGACATTTTGGCATTGATTTCTTGGAAACGTTACGGTAGTCTTCGACAGAGGAAAGGGCCGTAAATTTCTACTGGTGGTAGTAGCCTTGTCGGCCTGTCACTGAAGAGTGTATACCGGGGGAATAAAAATGTAATTAATTATCGAATATCCGTAGCCTTGTCATTATCGTAAATTACGCCAAGCCAATTAAATATTTTGTATTATGTAGCCTACCAGCTGGGGATTCCACGATAATACTAGAAATACATGCAATTTTGCAGGACAGGACTAGTGTAACCTAATATTTTAAATTTTACCATAAAGTTACGTTACAAATATTACCATTTATTTCTTGAACAAGCAGACAATTTTGTCAATTGAAAATTTATCAGAAAGTGAACAAAATATATAAAAAATGTTAGTCTGATTTTTCCTTTAGTATGAGGTAGACTAATGGTCTATCTTCTTACTAAAGACAAAGTAAAAAGAAAAGCGTTTGCTAGTTTGATTTATTCCTTACGCAGTTATTTGTAATTCATCACAGCACGAGATAAGACAAGTGACAAACAATAGAGACTACACACGCCCTTGACTGATTTGACAATAAAAGAATTTACAACCCCATCGCTCTTGAATACTTGACAATCTTAAAATGAATCACTGCTGCATATTCATAAAGGGGAGTAACTCCACTGATAACTTCGGTCGAAAAAGATGGCGGACTCCAGACAAAGGCAATTTACGAATCCAGAACAGCCTGGTTATGTCGGATTTGCTAATCTTCCAAATCAAGTTCACAGAAAATCCGTGAAAAGAGGATTCGAGTTTACGTTAATGGTGGTAGGAGAATCTGGTTTAGGCAAATCGACTCTCGTCAACAGTCTATTTTTGACAGATTTGTATCCAGACCGACAGATTCCTTCAGCTCTCGAGAAAATTAAGCAGACGGTGCGAATTGATGCGTCAACGGTGGAGATAGAAGAACGTGGAGTAAAACTACGATTAACCGTTGTAGATACTCCAGGTTTTGGCGATTCTTTAAACTCTGCTGATTGTTTCATACCCATTATACAATACATCGACGATCAATTCGAAAGATTCTTAAATGACGAAAGCGGTCTCAACAGACGTCACATTACTGACAATCGAGTTCACTGCTGTTTTTATTTCATTAATCCATCAGGACACGGGTTGAAACCACACGACATCGCATTTATGCGAGCTGTGCATCATAAAGTCAATATTGTACCGGTTATTGCCAAAGCAGACACCCTCACCAAACAAGAAGTCTTCAATTTGAAGAGAAAGATATTGGATCAAATTGATGAATGCGCAATCAGCATTTATTCTCTTCCAGATTGTGAATCCGATGAGGATGAAGATTTTAAAGAACAGTCCAAGCAGTTGCGATCGGCTGTTCCTTTTGCAGTTATTGGTGCCAACACAGTTATTGAAGTCAAAAGTCGCAAGGTAAGAGGTCGAATGTATCCCTGGGGAGTTGTGGAAGTGGAGAATCCAGAACATTGTGATTTTATTAAACTTAGAACCATGTTGATCACTCACATGCAGGACCTGCAAGAAGTCACCCAAGAAATCCATTATGAGAATTATAGAGCTCAGAAGATTGAAAAGGGTGAACCAGTTAAAAAACCAAGAGGAACTCTAACTCAAACAGATAGTGATCGAGAGAAGGAACTGAGAGATAAAGATGCTGAAATTCAGAGAATGCAGCAGATGCTGGCCAAGATGCAGGCAGAGATGTCTCAACAAAAAGCTGTTCAGAATGGAGACAGCAAGGCTCAAGACGTGACAGTCTAGTCAAATATTATCCTATGTTAATTAAACAGCATGAATTAAATTAATAATCAAACACACTGATATATTTTCTTTAAGAGTAGTTTACACGGCACAATATTTATGATATTATTATATATTTAATGCTATTTAGTCTTATTGCTTGCCAATATTATTTATTTCTAAATGTACTTAATCTGAACATCCTGAATCTGAAGACTATTTTATTTTGTAACCTTACCATTTGTATGTTGTTATCAAAGAATGTATCTGAAATGAGTATTTGGTTGATATTGTAAATCAAGTCAGAATCTGTTTGATATTTAATGTTTCTCAATTTGTTTTTTTACCGGTAACGTACCCAAGTCATTAGTATGGTAGTTCTATTTGAATATTGTTGTTTATGATTGTCAGTGTGGTATGATTAACAGTGGCAGAACCAGTTAGGGTATCTAGGGGCCGGGACCCTCAAAATGACTGTTTAAAAAATTCGCTTAATATATTCTGTTTTGATAAAACATGTAAAAGTTAGCTTTTTGTTGGTTGCAGCTGATATAATTGAATGTTATATTTGGGTCCTGATTATTCCAATTTTGTCTTGGAGAAACAACAGCCTCCTCCCGCCCCCATGACCTAATATCCTGTGGCTGTCCACTGATTAATTATTTTACCGGTAGTTTATGTCGACAATACATGTATGTGTGTAAGAGGAAATATTCTACAATACTTTAATGTAAGAATGTGGTTTGTTGTATAAAAATGTTTCATTAACCTTTCTCCCTTCGATAACTAGGGCTCCTTAGAACACCCAAACAGCTTAAGTCAGGTGAATAGCTGTGCAGTGCCTGTAAGAACTACTGTACAATTCTACAACACAGAGAGCTATTCACAAATCTCAGGCAGTTTGAGGTTGTCTAGGGAACCGAGGAATTGGATGGGTACTCAATATTTACATACCGGTATACTAAGTGCTAAAAGTTTAAACATACATTATGCAAGTGCTAAATCTGCCAGGTCTTTCTTTGGGCCTAAAATATTATCTAAATTATTAATTAGACATTAATTAACTTATCTAGACCATAATCAACTCTTGATGTCAATGCCAGTCAGTGATATTTATTGGATTAGGATCTGATTTGCTACTTAACTTTCATTCATGATTTAATCATTAAAAATGGACTATATTTCTTATCTGCCTATTTAGTAATGATGATTGAGGCAAGGCCGATCATTCATCGCTAAAATCTTGGTTCAGGGTGGATCAATTTGACTGAAATTTTCATCAATTCCCTTTACATTATCAAGTTTTTAACTATTTTAGTGAGAATTGCCAGCTCCTTATCCAATCTCCTATAATATATCTCAAAATATCATCCATAATATTTAATAAATGACTATAAAATGGTAGATTTTAAAAGTCAATAGTCCTATATCTATGCCACATGGATGTCAATTTCCTGAACTTCAATGTATTTCCTGTTAAAAGTTTGAATTTTGCAGTGTTTACTGAACCTTTAGTAAGATTTTCTTTATGAAAAATCTTGAAAAGAAAGATAGGAAATGGATGACCTAGTGTGTTATTTGCTAATTGCTATGTAATGGAGTGATTATTTTTATAAATGATCTTAATATTTTTCAACATGAAAGGGTCCAATAGCTTAAAGTGTAGCCTGTGTTCAAAGTTATAAAGTTATGGACATGACTACTCATATTACTAATGACTATAAGAGTTTGAAACTCTTGAATACATATTTATATACGTAAACAAATCAAGTATGAACTGTGTAAATAATTAACCTATTTTTCTATTAACTAGAAATTATATTCAAATTAAAATATTGGTCTCTTTACAGCATAATATTAATTCAATTGTGTTCAATGGTCCAACAATAATTATGTACTTAAAATTTTTTAAAAACTAACATTTAATCAAACCGTTATTTATATAAACAGCATTCCTACACCCGGTTTTTCATTTTATATTGTTTTTCGGCTATTTGTTAATATTTACTGTCATTTTTTAAAAATTGGATGTATTTTCTTACATTTATGTTTTGTATGCTGCCTCTGGTAGGCGCCTCTTTTGTTACAATTATTATTATAGTCACTATGTTTTTTGCGTGCGTTATTATGTAGTTGCGTATATATATTGTAGTTTTACCAATATTTTTTATCTCTATTTTGTATGCTGCCAATTTAAGGCTTCTCTCATTATTATTATTATTATTCCAACCTTCTTTCATTTTATTCCAAAACATTTTATGTATTTTTAATTTGTTTGTATTTGATACAATAAATTATCTGATCTTACTTTCATTTTTTTTCTTTGGATAAAGGTTTTGGCCAGCTTCAGATTTTCATGATTCTAGCTAAAATATGAATTTTTCAGACATTGTATAATTTTGTGTTTATTTCGCACTAAAGTGTGCGAGTGGTTGGATGGCCTAATGGTTAGTGTGTGCACGTTGTATCATAAGGTCTGTCATTGAGTCAACTGGCGTAGATGCAAATCCCCGGTTGTACGTGACAATGAGTAGGGTAGCCTGTCCAACTTTGTGGGTTTTCTCTGGTTTCCTTCCACTGCCAAAAATCCCTACGTGCAGCACAAGCCAATTATTGAAATAAAATTGAACCATATGTTGGTCTCGAACTGACCTAGTTTGTGTTGAGTGGATGTTAAACCCCATTCCTCTCCCTCTCACACTAAAGTGTCCCCAAATTGATTATTTAACATTTAAGCCTAATCAGGAAAATGAAACCAAAATATCAACACTAAATTTAAACAATCTCCTTGCCATGGATTCAATGGGATTAAAAAGAAGCCCATTAAAAGGTTTTACCCATCACTTGCAGGTGGAACGGGCTTGTCCATATCTACTGAAAGGAAATGCTGAATGTTGAGAAATTTTCAATTTATCTTATATTTATAGATAACTGAACAGAATTGAACAATTCATAGACTGATATTCCTTTTTTAGTGATTCAAGTTTCAAAATATTGTAGTCTGTATAATGGAGGGCCTGGCAAGGACAGCTGTAGAACTGTTTGGATTGGATGGAAAACCAAGGTCCTGTGTACACATTGGCATGCACGTAAAGGATCCCTTGGCAGTTGGAATTTGATTTAAGAATAGGCCGCAGCGTTGCTGTCAGAGCAAAATATTCCTCATAGCACACGTTGTATGGCGTATGCCCGGCTTCATTAGTCGAGTCGTAGCAGAACAGTAGGACCTTATTTCATTTCTCTCTGCAAAATAATTAAAAATCCCACAAGTGAGGATATCAGCCGGTTTAAGTGGAAGTTGCAAGCTGTTTAAAACAGCCATGAATTACAATACATCAAACTGAACGATTATTCATTTGATCAAATGATAAGTTATAACTGGATTTCATGGTCCGTGACCAAAACCCATTAGCGTAATTCTCTCTGATCTGACCGCCTGTGAAGAAGGCTTCGATATTAGTTTGGGGGTTATAATTGTCCCCTTAAATCAAGTACAAACATACAGAGAGACATGCTTACATAACATGTACAGGTGGGAACACCCTTTTAAAGGTTTATAGGATATAAATACAGTACACGGGGCACTAGTTAATCAAATTATACCGCGTGGTCATTTCTACCGCGGTTTGATATAAAGGACACAACATTATAAATCAAGTTAATTTTAAAAGAGACGTATTAATGCAATGAATAAAACCATATGGTACGATCTTGTTTAATTTGAAAATGCGCGACGTTACCAAGGTAAATTATCTTGTCGACAGAAATGAAATAAAATGGGGTTTGACGTCACACTCTAAAACATCAACCTGGTTAAAGATGCTAATGTAAGATTTGGTAAAGATCTGACCGTTGTTTCTATAGTAGTTCAAAAATCGATAATGAAAATTAAATAACGGTATTGAAAATTCATTCAAATTATTTTTTACTGAGCCAAATTAACACCGTAACCAGAACTAAGGAGGTATTATTCAAACATGTGAATGTAACATACATCAAACCTAATTTGATGTCCGTCAGTGAAACGTTACGGTGTGTGTGTGTGGGGGGTGGCTTAATACGGAGTCACATCCGCGAAGGCCGTATGAAGTCATCTGTCGCGGCCATTTCTGCTAGGCAATGATCACCTATATACCGGCGGGATACACGTCTAATCAAACACCTAATTGATACACGATGAAAACAAATCGTCCCCAACGCTCGCATAAAAGGATCATATCGTTTACAATCCCCGTAAAAATCCCCACCCTAGCCTAACCCAAATAAATGCGTTTGTTGAAGCCAAAATATCGTAAGTATATATCTATTACCAATGACATTTTTGACAGATTCTGATTCTGCATTCAAAACTCAAATAAAAATGGGTTCAAAGTTTCAGCAATTCCACACCCAAGTTGCAAAAGCGTACCAGCCCCTAACTTTCGGGCAAGCTGTCTTTTCGGGCAGACGGGGCAAAATAAAGTGTCCGAAATCTAACGAAACACTAATTTTACGGGCTGGAATAGCAGTAAATATTCCAAAATTTCCGTGGGGGTCCATATACGGACAGCGCCGCTTCTTCGCCTCTCGAAGAAAACCAGCGCCGCTGTCTCTGAACCTGATTTTTTTTTTCTTTTGGGGTGGGGGGCATTTCTAGTTTTGCCTCAACTGTCATCGAGCCCTATAATAATACCACGAATTTGTATACTGAGTTTACTATAGATTAAAACATTTTGGCTTGAGTCATTCTACTTTGTGCGAGATTTTTCGGGCATCAATTATTATTTGTGAATGCAGCTGCAACAGTCTGATTGGATGGCTGGAATTCAGCGTGGGATTTCGGTTACAAAACCATAGGATACTTTTGGAGTTGCTTACAGGCTAGTATAGCAAAAAACGCATTTGCGGTAGTTAAATTTTCAAACGTTTCTCCAGGGGGGTGAGGTCCCATAATACCCCGTGACGACTGATTGATTGTTTGGAATTTGGCCACTGGAACACATTAAAGTTGCTGTATTCCCAGGCTGGAATTGCAGGAAAACGCGTTTGCGGCAGTTAAATTTCAAAAAATTCTCCCTATGGCCCCGACTTTGTTGACTGTACTGTAAACAATTGATTGACATTCGAGTCAGCCACCTTAATTAGGCTATATTAGACCACTTTGAAAATGATTTGTTCACGGGCTAAAATAGCAGGAAAACGTGTTTGCAGCCGTCAAATATCGGGGAGGGGGGGGGGGGTCATACATGGTAAGCTCCCTCCTTCGCCTCTCGAGGAAGACCGGTGCCGGTGTTTGTAAATCCGAAATTTTTTCGGGCATTTCGAATTCTGCCCCTCTAACTGTCATCAAGCCCGTACACCTATGCCAAGTTGTAAGTAAAATATTATCTCGCTAAAGCGATTTTAATGCGTTTTCTTAATACACTTTTCTCGGTAAATTACAAAAAAAGGAAACGCGAATATCGCCGGATAACACTGATTTCCAAGATTTTAACCCCAAAACGGGCCACCATGGATTGAAGGAGTCCCTATGGCCGGGACTTTAAAAACCGACGGAGAACGTCCTATTTCTGGTCAATAGCAGATGGAGTCCCCGGTCCGACCATACAGCCATGCTCACATCGCTTTTAGCGCAACACGTTGCTTTTTGCGTAGCCGATATTTTTTGTGTGGGGGGGGGGGCTGGTCCTCGGTCACACCGTGCTCGTGGCTAAGCCAGCGCTGTGCCAACGTTCAATAGGCCACAAACTATTCCATCATTGAAGAGACAGGGTTCTTCAAACGAATAGCTTTATCTTTGTGATATCGTTTTCAAAATAAGCAATAAAATACGTAAAACTACAATACACAGCATATTTAAATAAAAACTATTTTGCCAATGTAAGATGAAACGGCTAATTATATAGGCTACTACTGCGAGATTTAGAAATACCACACTCTGTGCAAGGGAGATAACACCATTTTAAGTTGTTCTTTCTCGAAGAAATAATTCGACACTTAAACCATCTGAACCATATCAAGGTTTTCTCTGCAATAAAAATACGCAATGAATATTTCTTAACTGCAATAAAGGACACACCCTTTTGTTTTTGGTTAGGAAAATCAAAGTCGCCCTTACAGTATTTTGATTACGGTATTTGAATTAGTTGAATACTCAGGTTTAACGCAAATGAAATACAACGCGCTTGATGTTTTGTTTATCTTTATTATTTTTTTTAGCTTTTGTAAACGTCCTACCTTATAAAATTGCTTTTTAATACGGAGAATTTTGTGTTGCATTTGGATTCAATTATGAAATCGAAATAAATATGAGCGCACACAAAAAGCTTCAAATTTGATGGTTTTTCAAATCTTTTGTTTGAAACACGGAAAGTTGCTAAATATCGTTTGATCAAAATGCATCATAATAGCCCCCTCTCCCCCCCCCCCCCCAAAAAAAAAACAAAGAGAATACAGTAGTCTCGATCTGTGAAATTATTATTCAACAATAACTGTTGAAGTCGTCACTTTAAAGGAATTCAATCGGAACACTGGTCTTGTTCAAACTAAATTCAACAATCATTTTACAGAACTAACTAAATCAGGAACAAAGTTAAGAACGTATGGACTATATAAAAACGTAATAAACCACCCCGCGCGTTACCTTCTGCAGGTTAAAAATAAAAACTTTAAATCATCCTTTTCATCCCTTCGACTCAGCTCGCACAAATTGGAAATAGAGAGAGGCCGATACAAGAATATTCCACCTGATCAAAGGCTATGCACGCAATGTTCTCTTTCTGACGTTGAGGATGAATTCCATTTTCTTTTACAGTGTCCCCGATATGAAAACCTGCGTCTGAGATATCTACGTACCCTACTTTAATACCATCTTGTCAATTAACTTTTGAAATTCTTTTTAATCCGCCAAATTTCCTTGCTAAGGCAGTAGCCATGTACACATACCATGCTTTTCGGGAAAGGGGTGTACCTGTCTCTTAGTATCTGCTGAATGCTCTTTCCCCATTTGATCATCATACTCTTATGTACACCGATATACTTTTACTACATATTTTATGAGTATTTTTATTTCATTGTCATACTTTCATTGTTGTTTTCATTAGTATCATCCCAATGGTGCATGTACATAGATATATCCCATTATAATTTCATTATATTTTCATTATTCATATAGTATTCCATGACAAATGTATCTTTTGCATGCATATATGTATGTTGATGTTTTGTATACTGTTCTTAATGGACGTAATATGCAAATAAAAAGTTGAAAGTTGAAAGTTGTTCTTATAGTTTGCGCATGCTCAGAGATCTAATTCGGCCAAACAATGAGATCATTGACCATGCGCAGGTTAAACCACGTGCTCGGAAGTTCCGATTGAAGACGACATGTGCGCGAAGAAGCGGTGAAATCAGAAAAAGACATTGTGAACTAAAGAACTGGTTAAAAATTGAAAAATGGCTGACGAAATGGAAGCTACACCAAGCACAACCAGTCCTGAAAAGCCAGAGGCTGCAAACAATCCTGATGATATGACGTCTAAAGACTATTATTTTGATTCCTACGCACATTTTGGAATCCATGAGGAGATGTTGAAAGATGAAGTAAGAACGCTAACTTACAGAAACTCGATGTATTACAATAAACATTTATTCAAAGATAAAATAGTTTTAGATGTCGGCTGTGGCACTGGTATTCTGAGTATGTTTGCTGCAAAAGCTGGAGCCAAAAAAGTCATTGGAATCGAATGCTCAAGTATTATAGACTATGCTAAGAAAATAATAATTGATAACAAATTCGAGAACACCATTACACTCGTTAAAGGTAAAGTTGAAGAAGTTGTTCTCCCCGATGGTATTGAACATGTTGATATTATTATCAGTGAGTGGATGGGTTATTGTCTTTTCTACGAATCAATGTTGAATACCGTTATTCACGCAAGAGATAAGTGGTTGGCCCCGGGGGGTTTAATCTTTCCAGACAGAGCTACGCTGTACGTTTGCGGAATCGAAGATCGGCAGTACAAGGATGAGAAGATCAACTGGTGGGATAATGTCTATGGATTTGATATGAGTATCATTCGAGGAGTTGCCATAAACGAACCTCTGGTAGATGTCGTAGACCCGAAGCAAGTCGTGACCAATTCATGCCTTGTGAAGGAAGTCGATATCTACACCGTCAAAGTAGAGGATATGGTTTTCAACACACCTTTCCATCTCCAATGTCGAAGAAGTGATTATTTGCATGCTCTTGTCACATTTTTCAATATTGAATTTACAAAGTCACACAAAAGGACTGGATTTTCGACGGCACCTGAAGCGCCATACACTCACTGGAAGCAGACAGTGTTTTATCTAGGAGATAATGATTTAACCATTAAAAAGGGTGAAGAGATCAATGGAACCTTCTCTATGAAGCCAAATCAACAAAATAATAGAGATTTGGATTTCCAAATAGACTTGGACTTTAAAGGAGAACTGTCTGAAATGACAGAATCCTTAAAATATAAAATGCGCTAGTTACTGTGATCAATAGGGACAATTTGAATCTGTCTGCGTTGTAAAATAGAAGCCAAGCCATTAGTTAAAATCAGTTTTATAAGTATAAATGTAATTCCCAGGTTTCAAATACCATGTACATGTATCATTTATCATATTTTCTTCAATTATAAATGTCATTTTGAAACGCTGAGAACTTTTTATGGTGTATACCAATAAGCATCGGATGCTGTTTTGTCCGATGTGCCGGATATTGTCATTCGAGAGTCGGTAAATCTTCGACCAGGAATATGCTCAATAATACATCAAGATATGGGGCATTATATTCCTATTTTCCCCCAAAATTGCCTGTGCTAAGGGTTAAACTCATTGTCCTTGATAATGGGTATGATTGATAAAGTGATCAACCCTTTTATAGTGTTCAACACTAATTAACCCTGATTAAAAGTGTCAGAGGAGCTAGATTTCGAAACAGCATCCCTGGTGTATAGTTATAGAAGGGAGGGATGACATAATTTCTCTAATAATAAAATAACATGTGCCATCCAGTTGAAAGAGATATATCACATGTTATCTATTTAATTGTCAATGGATTTTTTAGATGTAATTTTTAAAATGATTATACTGTTGTGTAGTATTCTATTAGTTTTCACAGATACCATTCAGAGTGTAAATACTAGAATATCTTCCACTTTCCTTGTTTGTACATACAAGTATGATCCATCAATACTTCAAAAAATATCCCAGTGACTATCAAATAATTTTTACTTTCTGGAGAAAATATTGGTTATCATACAGACGAACATATATGTAAACAGCCAATAAATGTTTTATTTTACATGTATGTAAACATAAGTGCTAAAAAAGAAAAATATCTGCTGGGGTAAATCGTCAATAAACCATTACACTAACCATTTTCAGCTTTTATTGGATGTCAAAGCCAAGATTACTCAGTGAGTAAAGGGGGGATGGGATGGTCTTGTGGTTTTGGGTGTCACGCTTCGACCTCCAGCTGAACGGTCACCTCTGGCTTGCGGTTGTGGTTTCGATCCTTGTTGTGAGTGTGTGGCTTGGAGATATGGGTGTCATCTCAACCTTGTGGGTTTCCTCCGGGTAGTCCGGTTTCCTTCCACAGCAAAGAACCCTGTGCTTGCGTGAAGATCATTAAAATGACGATAAGACAGCTTGTCTGCGACATCACCTTCTTGGGCGGAAGCGGACGTTAAACACTAAGAACAACATCTATGAGTGAGGTGCACTGACCCACCAAATAGGAGGTTCCAAACGTTATCCTGGTGTTGAGTATATCAGTCTGGGGGGGTGGTGCAGGGTCGAGGACTTGGCAAGGTACATCATCAAGTCCTTCAGATGGGATGAGAAACTAAGTTCCAATGTGTACATATGTTGAGCCCCCAATTTCCCCCTCTTTTACACCAAATATGCAAACCTAAAACCAAGTTAATGGAGTTGTCTCCCTTTAAGAACTAGATTACATTTTTATGGCCACCAGGACAGGTCTGCTCTGACTGAGCTCATGGAGAAGGGCATAATGCCAGGCAGGGAAATATCGCCCAGGCACCGGCGCTACGTCTTTCTCTTATTTCAAATTCCTACTGTCATGCGATGTGTACACAGGACCTTGGATTTTGATTCCATCTGAACGACTATACATTGTCTTGGCAGGCCCTCCATCCAACACCAGTGACAAGGGAACCACACCAGAAAATCATGATGAACTTTTTTGGCCAACGCAGGGATCAAACATGGGAGCTACAGGTTAGCAATCCCTTGCTCCACCTCCACCCCCAAACAACATTTTTGCCTTTAGGAACTTTGAACATACGATGAAACACAATCCTTGAAGGACTTGATTATGAGCAATAACTCTGTAAGTAATTATCAAAAAATAGCTAAAAGTCCCTTCGAAAATAAACATTACAAGCTAATCACAGGACAAAGTTTGTTTTTCAAAGTGATCTAGAGCATTCACAAGGTTTTGCAAAGTGATCACACCATTTAAAATCGATAGGATTCTTCTTTATCCTAAGAACATTAATGCTATCTCTGCACAAATTCTACACCAATTGCATGGTAATTTTTAGCCTCTGGAGTGTTGTTTGTTGAAGGACAGAATCTGTCCGACAGATAGATGTATCAAAATATACAACCTAATTTCAATATGGTCCTGTACAAGAGGAATAGCAGGGGTGAATAAGGGATCAGTCTGAATAATATACAGATCTATATTTTGTTTCCTTTTTTTTATACTTTCGATGGCCTACACTACAAGAAGTTCTGACAAGTTGTATTGGGAGGTCGAGTCAGGAGTCATACAAGCAGCTTTTAACCCTAAGATGCCAGGCATTGATTTATCAATCAGCGTTGACATTTCTGGTGGTTTACCCACAGCTCTGTGCATCGAATGCCATGAAGTTGCCAAAACAGATGGTTTCATTGGCTAATCACTCATGCTATCAAGATCCTAGTGTAGTACAGACAAAATAAGTAAAATTTTAAACTTTAAAAAATGAAATACGAAATTGGATCTGTGTTTTAACCAGATTGAATAAAGGGTATTAAAACTATTTCCGTTTGTTTCAAAAATGTGGTGTCCCCCCTCTCCCCCAGTGCTCCAAAGTTCTTGTTTTTAACATGGACTACTGAGTTAATTCTCTATGTAACATTTAATTTATTCATATAATATCACAGTATGTATAATTTACATCTCACTCAAACACCCAATAACAATATTTATGTCTCTTTGATAAGATGACCACGTTCAAGTTTCCAATTGGTTAAGGGGGGATAACCCTACTCCTGACCACGAATCACGACCAGAGTAACTCTTGTCTAAGTTCATCAGTTACAATGGATGTTGTATGGGTAACTGGTACATCTTCAGCAATAATAGGAACTGAGGCATCTTCATCATCTAACCCTTCCTCATCATCCTCTAACTGACATAGCAGATTATCATTCTCGTACGTGGGAAAATAATACCTAACAACAAACAATCAATATTAACAAATCATCAATAATATCTATAAACAATTAATAATATCTATAAATAATCAATAATGGGCTACCTGTAAAAAATCAATAATATCTATAAAGAATCAATTACATCTATAAAGAATAATTATATTTATAAACAATCAATTGTATTTATGAAATGAAATGAAATGGGGTTTGATGTCCTACTGTTCTGCTCCTAAACTGGGCTAATAAAGACGGTATATCCAGAAACAATCATTAATACTCATAAACAAATAATCAATAATATCTATGAACAATAATCAATCATATTGATTTTATACATGAAGGTGCAGAAACCTGATTATTGAGGATAAATAATTAAACAGTGTTGGAGATGATCGAAAACAATTACAGTATGTTTTTATTTCAGAGACATAAAACAGTAAACTTCAAGTATAAAGACCCCTATGCGCAAGCGAATTATTGAAATAAAATTAAAACCATGTTAGTCCTGAAATGACCTGGTTTGTGTCGAGTGGACGTTAAACCCCATTTCTCCCTCTCTCTCAAGTATAAAGTACCGTAATAGGTACATTGGGTTAAAAGAGAGGTTAACGTCCACTCAAAACAAACCAGGTCATTTCAAGACTAAGACGTGGTTCAATTTTATTGAAAATGGGTATACCCTATACGGGGAATCTTGCCCAGGCAGTGCTGCTTTGGCCAGTTTTGAATTCCATCAACCAAGGACTCTTTTACATGCAAAAATGTTCAGCATGATTGACAGGTGACCACACACATAAAAGAATTAGGCAGTAGCGCCGCTGTCTGGGCAAATTTTTCCTCGTAGCACACTGCATGGCATGTTGCCATCTTCATTATGCCAGTCAGAACAGTAGGATGATAAACAGCATGACTTACTGAGGTTGGTCCCAGACACTGACTGGTGGTACTTTAGATGTATGACCCGTTGTATGCATATGATCTAATAGCAACTGTTTATTCTCTAATTCTTCATGACAACCATAACATAGACATTGATACACCTGAAAATATATAACATAGACATTGATATACCTGAAAAAATATATAACATTGATATACCTGAAAATATATATGACATAGACATGAAATGAACTTCAAAATAAAATATCTGTGACCTCTATCAAGTTCACAAATGTTTTGGGAAAAGTGGATTACTCTGGAACAAAATGAAACGCGGTTTAACATGAAGATAAGCATACGGCATACAGTGTGCCAAGAGGGAAATTTTGCTCAGGCAGCAGCACTAAGGCCTACCCTTACATCAAATTCCAACTGCCAAGGGATCTTTTACATGCACGCCAATGTGTACCCAGGACCTTGTTTTTTTACCCATTCGAAGGACTAGACAGCTGTTCTTGTCATAACATAAACATAACACATACACTGATATACCAGATAAAGATTGAAAACATGGTTTTACATCCAAATGACTGCAAACTTTTTTGGCAAACACTGGGATCAACTGTGTGACATGCCCTTGTCAGTCAGCCAGTACCTTATTCACTGGGATCAACCCCGTGACATCCCCTCGTCGGTCAGCCAGCACCTTATTCACTGAGCCACCTAGGATGCCTAATGTATAATAAAGGGGGTTTGGGTGGCCAAATGGTTTAACACATGTACTGAGGCAAGTGCCGTGTTTTTGATTGTCCACATGTACTTGACAAGCAGTAGGGTCGTCTGTCCCATCTCGTGGGTTTTCTTCGAGTCCTCAAGTTTCCTCCCACTGCTACAGACCCAATCAAGCAAGCGAATTATTGAGATAAAATTGAACCATGTTAGTCTCAAAATGACCTTGTTTCTCTCTCTACTTAAAGGAAATTGTTGTCTAATAAGGCTGTCATCAAAATGCTGTAATAACGGTTTTTACTTGTCAGATTTTCCAAATATGCTGGCACTGTCCAAACAGTTATAAAGATGAAATCTTGAATTTTACATTTACTTAGTAATCTCTTTCGCCATTAAAACCAACTGACTATTCGACAAGTCACGTTCTACTATGTTATTTCATTGCCATGGCAATGGTATCTTTGTAAAGGATTTGGGAAAAGTTGCCACAAACACACATACAATTACCAGTGGGGGGTTGGATGCCCGAATGGTTAGCATGTGCGTGCTGTATCATAAAGCATGTCACTGTGTCAACTGGCGTGGTTTCAAATCCCCAGTTGAACGTGACAAGGAGTAGGGTCACCTGTCCAACCCTTGGATTTTCTTCGGGTCCTCCGGTTTCCTCCCACTGCTTAAGGCCCCAAGGCACAAACGAATTATTGAAATAAAATTAAACCATGTTAGTCCCGAAATGACCTTTTTTGTGTCGAGTGGACATTCAACCCCATTTCTCTCTCTCTGTCTCTCTCACAATTACCAGTACAGACAAAACTACTTAGAAAAAAAACAAACTTCATAACACAAAAAAAAAATTCATCCAGACTTGTAAATTGGCTCTTTAAATTTTTTTTGTTGCTTTTACAACATCCTTTATGGCAGTAATGTCGTTTTCCTGAGAATAAAGCCATTTTAATCAACAATTATTTCATGCAGAAATGGAATTTGTCAACTTATATTTCTGCATTGAATGAGCTTATAAAGACTTGCATACTCCGATGAGGGAAAGTTTACTTGGAAAGCAGTGCTATGACCTACTCTAAGTCTTAAATCCACACTTGATTATCAACTTTAAGCAGATCTTTAACATACAAAACACAATACACATGACCTTGGTATTTCATCCCATTTAGTAACTACTCCATGCCAGGGCTGTCCGTCACAGATTGACAAGGCCAAACCTGGTTGGAAATCATCAAAAATTTTTCTGGCCAAAACTCGAATCGAACACAGAATCATCTTCGGTTTAGTTATATTCACTGATCCACTATTTCTTGGATTAAGCCACAGGCTTTTAGGGCTGTAGCCCTGGCACTTCTAACAATCGGAATGACCTCTTAAGATTAACTGAAAGGTTATTTCATATGTTAACCAACTGTATTGTGTATTTGGGGTCGCTGGTAAGTAAAATTCTTCCAGGCTAGTGGCCCCACATTACCTCTAGCCCAGGAGCCTACAAAGTCTTAATCCGGCTCTGCTTGAGAAATGAAAAGGGATTTAACTTAATTCCCTACTGTTCTGCACCGACTGGACTAATGAAGACGGGAATACACCATACAGTGTGCTATGAGGGAAATTTTGTCCGGACAGCGGCATTACAGCCTTCTCTTATTTCTTTTATGTGCACGCCAATGTGTACACAGGACCTTGGTCTTTCGCCCCATCAGGAACCATGCCAGAAAATCCTCTATTTGATCTACTTGAAAAAGAGAGTGATAAATATTTCAAGTTTACCTGTCGTCTTATATAATTAATTAATTTCACTTTCTGGTAGAAATTCAGATTCAGTTTCAGCTTCAGTTCATGGAGGTCAAAATCATGTAGTTCCTGAAAAATTCAAATAAAGGCCTTAATAAACGTCTACATAAATCTGAGAGAGAGAGAGAGAGAGAGAGAGATAGGCAGAGAGAGAGAGCCTACGTCCACTCAACACAAACCAGGTCATTTCTCGAATAACAGATGGTTTAATTTTATTTCAATAAAAATTCGCTTGCACGTATGGGTCTTTAGCAGTGGGAGGAAACCGGAGGACCTGGAGAAAACCCACGAAGATCAAAACCACGTCAGTTGACTCAATGCACGGTCCTTATGATACAACAGGCACACGCTAACCATTTGGACATCCACCACCCCAATCTATGTCAGACCAAACGACAGGGGCAAAAGTGAATTTGAGGCTGACAATATATAAGATTTTATTTCTAGGTTTAGTTAAAGGTAATCAAAACTTGATATTAAATTCACTAAGATTTCCCTAAAAGACTTGTAACAACTTCTGACATTAATATAAATCCAAAATTGGCCTAAAGTACTATTGATTGAACTCAATAATTGGGAAAACTGGGCATATATGAAAGTTTCAAAAATGAAATAAAAGGAAATAGGGTTTAACGTCCTACTGTTCTGCTCCTTAACTGGGCTAAGGAAGACAGGCTTACGCCATACAGAGTGCTATGAAGGAAATTTTGCCCGGGCAGTGGCAATATGGCCTACTCTTATATTGAATTCCAACTGCCAAGGGATCTTTTACATGCATGCCAATGTGTACGCAGGCCCTCCATTCTGCATCACTGACAAGGCGGAACCATGCTGGGAAATCTAGATGAACTTTCTTGGCCAATGCAGGGATCGAACACTGAACCTCCAGGCTAGCGAGCCAGCGTCTTACCCACTTAGTCCCTGTGATCCCAACGAAAATTTTGCTCATGGTTTGCATACTCCAACTTACTTGCATGTGTGCTTTTAACCTGTCTGGGTGACTGGATGAAAATTCACAAAACAAACATACAGCTTGCGCTCCAGACTCTTCTTTCCAGTTATACCAATCTCTAGAAAATAAAAAAACCATGAAAATCTTTTGCCATCTAGCAGCAAATTGTATATTCTTTCCATGGAACAATCAATTTCAGGTAAAAACGATCAGAGTCACATCGAACCAGTGTCTTCTGAAATGGCCTCCCGGACAAATACAAGTCCATTGGACCCTTTATTCAACCTTAATTAATCTGAAAAGTTGAAGTCAGTTGTTCTGGTAATTATGGTTCGTGCTTAACATCATTTTGATGTTGTAATTAAACCCACTCATTGTTCTGTTCGAGTATTCCCGTCCAAAAGTCTGTTTTGCGTTTTATGGAAAAAGACAAAAATGTGACTTAGATCGTTCTTTCCCTGGACATTGTCAGTGACAGGTGCCATATTTCCAGGCTTGGACGAGAGTATCATCGTCAAAACGTTGCATGTTAATAAACTAGTGATTGTTATTCTGTAAACAGCGTTAGTGTGTTACTGTTCAATTACTAAATGCCACTTAAAGACGAACAATTTCAATGATTATTTTAAATCAATAACATCATTATACATTTATTTCCAAGTCAATTCCTATCAGTTTATAAATATTTAAATGACAAATCATATCATTTTTAATATCACAGTCTCTTTGATGGTCTGATTCTAGAAGGATGCTAGCTAAAAAGGAAACGGCCATGAACGATAGTTAACACATTTAACCAGGTGAGAAATCATGGATTGTATGGCTATTTTCTTTCATGTCAGATCGTTTTCTAGGTGGTATAATTCTATTCCTTGACCCTGAAAATGTTGATTTAGACACCAAGACAGTGTTCCTAAGGTAAATACAGGTTTTTATATTGCAGGAATTTTGAAGATCTAAGATGGCACTATTGTATTCCCTTGGCAACTACAATATTGTGAAACTTTTATCTCTAGTAGGAATATCAGTGAAAGATGCGAGAGAGAGAGGAATGGGATTTAACGTCCACCTGACATAAACTATTTTGGGACTAACATATGGCTTAACCTTATTTCAATTATACGCTTGTGCGTAGGGGTCTTTAGCAGTGGGAGGAAACCGGAGGACCCGGAGTAAACCCACGAGGTTGGACAGGCGACCTTACTCCTTGTTACGTACAACTGGGAATTCAAAAACCACGCCAGTTGACTCAATGACAGGCTTTATGATACAGCACGCACATGCTAACCTTTCGGCCATCCATCCACCTGTACTTTTAGACCCATTGTTGCCTATTTTAAGGTTCTAAATAATAGAGTCGAACGTCCTTTAAGCAATTAGACCAGATTGTAACAAAACATTTTTGTTTGTTTATGTTTCCTTGGCAAGCAACAGAACAATGTTAGCTGGGTTGTTCTTCAGAAATTTCTTAGTGTAGTTGCATCTAAACCATATTAATATTATTGATTTATTCGATGTCATATAGAATATAATATATTAATAGAAAGCATTTCCTCCAAGATGCATTATATAACATGTAGTTTTTGCTATAATACTTCAAAAATAGATATTGAACATTGTTACAATAATAAATTGTTATGATATGTCTCCATTTTTACATTACATTTCTTTTACAATCATTCAAAAAAAGATAATTAAAAATAAAGATATTGAAAATTGTTAAGGTAATAAATTGTTACGATAAGTCACCATGGCAATTGTGTTTGTTTAAATTCATTCAAAATCAAGGCAACCCAATGATAGGGTGACCTACCATAAATAAATATCTCGACAATTACGCCACAATATTTATATATATACCAAGTCTTCAATCAGTTTCACACATTTATAGTCACTTAATAAACGATCATGTTGTAATAATAAGCTATGACCAATTGAGATCTATAAATAATACACTGAAACTGGTTCTGAGTATCGTCCATAACATCTAGACACTTTTGAGTAAACGATAGGTTATACGTGCCCTTGTTTTGAAATTAGTCTCACTTAACCAGTCTACCGACCATTCTACGTCTGATTGACAGGTCTGGATAATCAAGACTACCTTTTTACGAAACATAACAAAAACCTGGAACAAGAAATTGAATTTAGAAATATGCACGCAAGGCAGCTCAACAATTGTTTTAAGAACCTTGTAAAAGAAAAATGAAACTACTGCTAGTATCATGTTTTTGTTGACGAAAGTTTTTCAGAGATATTATTTGACTACTAAACCAAAAGTTGCCACTCCTATTCCTAACGGTACAGCTAATGATAAAGCAATTTAAAAAATAAAACGAACATAATTTCTAAAGCTGCTATATTAACCAAGAATCTAAATTTTACTGCTATTCAAAATCGTCAACAATAGATTTTTTTACGACTGTTATTGTTGATCGACTGGCAGAGAAGTGCACTGCCATGGCTACTTATCATAGACTCCACGTCTGGCTATTCATAGTCTCGAGACCCAGCCACTGCAGCCTGCACATAAGCCGTGTTGAGTCACCCTACCAATGATCTAAAGAGAGAAAGAGAGAAATGGGGTTTAATATCCACTCGACAGTGGCTAGGTCATTTCAGGACTAACACATGGTTCACTTGTATTTCAACAATTCACTTGCGAGGAGAAAACTGGACGACACCGAGAAAACCCACAAGGTTGGACAGACGAACCTACTCCTTGTCAAGTACAACCGGGGAATCGAAATCATGCAAGTCAACTCAATGACAGGTCTATTGATACAGCACGCATGCGTTACTTATTCGCACATTCCTTCCCCAGTCCCCTAAAAGAGTAAATAATGAACTTATGTATATTTGAAGTCTTGTAATGGGAAGATATAGCTCTTACATAACACATCTTTAATAATGTTCACCTTATTAAAAGAAAAACTATTTACTAGAAATCCAAAATAAACAAATTTATCAATAATATTAGCTTTTTCTTTCAGGATCCAAATAATTGTACATAAAAGTGATTTTCTGGTTCTAGACTATTCTCGCTATTTCCAAATTCTTATTGTGGGTTTTAGTGGGGGGGGGGGATATCAATTTCATAATAGGTTTACAAATAAGCAAATTAAAAGGAGTCACAGTGATTCAGCGAGTAAGCCATTGGTTTGCTAACCTGGAGATCCTGTGTTTGATACAGGGAAAGTGCATTAGGATTTTCTGCAGACCTGGAAATAACAGTTTTAGAGGTACCTGACAACATGTCAGGCACTAAAGAAATAGTACCTGACATTTTAAACTTAGTGCCAGACAATATCAATAAAAAAAGACAAATCAGTGCCGGACAAAATGACAGACACCAGAGGTTTAGTGCCTGACAAAGCCTGAATCTGAATCCGTGCCTGACATTGTCAGTGACAGGTGCCTTATTTCTGGCATGGTTCCACTGTTTCAGTGGTGCAGGATGGTTGACCTGGCAAGGGGACAACATATAGTTGTTCAGATCTATGTACAAATTGGTGTGCATGTAACAGAACCTTGACAGTTGAAATACGATATTAGAGTAGGCCTTAAAGCTACTGTCCAGGCATAAACTGTGTCAAAGCACATTGCATGACGTATGCCAGTCTTCATTAGCTTGAATGGAGCAGAGAAATAGGACTTAAAACTCCATTTCATTTCATTTCATAAATTAGAAATAGATAATCAAGAAAACAAACAAGTAAGTTTGTATTTGAGCTTCCATATTTCCTGTAGGATGTTTTCGTAAAATAATCATTAATTTTTTCTTCAAATTATCATATTTTTTTCTTAAAAAAATCATTAATTTTTCTTTAAAATATTCAAATGTTTGTTTTTTTCTTAAAATAATATAATTTGTTTCTTTTGCTTTAAACAGTATACGGGCAAATCATTCAGCAGAATAGAAATTCGGTCGATTAGTTGGTGCAGAAAGCTAAAACATTAATACTTATATTTCATCAGAAACACACACAAAGTAACGATGAAATTAAATTTTTGCGTCATTTATTAAATGAAATGAAATGGGGTTTAACGTCCTACTCCGACTGGCTAATGAAGAGTGTGATATGAGGGAAATTTTGCCTGGGCAGCGGCACCATGGTCTACTCTTATAATGAATTCCTATTGCCATGGGATCTTTAACATACATGCCAATGTATAAAAGAGACTGATTTTACACTCTATCCGAACGACTATACAGCTGTCCTTGTCAGGCCCTCCATCCAGCACCATTGACAAGGTGACACCACATCAGAAAATCCTGATGGGACTATCTCGGTCAATGCAGGTTAGTGCGTTAACGTCTTACTCTGTGAGCCAACACAGCTCAGATTAAATCAAGGATTATTGTTACCATCAAGAGACTAACTAAAGTTAAATATCAATAACAAGGAATAACAAGATGAGTACTGTTCGAACAAGAGCGTTATTCCCTCTAGTATTTCATTACAAATTCATGGCTTTTACTCTAATATGTTATTCGATAAGCTATTGAAATAAGTACACAACCTTTTATTAATAATCCTATGACTAATTAACAATGTTGCTACTTTGTAAGCATTTTTCATTAATTATGTCCCCTGATTATAGCAACACGTGGCTAAATAAGTCATTAAAAGTGTTGTTTTATCCTGGCCGCATATTACTGTACCATCAGTCACTGAACTATCAACCTCACTTAACGTAGAAAAAAACAATCATAAAATCAATCTCTTATCCTGTCGATAATAGCCTTAAACGGATGTTGTTAATTTACCATTTTGTATTTTCAGATTCTTAAAGAGCAATCCGAATATGTAAAACCAAGGTTAACATCACTGGCTTGAGGGGGAGGGTTGCAGGGTGCATGTGCTCCATCTGCAAGTGTTACAATAGTGGTATCAAAGGTGCCAGAATTCATTGGGGTTCATTTTTATTGACAACAGAACGATAAATACTTGCCGTGTTAAGCTTACCTTATGTCGCCCTACGACGCGATAAAACTGACGGCGACTAACGGCAAATGACAGCTTATGTCGCTATGACTGAATTTATCCACGACTGGACGCAAACGCGAGCGACCAGTTGATCATTGTCGTAAGCGCGCTCATGTCGCCCGGCGTGAATTGAAGAATCGGAGCCACAACTGTTCACATGACTGACACGCGATAACCTTCAAACTGGCCTCATTCCACTTGTTACCGCCCCCTGGTACCACGTGACTAAATAACCAAATCATATTGGCTACGTAAGTGAGGCGCCGACTTAAGCTTCTTCGTTTCACTAATTTTTATGATGTGTATAAATCTTATACAGATCTGGTTATAACTTTCGTTATTCAACAAAGTGTAACAAGGGCCATAACTCTAGATGTAATCAACGGAAATTGCTGAGATTCATTAGGCCTCTTTGTGTCACTTATATAATTAACACATATAAATGTCATACAGATTGGATGATAACTTTTATCTAAATCCTACATAATGCATCTTGAATAAATACCTGCGCAAAGTAAAATAATATTTTCAGTGTAAATTTTATGTACTGATAACTGATATCTCTTACTTGGATAATATCTGCTACTCTAAGACTGGATATTGGATACTTAATAATTACTTTGTTGTGAAGAAAAGATTTAAATAGACGTTTATATTACCAGGTGGGTAAGTGTACGTCAAATCAAATCATAGTTTATTATTATGGCAGGTAATTAAGAAAATTACAGAATCTAGCGTGCATTTAGTAATAATTAAAATAGCATTATGCAAGAGCAAAATCTGCTTATTACAGGTCTTTCTTTAGGCCTGAAATATTATCTAAGACATTAATGACATGGCAAGGCCATAATCAACACCCGATACCATCTGATACGTCCAATTTTCATTGGAGTTGAATCCGAACTGCAGTTCAACGGCCGTACATAATTAACCATAAAAGATAGGTTGCCAGGCAACGAAACATACGCCCACAGCAGTTAAATCGTCCAGGCAGTCAACAAGGGTTGTCGCATATTTTTACTTGTTTTGGTAATGAAATATTTGTAATACACTAAAATCTGATTAAGAGTAATAACTCATTATGTAATTATCTGAAAATCATTAGAATTTGTTTGCTTTTTATAAAGTTTTACCCCACGCTAACAATTAGTATAGAAAAAAATTTAACATCATGGATTTAGCTGTTCAGTTATCAAAATTCATTGAAAATCAAAATACTGTGTATCAATCTGCAGTCAATCGGATAAGTTTGGCATCAACATGTATAGCGTCCACAAGATTTTTTGAAGTGATCAAGGGAGATAACTCTGGCACTAATTATCGGAAATTGCTGAAAATCAATAGGCTTCTTCGTCTTATGACTTTAAACACTGTGTATGAATTTAAAGTCAATCGGATATTAACTTTGGCCTCTAGAGCGTTCACAAGATTTTTTTGAAGTGATCTAGGGCCATAACTCTGGCACTAATTATCGGAAATCGCTGACAATGAATAGGCTTCTTCGTCTTATGACCTTAAACACTGTGTATAAATTTAAAGTCAATCGGATATTAACTTTGGCTTTTAGAGCGTCCACAAGATTTTTTGAAGTAATCAAGGGCCATAACTCTGGTAGTTATCATCGGAAATCGCTGAAAAACAATAGGCTTCTTCGTCTCATGACCTTAAACACTGTGTATAAATTTAAAGTCAATCGGATATTAACTTTAGCCTCTAGTGCGTCCACAAGCAATTGTGGACGCCGGACCGACGGACGGACCGACAGACGGACGGACCGACAGACGGACGGACGGACGGGGGCGACGACAATATACGACCACATTTCAATGTGGGCGTATAAAAATGTATATTTTAATTGAGAGTTTGTTTGTCATTGTAACAACGGTAACAATGATAGTCAAGGCTACTTGATTTTTAAAGTAGTATTTCTAGGCCCAGCATACTCCCGATACATTATTTATTTTGTAACTATTATAGTTTCCTTTGAACTGTCAGCTCTTTCTATATATATATTTCCATTATGCCACTTCATGATTTTTTCTATATGAATCACTGACCACCATGCAACCATTGTTTTTTAATCAGGCATTAAAACAATGTTTTTGCATTCACTTGTATTTTTTTTGAGGGGGCGGGAGTTCTGATTTGCCATGGAGAGAGTGTCACATTAATACATTAAACTGTTATAAAAGAGTTTTGAGTCGTCGGGTTGTGGTAGAATGTTATTTGTGATGATAGCAGATCAATCAATGAATGCAGTAGAGAAACTAGAGATTGATCTTAACTAGCCCGCCGTGTATAATATATATCGTACATTATAACTCTACAAGTCATTTCATCATCATTACCTGTCTGACACATCAACAGACGTCAATGTAAGTATAAAATACACATTTATTTTTCAAAAATGGTTAATTAAAGTGGATATGAAACTTGAAAATGACAAAATACTGTTAAAATTGTTAATTATATAATTTCATCATTATTATTTGTACAGTCTGCATAAGTATAATAATAAATATTTCTTTAAAAAAGAATTCAATTAAAGATACATTATGGGAGATTTTGACAAGGAGTTAGCCATTCTTGCTATAAAAGTTCAAAAATAGATGTTGAAACAAGAATATATTGAAAATTTCAGTCAAATAACTTTATCCTGAACAAAGTTGTTACCACTATAATTTTTTACTAGATATGGGGGTTAAAATCATCGACACCCTTTTCCCACTATGGCCGATTGTTGATTGACAGGCGTTAACTCCACCTACATAGTCTCGATCATCAAGTAATGTTTAAACGGTATCTACTGAAGCTTGTGTATAGCCTCGGTCATCACTGTCTTTCATGAATAATTTCCGGAAGTATGATGACGTCAACGTCACGCAGAAACCCCACCCACAACGCCATAGTGATTAAATCGGTCGACGAAATCCTGTTTTAAATCGAGCCCAATCCAAGCCATCCGTGGGTCTACAGTGTTCATTTTGGGCTTGTTGTTTAAATAAAGATCTAATTTATAATTTCTATGACATCTGAAGCTCAAAGGAAGACCGACAAAAGTCAGTTTTTGCTCTCCCATAATGTATGTTTAATGTGGATATAAAAATCAAAAAAAAAAGTGGTCAAAATATTATGTTA